>OX422222.1:120995176-121595176 GCA_949130495.1 Sambucus nigra | reverse complement strand
AAATTAGAAGAATCAAAAGACAAAGCTAAGGATTTCTGGGAGTTGAACCAGTTCAGTTCCAAAGGGGAACTGGTTCACAAAAAGCCTTGTACACACTGGACAAAGAACCAGTTCGGTTCTAAATAAGAACTGGTTCGGATATCTGCTGTGCGAAAATCTAATTTTGCCCACTTAATTTTTAGAGTTGTGCATGGTTTAAACTCTTGTGAAAAAATGTGGTAGTGGGATATCTCCTTTATTCTAGAGATAGTTTAGATGTTTTTTTATCCTAATTTGAGAGAAACAAGGATGCAAGAACCCGAAGATTTATTTTCTTGTGCAAGATACATGATTGTGGATGATTTTAAGCCATTCTTCAATATAGGTTGTCTTCTTCTATCTTGTTCTTCATTAATTATTTAATTTTCCGGTATTATTAATAAAGTTGGTGGTATTGATCTGTATTTGCATGCTTAGCTCTAATATCATGATGAATCTGATTACATGAAACGTAGGAATATTGTTAATGAGAGCTTTTGCCATGTCAGGCTAAGTTTTTAAGGGTTGGTATACATGAACCCAACCCGGAGTGTTTTGTATGGATATAGAACATATTCTTGATTTAAATGAATAATTAAAATGTGATATTTTATTCGTATAACCGTCGTAAGAAATTTAACTTCGTTTGCCCTACGTAACTGGAGTGTTTAAGAGTGTGACATGCATATTGACAATCTTATCATGCGCCTAAATTTTAATCTTGATCATATATCATGTGGGTTAATTCCCCCATTTATGTGATGCTTGAAAGGATTTTAAGGTTTCTTTTTAATTAAACGTGTCATTCTTGATACGTTTTATATCCTGTGAAATTACTGGGGGTCGGAGGAGTGTATCCCAATCTCACCTTTATCATATAATTTAAACCTTGTTTCTTTAGTCCTTGCATGCATAGTTAGTTTACATTATTCAACTAGTTTTCTTTCGTTCATTAGGAAGTTTCTTTTAAATAAATCATCATATTTGCATTCCGTTCGGTGAGTTTTATGTTAGGTTAGGCATTTTCCCTAGTTTTCATCACGCCTTGCGTCTTAGTCCCTGAGTTCGATACCCGACTTTCTCGAAATATTACTTACGCGGTCGGTTTTCACTTGAACTGAAATTATCACACACTAGAGATGCATTTAAAGTTGCGTTAGCGACCAAAAATCTCGATCAACGTGACAAATAAACTCTGAATGTTGAATCCAATTTAAAAGGGGAAGGAATAGTTATGGTAACCCCATGTCATATGATCCTCAAGGAGGGGATACATCTTGGCTTTGATGCATCTAATAATGAAGCGGAGTATGAGGTTCTCATCAACGGATTGTAGAAGGATTTGCCTCTTGGCACCAGTAATGTTGTTGTCTACTACTATTGAAGGATGGTTTTCAGTAAGAAATCACGAGATTAAAATGCCAGGGTTAACGCATGTCAACCTTACCTCTAGGTCACCCAGGACTTGGTCGCCAAGTTCAAGAACGTTTAAGTTAAGTAATTTCCCATTGAAGTAATAGCCATGCATATGCCTTAGCTACTTTAGCTTTTGTTATTAACTCAAACCAGAAAGAGTGTTATTAAGTAGAGTATTTGGCTCGGTAGAGCATCTACAGGTAACACATTATCGACTAAGTACTCACCTTTAAAAGGATCTCAATTTGAATAGTCACATACTTACTGGAAGACACATTGCCTATGGATAAGAAATTAGCTCATCCGATAAGAGTGAAGGAGGGTCGACTTTACTTATCCCCTAAGCGGAAGCTTTATAGAAGACCCTTTATCGGGACATATTTATAATATGTTAATCCCACCAACATTGACCAATTCCTTTATGATAAGTATTAAGAAATTTACGGAAGCCGTGTTGGAGGGAGATCTATGGAATTAAAAGCCATAAAATTAGGCTATTAGTGGCCTTACATGCAAAATAATGTCGTGTCCTACATGAATAAGTGCAAAAATTACTAGATATTCTCACTAATGCTTTACAATCCAGCGAACGACCTAAAGTCTCTAACCAGCCCATGGCCTTTTGCATAATAGGGGTTACACATTGTAAGCCCGTTGCCCACAAAACTTGTAAATATAATGTACCTCCTGGACGACACAAATTACTTGACCAAATGGATTGAAGCATAACCATTGTCAAACTACAAGACGTCAATATGATCAGGTTCATCTCGAGCAATAGTGTAACCTATTTCGGTATCCCAAGAACACTTATCACTAACAATGGAACACAATTTGAGAGCAACATGTTCGAATTCTACAAGTACCAAGGGATCACACACTACTATAGTTCAGTGGCTTACCCTCAAAGTAATGTTCAAGTTGAGGTTTCTGATAAAACCGTTCTTAACAAAATGAATAAGAGTCAAGAGAAACCAAAGGTGTAATACTCGTGCTCAATATTCCATTATTTTTCTCGCATAAGTTGTAATAATATGAAAACCTTTGGATTTGGATCATTATGATTGGGTTTACATACATGTTTTACTGATTTTGGAGTCCTGATAGTAATTATTGGAAGAATATGGATGAGGAGTGGATAATTTGGAAAAAATATAGGAAACGACCATTCAAACGAGTTCAAGGTCGTTCGAATGAGAAGCCCAAGTCATTCAAAGTGGGGATCAAACAAGGACCGAACGAGATCCTTCTATATAACATGTCAGTCTCCTTTGAAGGGAGTTCGAAGCATAGTTCGAATGAGAAGCCATTTCAGTTCGAACGAGAGGCCATTCTCGTCCGAATGAGGTTGCCTAAATTTTTAAATTTTGACTACCCTTGTGTGTTGTCATGTTTTAAGCCTTTGGATGGCTGAGGATCGAGCTCTAGTGAGCCCAAATTGGGGAAAAAATGGGGTTATAAGATTTGGGATTGTTTTTATAAGGGTTTTTGGGTTTATTTAGGTTAGAGAGAGAGAGAGAGAGTTGGGGGGGGGGGGGGGGGAGGGTAGGTCCTCCCCCACCATTTTCAGCATTTATCCGCCTCTCTCTACCAAAAACTCGACCATGCCACCACCTTTTATCACCATATTTGATAAGTATTCCACTATATCGAAGCCTTACATACTCATTTCCACCATTGTTGGGCAAAGCTATGAGTTTGGAGGTGTTATTCGGTTTTTCTTAAAGAAGATGAAGATGGAAGATTTATAGAGCTTGAAGAGAATTTTTGATGGAGCAAGCTGGGTAGATATAGGCAACCTCTCTAAGGCCACCTTAGTCGGTGAGAGGTTGCCATGTTCTTAGACATTTCAACCTACAATTGTTAGAGCTCCATTTAAGGTGGAAAAACTCTGCTCTTAGTAATAAGGCTCTATTTGCATATTAGTACTATCATTGTAAGATTATAAGAGTAGGATGCATTTGAATAAAATAATAAGTTTTAAGTAATTTGGCATTTAACATATTTATGGAATTAAAATTTTTCAAAATGCTATTTTGACGAGGGTAAAATTTGAATGAATATTTCATAGTTTCTTGAAAATAAAGATTGTAATTTTATGGTAATGATGCATTTCTAGATGTTCGATGCTAAACATTTTATGAAATAAAATGTTTTGAAAATGATATTTATCTTGCAAAAAGGAAGATTTTATAAAAATTGGACATTTGTTGGATTTTGAAGAAATAAAAATGTCCTTTAGTCTTGAAAGTATATTTTGTAAGTATTATGAATTTCTATAATAAATTGTATGTTTAACCCATTTAATAGGATTCTTAGACTTAAAATCCTTCTTTTCATCTATATAAACTTGTAGTATTTTAATGATGAAAATATAAAAAATTATAATGAAGGTTTTATTGAGTTTAAACATGAAATAAAGAAGAATTAAATTTCACCCCTTAATATGTGCGGAAAAGATATTGGAAATATGATAAATGTAAGGCTTTAAAACTACATGTAGTAATAAAGAAAATGATAATTTTTTTATAGTGGTCTTTGGATATTAATGAAAGGGAAGATAATGAGATGAAAATATTTTCAACTTGAGAAGCATAATACTTCCAAGTGTTAAATAACTGTTGATGAGTTAAAAGTAGTTAAGAAGTAAGTGTGGGTAACTTGATGATGTTTGGGAAATAACACTTCTGAATATGGAGAAAAGGACAAGTTTTGAAACAAAAGGGAAAAATGAAAATTTTATGTAAAGTGACACATTTGTATGAAATAAAAATATTGAAAAAGGGTATTACACAATATGCTCCATGATTTTGGAATAAAATCAATGCTAAAGTGTAAAGAACAAGAAAAAATAATTTCAAAAGTGTAACACAAGCTGGGGTGGAACCCTTTGTTATGTCTTCGGCCGGGTAAAAGAAAAAGTGTAATAATGTGGAAATTTGAAAAATTATATCACACATTAATAAGGATGTGACACCCCGCCTAATTTTATACCGGGCGATCACTCCTTTATTAAATTAAATCAAGGTATACAGTTGGTTCATTCTCAGCATCACTGTCGATAAAAATAATTTTTCCAATTTAACACCCTAAATAATTAAGCTAAGTGTCAAAACCATTTTCATACATAAATTTCCAAATTTTATTTTAAGAAAAAGATTTATTTAATTATTAACAACATTAACTAAGTAAGAATCACACCACATTAAATTCTGCAACATAAACCGATTAATAGAATACATTCGTCAATCAAATGTCAACATGCGAAATATAAAGTAACACAATTCAAACTGAATAAATCCCATAACGACAATACGAGAAATAACTGGAAATACAAATGTCCCAATAACAATGAAATAATGGAAAGGGCGACACATGCCCAATAAATGAGAATGCTAGAAGTGGAGTCAATAAAGGAAGCCGTCTATGCAAGTAACCTGCAACTCCCACCTAAGCTGCATCTCGTTCCTTTCAAGGGATCCTAAGCAAGACGCCCCTGTGGTCGGGCACCTGAAATATATACATATATATACAAGAGAGAGAGAGAAAAAGAAACGGGTCAGAGCCCGAATGTGTGTTTGATTTAAAATACGTTTAGCAAGTATTTAAATTGATACAGGCCAATGCAACAACATATTAGAGCGACACTCTCTTGAGAAATTCTCACCTCTCTTCTAATGTGCACGCCTATCGTACTAACCTTCCCAACGGTTTATCTTATCATTTTATCATACTAAACTTCCCGATAATTTAGCTTATCTTAACTTACTCATAAGATTTCAAAATCGAACAATGTCATGGTTTAAAAAGATACTTCCAATTAGTAGTACAACTCTCGTTTTAGCTTTATTAATTTATAAAGTTTCCCAGTATCATATTATATTTTCACAAAACAAGTATTTACTATTTGAGTCATCAACCATGTCCTACTTATCAAATCACAGTAGACAGTTTCAAGTTTCCAAATCTCATATATATATTAACTACTCGTATAATATATATAAAATAACAGCACCCCACATAAAACTATGGTGCGTGCATACTCTACTATCCAAAGCCCCATATCACTCATATTAAGGGAAATACATTCGGAATCACTCTCGAATTGTATTAACATAAATACACAAACAATATTGAGGCGAAGAATAGATTCCAAGTCTCTAAGAGGATGGCACATGCCTGTGTCTCTTAGGACCGTCTGAACTATCACATCGATAGCCTGTACCAAGGATATCTATCTTCTAGGGTACAAGTCAATATCCCCCATAAAGGTCCCATCGAGATAAGACTTGTCCCAGCGCGGTAACCTCAGGGATAGCAAGTAGCGTGGGCATGATTTTCACAAGTATATAATATATGTACACACAATCATATAAATATACCACTTTATCATATTAATATAGGTTCTTCTCGTCACCCATAATTACAACATATTATCCTAAATTTCACTTTATTAGTATTACGTATAAGGTTTCATCTCTAACCTTAACTCGAAGGATTTTCTCACTTATTACATGACATTCGTGGACTCTATCCTTCCAAGTAGAAAATTCAGTAAGTATACCTCTATTTACTATCGTAGCTATTCGCCGTAATCTCTCACTTGAAATACGTAGCTTCATCGTTCATTATATAATTAGCCCAAAAGTAAACTTCTCGTCTTATAATAAAGTTCCCAACACTTATTCATAGGTCCTACTGGTCTTTCCTATCTCCCAAAACATTTTATTAAGAATACCCAAGAATTATTTCACGATAAATTTAATTTAACTAATTAAACAAGGGAAATAGGAGTCTGCCAGGAGGGGTCGATTGATCGAGGTCTGGGGCTCGATCGATCGAACCTTCGATCGATCGAAGCTCTAGGCTCGATCGATCGATCAAGCAGGTTTGCGAAAATTCTGCAGAAATGCAGTTACGGGTTCTACCAAATTTCTTCATCCAAAACCATGTTTTTCCATTCTAAACGTCCCAAAAATCCTACTACTATCATTATAACAATATACCAGATGTTTTCAACGTAAAGCATGTGTATATCTAACATACAACATGGATAATTAACCCAAAATCCCATCTAATCATCAAGAACCCTAGAGTTTTTCTTAATCAAGTTCTAATCTGTTTTTACCTGAAATTCCTTCTAATATATCATCAAAATTTCGTGCATTATATTCCTCTACATGGCAAGGATTCCAGAATTTTCATATAATCAATACTATATGCATTTTCCTAACACAACTTGGGTTTTCTTCCATAGTTTTCATCTCTAATCAGCCCTAAACTAATATGAGATTGCATTAATGAAAGTACGCAAGTTAAATAATTTCCTGGGATTTTCAGAAGTCTGGTTTGTAGATGAATCCGGTGTGGTTGCGTTCCCCTTCTCGCGATCTACGCGTTGGTGGTGGCGGCTGTGCAAACCGAGGACTTTTTGGCCTTGAATTGCCTTGGAGCTCTCTCCTCTCTTCTCCAATGGTCGTCACTTGTGTTCTGAATATTCTAACCCTAAAAGACTAACCTAAATGGATGATATATGTTGCTGAATTTCGTGGGTTTAATTACCCAAAAAGGTGAAATGACTAAATTGCCCTCCCGGGGTACCAATTAGGCCTAAAAACGCCCCGAGACCCAAACTAAACCCCCGGGTACACTTTTCTGACTATCTCGACCCTTCCGGACGCGTTGGCGCATTCAAAACGACCATACGAACAACTTATAAAATATTCACTTTTTATTTAACAAAATTAGTCCCGACGTGACACGGGCACGTCCCAACTTAAATTTCCGAAATTGTCATTTAATTCACTCATGACATTCAATATAATCAATATCATATATTACTTTGCTCATTAGTAATATTCAACAAATTTCCCATAATTACTAACTCTCGCCACGTTAATAATTATAACATAATTAATTTCTGGATTTTTTATTAACTAAATCATTCACGTTAAATTTTATAAATCCCCAAATTAATATAGCATAAAAATACAGGGTATTACATACTTCCCCCTAATAACGGAATTTCATCCCGAAATTCAGAAAATAAGGCATACATGGTAAGAACAACTCTGGATATCTCTCGTGCATATCTGCCTCATGCTCCCAAGTGGATTCCTCCACATTATGATGCTCCCACTGGACTCGCACAAGTGGAACTATCTTCGACCTCAATCTCCTCTCACTATAGTCTAGAATAGCCATTGGTATCTCCTCGTAAGAGCTATCAGGCTATAAGTCGATCTCATCTATCGGAATGTGAGTATGGGCCATATCATCCCGAAGATATCGTCTGAACGACGAGATGTGGAATACATCGTGGATGCGATGTAAATGTTCTAGCAGTCCCAACCTGTATGCAACCGGCCCAATCCTCTCGATGATGGGAAATGGTCCCACGTACCTCGGAGCCAACTTCCCCTTCTTCCCGAACCTCATCACTCCCTTCATAGGGGATACGCGCAATAACACTTGGTCCCCCACACTAAACTCCCGAAAGAATCGTTTCGCATCGGCATAGCTCTTTTACCTGTCCTGGGCTACCCGAATGCGACTCCTGATCATCTCAATCCTCGCGGAGGTCTCCTGAATCACCTCTGGTCCTAGCAACTTGTTATCCCCCACCTCGAGCCAACAAGTTGGAGAACGACAAGGCCTTCCATACAAAGCCTCAAATGGAGCCATGCCAATCGTGTACTGATACGAGTTATTATAAGCAAACTCTACCAGTGGAAGGTGTGGCTCCCAACCTCCTCCAAAATCGAGAACACATATGCGTAGCATATCCTCTAACATCTGATTAGTACGCTTTGTCTGTCCATCTGTCTGTGGGTGGTAAGCTGAACTCAACCTCAACTTAGTACCCATAGCCTCCTGAAAGCTTTCCCAAAAACGTGACACAAAAATCTTGTCCCTATCTGACACAATATTCAGGGGCACCCCATGTAATCTGACAATCTCAGCGATGAACAACTGAGCATACTGACCCGATGTATAATCTGTCCGCACCGGCAGAAAATGGGCTACCTTGGTCAAACGGTCTACAATCACCCAGATAGAGTCATGGCCCCGCTGTGAGGTAGGCAACCCTGTAATAAAATCCATGGAAATTCTCTCCCACTTCCACGCGGGTACTTCCAATGGGTGAAGTAACCCTGACGGTTTCTGGTGGTCCACCTTCACCAATTGGCAGGTAGAACACTTGGACACGAACTCGGTGATGTCCTTCTTCATCCCACTCCACCAGTATTGTCGCCTCATATCCTGATACATCTTATCTCGTCCAGGATGTACTGCAAATCGGGACCCGTGAGAATGAGTCATCACTGCATGACGTAATTCTGCTCCTTCTGGAACCACCAATCTCCCATTAAACCTCAAACCCCCATCAGAACTAACAGAATAAGACTCAGCACCCTCGGCTAAAAGTCGTACAATCTGCTCTTGGCAAAACGGGTCTGTGGTCGGTGCCTGTATGACCCTCATAACAATCTCGGGTGTGGATGACATCACGGATATGAAGGAACGTGCTACTGCGTCCTGGTGACCCAACTCCTTCCACTTTGCTTTCCAGACCTCCGCTACCTCGTCGACCGGTCTACGACTCAACGCATCAGCAACTACGTTGGCCTTTCCCGGATGATACTGTATATCGAACTGGTAGTCCTTCACAAACTCTAGCCATCTAGGATGACGCATATTCAGCTCTCTCTGAGTGAACAGGTACTGCAATGACTTGTGGTCTGTGAACAAACGGAATTTCTCACCCAATAAGTAGTGCCTCCATATCCTCAATGCAAAGACGACCGATGCTAACTCCAGGTCATGGGTGGGGTAATTCTTCTCATGCAGTTTAAGCTTGCGGGAGGAAAAAGTTATAGCCTTCTCTTCCTGCTGAAGTACTCCCCCAAGTCCCCGTAAGGACGCATCGGTGTAAACCATGTACTCCATACCCGGCTTCGGTAACGCAAGGACTGGCGCTGAAGTAAGCTTGTCTTTCAGCTCGTCGAAAGCCAACTGACAAGCGTCATCCCAAACATATGGTACCCCCTTGTGAGTCATATTGGTCAATGGACCCGCTATTTTGGAGAATCCCCGAATGAATCTCCTGTAGTAACCAGCTAACCCCAAGAAACTACGCACTTCTGTCGGTGTCGTGGGCTATCCCCACTCCCTCACCGGTGACACTTTGCTCGGGTCAACTGCTATCCCCTGCTCAGAAACAACATGGCCCAAGAACTGTACTTCTCGCAACCCGAATCCACACTTCTCGTACTTAGCATACAACTGATGCTCACGTAGAGTCTGAAGAACCTGCCTCAAATGCTCCGCATGCTCCTCCTCGGAGTGTGAATATATCAAGATGTCATCTATGAAGACGATGAAAAACTGATCCAAGAACTCTCTGAATACTCGGTTCATCAAGTCCATGAAAACGGCTGGAGCATTGGTGAGTCCGAACGGCATCACCCTGAACTCATAGGACCCATATCTCGACAAGAAGGAAGTCTTTGAAACATCATGCTCTCTAATACGTAGCTGATGGTACCCCGACCTCAGATCTATCTTCGAAAAGAAAGTTGCTCCCCTCAACTGGTCGAACAGATCATCGATTCGAGGCAATGTGTACTTATTCCGTATCGTGACCTTGTTCAACTCCCGGTAGTCCACACACAATCTCAGTGAACCATCTCTCTTCTTCACAAACAAGACTGGAGCGCCCCAAGGTGAGGTACTCCTACGAATGAAGCCCTGACCTAACAGCTGCTCTATCTGATCTCGTAGCTCTCGCATCTCTGCCGGAGCCATACGGTACGGTGCGCGTGCTATAGGTCTCGTATCTGGCAATAAATCTATGACAAAGTCTATCTCACGACTGGGGGGTAGGCCTGGTATCTCCTGAAACACATCGGAATACTCCCTAACAACTGGGATAGAATCCAAGGGAATCACAACCTCCTTAGAGGTATCCTCCTCCATGTAATACAAATGAGCGGTCGAACCTCCCTCTGGGCGAGGAATCGCCACTACAAACATCTCTTGCCCCGGAATGGAAAAAACAATGCTCCCACCGAAGCAATCAATCATGGCTCTATAAGCTGCGAGCCAATCCATACCAATAATCACATCATGCTCGTGCATGTCTAAGGCTAACATGTCTGCAGGTAATACCAAGCTACCAATCTCTACCCCCACTCCCCGGCATATAAAGAAAATAAGTGACCCACTCCCCAGTGGTGAGTCGACACACGTCACGGTGCTCTCTGCTATGGCTAACAACCCTAAGGCCTTCGTAAAATGCGTAGCTATAAAACAATGTGTTGCCCCCGTATCAAACAAAACCCGACCCACAGTACCATGGATAGGAAACATACCCTCAATCGCGGGTGGTGCCTGTGGAGCTGCTACCTGGTGGACGTTATAGACACGTCCATACTCTAATTGCCCCTGCAGCACTGGAGCTGCTGGAATGGCTGGTAGGGCTGGTACCTGGGCTGGAGCTGGGAGGGCAGGTGGAAATAGTGGTCTCTGCGGCTCATTACGGGCTCCCGGCTGCTGTGGGGCCCTATCGCCCTCTGGGCAATCCTGACGCATATGGCCGTGTTTACCGCACCCAAAGCATCGGCCTTTAAAGTTACCTCCTCTCTGACCCTGCTGTCCACGGCCCTGTTGGCCGTTACCTCCACGCCACTGGCCCTGTTGGCCCTGATGTGTACGCTGTTGGCCCTGCTGGCCCGGCTGAAGCACCTTATACCTTTGACTTGCTTAAGTCTACATTGTATAAGTGCTCAACTAATTTGGAAATATTGACAAAATTGGTAGTCCATCCTAGAAACCAAAAAGCCTCAGAACCTATCTCTCTAATCCCCTTCAATGATCTATGAAGATACAAAATGAATCACACTACACACAATTAGAAGTGCATACATGTGTTCATATTACTTGAAATTATGTGTGTGTTTAATTCCCCTTGATTTGGAGCTTTAATAATTGTTTTGGGAATTTTAAATAATTTTTAAATCTTTTTAACCTTTTTTTAAAACATTTTTTAATAATTGTTTTTATTAATAAAATGGGATAATAAAGCTTTTGGGGTTAATTTACTATTTTAGAAACTTCTTTTTTCACTGGATTGTTTGGTTGGGTACGATCTCAAAGCGCTAGAGACTTCAGGGTAAGGTTTTGTAATTATTTTGACGTGCGTGTGAGAGCCTATAACCAGCCAACACTTGTCATCCTCTGGGTTAATGTATTTGTGTTTCTTATGTGAGAGGGTTGGATGGATGATTGTTGATCGTTGGATCATTTCTTATCAAGGGTCTGCATGCGTTCTTGGTTAATCCCGGTGCTATCCATTTGAACCAATCAGAATCGTTTTAAACCACCGCTGTTTTAGAACCATTGGATCAAGTCAAACCTTTGAAGACTTGATCTCAGCCTTTGATTTGCCTCGAACATCTAGAACCTTCCCCTGGCACTATAAATACCTCTCACTTCTCAGCCTTAGAGAACTTTTGGGCATTCGTCTTCCAGAGAGAAAAAAAAATAAGAGAGAGAAGAGAGAAGTGAGAGAAGAGAGAAAAGAATAGAGAGAAGAGAGAGAAAGGGAAAAAGTTAGCCAAAACCAAACCCTAACCCTAAACACTTCGTCTCTGAAACAAACCTTCAAATAAACCTTACCCCAAACACAACCTGAGTGTTTGAGAGAGAGAGAGAGAGAGAGTGGTTTGTTCATATTATTGCTTTAACCTCGTGATTTCTGATCTTGTACACAACTTAAATGTTAGAGTGAAGATCTAGTTTCTTTTTCATAGAAACGTTAGATCTATACTCTGGATGTTACATTTTTCACTAGATCTGCATATTTTCAACTTGGTTTAAGAAAATCATTTCTGTTTTGGTTTTAAAAATGTTTTATAGTTTCTGTTTTTACAAAACTTAACCTGACCTAGTTGGATTCGCACTTGGAGGGTTTTCAATCTCCTAAATATTTTCAGAAGAGATTGAGAAAGGTCTTGACCGATTTCTTAAGCGAGATCTCCGTGGAATCTGGGTTATATTTAAAGGTCAAAAGGTTTTTAGTTTTGTAAGAAAGAAAAATAACAAAATCACTGCATATAGACTTTATATGTAATTTGTATAGGACTGTTTGTAAATCTAAGTGTGTGTGAGTTCATGCATGTGAATAGGATTCACTACACAAACACTTAACACACTACTACACTGGAAGTGTTGTGTTTAAGATCTGAGATCATTGAGTCGGCGTAAAGAAGCTAAAGCAAAGGAAGTTTGCAAACCGGAGAACATCATCAACAAATTAGATCTATCAGAAGTTAGAAGGAGCCAAGTGGGGTATATTCCTAAACTTAGAATAGGTTGATTTGTGTGCTTGCATGTTGTGTTGTTTGTAACTGATTTTTGTTATTAGTGGATTTTTGTTTTTGTGACTTAGAAGTCACCGTGGATGTTTCCTCTGTTGGGAGAGGTTTTACCACGTTAAAAATCATTGTGTTGATTATCTTCATCTACTCACCTCATTCTTTAAGTGTGCTGAATTTTTGAAACTACCTTTGTTTTAAAACTGATTACACAATCTTAATTAATCTCGTACATAAGTTTCTTTGTAAACAAATCTTGTTTATAATTTTTATTTTCAAAAGAAAAGGGTTTCTCCAACAAACATTCGGAGTTGCTTATACAGTTTAACCTTGTGTTAAACGGCATTAGCGACGTTTTTTCAATTGGTATCAGAGCCCTGTTAACTTTTATTTTAAAAGATCTTGTGTTTCTGAAATCGTTTTCTGAAAAACCTAACTATGGACGAGAAGAATGAAAGGTTTGGTAATCTGTCCAGACCTCCTCTCTTTGATGGAAACAACTTTGCTTACTGGAAAGTAAGGATGGTTGCCTTCATCCAAGGGACTTTAGGAGATGATGTCTGGGACATTATCGAAAATGGATACACTTATCCTACAAAACCAGCCACTGAAGGAAGTGATGAGAGGGTAAAGAAAATCTTAAGTGAATTTACCCATGAAGAAAAAGCTATTTCTCGTAATAATAATAAAGGCAAGAATGCCATTTTTATGTCTATTAATGAGTATGAGTTCAAACGAATCTCATCTTGTGCCACTTCTAAGGAAGCTTGGGACACATTAATCACTGCCCATGAAGGAGACTCAAGAGTTAAAGCTGCTAAAACCCAAATGCTTATCCAGCAGTACAACTCTTTGATCATGACTGATTCTGAGTCTTTTGATGATTTTTACATGAACTTAACTGATATAGTCACTAAGTTGCATGCTAATGGTATTACTTATGATAGAAATGAAATTGTCTCTAAAATTCTAAGGTCATTACCACAAAAATTTGACAGTAAGAGGTATGATATTGAGGAAATGAATGATCAAAACCTTATTCCTGAGTTACTTAGTAGCAAACTTCGGACTGTGGAAATGGAATTAGACTTTAAGAAACAATTGAATCATTCTCAAAGAAAACAGCCCAACTCTAACTTGAGTTTTGCCTCCAAGATACCCAAACTTGAGTCTAATTTGACCAACTCTGACTCTGATGAGGAGTGTGATATAGACAAACTTGATAATCAGATTGCCTTAATGTCTAAACAATTTAAGAAGATTGTCAAATTTCGAAACAAACAGGATACTAAACAAGGCAAGCCTAATTATCCTACTCTGTCTAATCCCAAACCTCATGAGAGAGGACTTGACAAACATCCTAAGGACAACAATTCCATACCCACTAGAGACCTTAAAAAGATTGGATGTTTTAGATGTGGGAAACTAGGTCACATTGCTCACGACTGCAGAGTTAATCTGAATAAAGCCAACACACAAAAATAGAGCCAATGTCTGTAAAACTTGGAATGATTCAAGTGACTCTGATGAAGAGGAACTTGAGTCATCTAATGTACTTGAACCTTGCATGTCTTTTTATGCTAAGATCATTTACAATGATGATATGCCTGTGTGTGATAATGATGCTACTACTCTCACTTGTGTGAATACTCCTTTGATTGGCCTAGATGCTTTATTGTCTGAAAATGTTGCTAGTTCTAGTTCCGTGTGTGTGAGTCAAAGTGATCTCGATAATGATGATGAAAATGGGTGCGTGAGTACTAAAACTGAATCGTTAGGGGTCACTACACTCACTTCACTTAGCGACTCAGACACAGATGACCTCCCAGATATCCATACCTTGTATGCTAAAACTCTTAAAAAAGGCACTAGATTGGAGAAGACTGTTAGAGACCTGACTAAGAAATTAGATGATCTAAGTCTTATCGTAAAGTTGAATGCTGAAGAGTACACTAACCAGTGTCTGACTCATCAATCTGAAATTGAAACTTTTGATCAAAAATTAAAAGAGTTGACTAAAACTAATGAAATTCTGGAAATGAAATATAAGGGAACATTATTAGAATTGGAGGAAGCAAAAACAAAGACAGCTACTGTTTTCAAAAAGTTTTCTAAGTTTGAAAACAATTCAAATTGCTTTACAGACTTTGTTGTTGACTCCAAGACCAATTCTGATGATAGAACCGGTATTGGATTTTGCCCTAAGAACAAACCACAAACTACTAAACTTGAACCTATTAAGTTTGTGTCTGGGGGAAAAAGACCTATTGAAACATGTCCAGACTTTCATTTGATTAAAAATGAATTTGATCAAAAGCAACAACAGAAAGACATTGAAGAGTCTAGTACTTCTAAGGCTGACACTGCACATAAGACTAAATACGTATGTCCTTTAATCAGAAAGGCTGATTCTACCTATAAGACCATACCTCCTAGGAAGAACACTTCTGACCAGAATGCTGTCAAACCTATCTTTAGAAGTTTTCCGAAGGAAATTCATCCCTCAAGCAATCAATATTGCTCCTACTGTGACATTTATGGTCACTCCTTTGAAGGTTGTTATGCTAGGCGTCTAAATACCCCTGTTTACAACACTTCTGTCTACAAGAACTTTAACTATTCTAGGCAAAGTCGTAACAATTATGTCCTTCCAAGACAACCTGATAAGAACTCTAACTACAGAAATAGAAAGACCAAAACTAAGAGTTCATTTAAGAGAAAGGCTCCCAGAAACTTTCCTAAACCAAAAGCTCAATTTTTTCACAACAATCAGTCTGCTGCTCCAAATGTTTTTCGACAAAAAACTGTATCTCGAAAATTTTATCAAATGAGGGCAAACTTGCGCAAAATTAAAACTAGAGCTATTTGGGTTAGAAAAGAGGATCTTTTACCCCAAATGAAGTGTAACATTGTCATCACTGCTTTGAAAGCTGAACACACTTCATCTGGTTGGTATTTAGATTCAGGATGTTCCAAACATATGACAGGAGATGAAACCAAACTTTTAAACAAAACCAGATTTTCTGGTGGGAAAGTAGTTTTTGGTGATGGTGTTTCATCTCAGATCATAGGTAAAGGAACCCTAAAAGAAGAAGGAATGCCTGTTCTCGAAAATGTTCTATTAGTTAAAGGCCTTAAAGCCAACCTCCTAAGTATATCACAATTTTGTGACTCTAACCATACTGTCACCTTTTCAAAGAACAATTGTAAAATTCTAAATGATAAAGGTGAATGCATTATTATAGGATTTAGAACACCTGGCAATTGTTATACTGTCAAGACTAGTTCTGAAACCTGTAACAATGTCAGAATGGATGACAATGAGATCTGGCATAATCGTATGGGTCACTTAAGTTATGATATCCTCGGTAGATTGTCTACTCAAGAGATAGTTAGAGGTATTCCTAAAATTAAAACTATTTCCAGTGTTGTCTGTGGTCATTGCCAGGAAGGAAAAATAGTTAAGACTTCGCATAAAAAGGTTACAGACATTCTCACCTCTAGACCTTTAGATCTCATCCATATGGACCTTATTGGTCCCTCTAGAACTGTTAGTCTTTGTGGACACAGTTATATCCTTGTCATGGTTGATGATTTCACACGATTCACTTGGGTTGCCTTCTTGAAACATAAATCTGACACGTTTCAGAACTTTTTGAAAATTCTTTTAAGAATTGAAAATGAGAAGGACACACAAGTCAATCGCATTCGTAGTGATAGAGGAGGAGAGTTCATAGACATAGGAATAGTGGAATATTGTGACTACAACGGTTACAAACATGAATTCAGTGCCCCTAAGACTCCTCAGCAGAATGGTATTGCTGAAAGGAAAAATCGAACTCTTCAAGAGATGGCACGTGTCATGTTGCATGCCAAATCCCTACCTAAATACTTTTGGGTAGAATCTATTAGAACTGCTTGTCACATCACTAATAGGGTCTATTTTAGGAAAAACTCTAAACAAACCCCTTATGAGTTGTGGTACGGTAAGAAGCCTAACCTGAAATACCTAAGAACCTTTGGAAGTCAGTGTTATGTTTGTAAAGATAGAGAACATCTGTCTAAATTCGAAACTCGTGGTGATAAAGCCATCTTCTTAGGATACTCACCAAACAGTCGTGCTTATCGTATATACAATCTGCGTACTAAGGCTCTTATGGAATCGATAAATGTAATTGTAAGTGACACTATTGTCGAAAATAAGATATCTGAATCACCTATTGTGGTTGAATCTGAAAATGATTTCAAAACTGATTCACTAGAAATAGATGACTCATTACCTATTGAGAGTCCAGAAGTACCTGGCTGGGTCTCTAAAGATCATCCCATTGACAACGTGGTCGGTAATCCTAATGAGCCAGTTCGTACTAGATCCCAGTTAAGAAATTATGCTAATTACGCATGTTTCGTCTCCCTTGTGGAACCGAAAAATGTTAATGAAGCATTGAATGACACACACTGGATTTCTGCTATGCAGGAAGAACTTTTACAATTCGTCATTCACGATGTCTGGTATCTCGTACCTCGGCCTTAAAACAAAAATGTTATTGGAACACGTTGGATCTTTAAGAACAAATCTGATGAAAATGGGGTGATTCTTAGAAACAAAGCTAGACTAGTTGCTCAAGGCTACTCTTAAATAGAAGGGATAGATTTCAGCGAGACATTTGCCCCTGTCACTTGTCTTGAATCTGTTCGTCTTCTTTTCGCCATAGCGTGTTACTTAAAATTCACACTTTATCAAATGGACCTAAAATCTGCTTTCCTAAATGGAATTCTGTCCGAAGAGACATATGTAGAACAACCCAAAGGGTTCATTGACCCTAAATACCCTAACCATGTCTTTCGTCTAAAAAAGGCTATGTATGGCTTAAAACAAGCTCCTCGAGCTTAGTATGAACGCCTTTCCAACTTTTTGTTGGATAAGGGTTTTAAGAGAGGAGGAAATGACCAGACTCTCTTTGTCAAACATTTTGACAAAAACATTATCATCGCCCAAGTCTATGTAGACGACATCATTTTTGGGTCAACCTCAAACTCTGAAGTTAAAACCTTTTCTGCTAGTATGCATAAGGAATTTCACACGTCCCTTATGGGGGAGCTACAGCTTTTCTTAGGATTTCAAGTGAAACAGAATTCTGATGGTCTTTTTGTATCTCAAACCAAGTATGTCTTAGACCTTGTTAAGAAATTTGGCTTAGATAATGCTAAAGTCGCCAAAACACCTATGAGTACTACTGTTAAATTATGTAAAGATGAAACTGGAAAGTCAATTGATTCCACACTCTATCGTAGTATGATTGGTAGCCTACTCTACCTAACTGCCTCACGACCAGACATAATGTATGTTGTATGTCTGTGTGCTCGTTACCAGAATAACCCTAAAGAGAGCCATTTATTGAGTGTAAAACGTATAATAAAGTACATCAAAGGCACTCTTAACCTTGGACTTAGGTACACTAAGGATACCTGTAGCACCATCATAAGGTATACTGATGCTGACTGGGCCAGTTGTACTGATGATAGTAAAAGTACATCAGGTGCCTGTTATTATGTCGGCAATAATTTAGTTGGTTGGAGTAGTAAAAAATAGAATTGCACATCTTTATCTACGGCTGAGTCCGAATATATAGCAGCAGGAAGTTGCTGTGCTCAATTGTTATGGATCAAACAGATGTTAAGTGATTATGGGATTAAAGAAGAACAATTACAATTGTATTGTGACAATCAAAGCGCCATTAACATATCTAAAAATCCGGTTCTACAATCGCGAACTAAACATATTAAAATCAGGCATCATTTTATTCGCGAACTTGTTGAAACTAAGGAATTAGAAATTCATTACCTGCCTACTGATCTGCAACTTGCAGACATGTTCACTAAACCTTTAGACTATAATAGATTTCTGTATTTGCGAAATTCTATAGGCATGGTTTGCGCTGATTAAACTCTTAAGACCTTAAGTTTTACCCTTTTTCCATTTGAGACAAAATGGGGGAGAAATTTGAGTTTTATGAGTTCATTTTTTGTTCACATTTCATCTGAACTGCTTGATCTTAGTGTGCATATTTGCAGGAATCTCTTCTACTGATTATCTACCGCTTCTAGTGTAAAAATTTGTAAATAGTTGAGTTATGTAATTTTTGACTTTCTAGGAATTGGGTAGATAGTATCTTTTGTATAGGACTAGGTTTTATTTTTTTTTGTTCCCTACGAGTTTTAAGCTAACTCAAAGGAGATTTTGTCTCATATTTCCAAAGGGGGAGATTGAAGCACCTTATACCTTTGACTTGCTTAAGTCTACATTGTATAAGTGCTCAACTAATTTGGAAATATTGACAAAATTGGTAGTCCATCCTAGAAACCAAAAAGCCTCAGAACCTATCTCTCTAATCCCCTTCAATGATCTATGAAGATACAAAATGAATCACACTACACACAATTAGAAGTGCATACATGTGTTCATATTACTTGAAATTGTGTGTGTGTTTAATTCCCCTTGATTTGGAGCTTTAATAATTATTTTGGGAATTTTAAATAATTTTTAATTTTTTTAAACTTTTTTTTAAACATTTTTTAATAATTGTTTTTATTAATAAAATGTGATAATAAAGTTTTTGGGGTTAATTTACTATTTTAGAAACTTCTTTTTTCACTGGATTGTTTGGTTGGGTACGATCTCAAAGCGCTAGAGACTTCAGGGTAAGGTTTTGTAATTATTTTGACGCGCGTGTGAGAGCCTATAACCAGCCAACACTTGTCATCCTCCGGGTTAATGTATTTGTGTTTCTTATGTGAGAGGGTTGGATGGATGATTGTTGATCGTTGGATCATTTCTTATCAAGGGTCTGCATGCGTTCTTGGTTAATCCCGGTGCTATCCATTTGAACCAATCAGAATCGTTTTAAACCACCGCTGTTTTAGAACCATTGGATCAAGTCAAACCTTTGAAGACTTGATCTCAGCCTTTGATTTTCCTCGAACGTCCAGAACCTTCCCCTGGTACTATAAATACCTCTCACTTCTCAGCCTTAGAGAACTTTTGGGCATTCGTCTTCCAGCGAGAAAAAAAAATAAGAGAGAGAAGAGAGAAGTGAGAGAAGAGAGAAAAGAATAGAGAGAAGAGAGAGAAAGGGAAAAAGTTAGCCAAAACCAAAACCTAACCCTAAACACTTCGTCTCTGAAACAAACCTTCAAATAAACCTTACCCCAAACACAACCTGAGTGTTTGAGAGAGAGAGAGAGAGAGAGAGTGGTTTGTTCATATTGTTGCTTTAACCTCGTGATTTCTGATCTTGTACACAACTTAAACATTAGAGTGAAGATCTAGTTTCTTTTTCATAGAAACGTTAGATCTATACTCTGGATGTTACATTTTTCACTAGATCTGCATATTTTCAACTTGGTTTAAGAAAATCATTTCTGTTTTGGTTTTAAAAATGTTTTATAGTTTCTGTTTTTACAAAACTTAACCTGACCTAGTTGGATTCGCACTTGGAGGGTTTTCAATCTCCTAAATATTTTCAAAAGAGATTGAGAAAGGTCTTGACCGATTTCTTAAGCGAGATCTCCGTGGAATCTGGGTTATATTTAAAGGTCAAAAGGTTTTTAGTTTTGTAAGAAAGAAAAATAACAAAATCACTGCATATAGACTTTATATGTAATTTGTATAGGACTGTTTGTAAATCTAAGTGTGTGTGAGTTCATGCATGTGAATAGGATTCACTACACAAACACTTAACACACTACTACACTGGAAGTGTTGTGTTTAAGATCTGAGATCATTGAGTCGACGTAAAGAAGCTAAAGCAAAGGAAGTTTGCAAACCGGAGAACATCATCAACAAATCAGATCTATCAGAAGTTAAAAGGAGCCAAGTGGGGTATATTCCTAAACTTAGAATAGGTTGATTTGTGTGCTTGCATGTTGTGTTGTTTGTAACTGATTTTTGTTATTAGTGGATTTTTGTTTTTGTGACTTAGAAGTCGCCGTGGATGTTTCCTCTGTTGGGAGAGGTTTTACCACGTTAAAAATCATTGTGTTGATTTTCTTCATCTACTCACCTCATTCTTTAAGTGTGCTGAATTTTTGAAACTGCCTTTGTTTTAAAACTGATTACACAATCTTAATTAATCTCGCACATAAGTTTCTTTGTAAACAAATCTTGTTTATAATTTTTATTTTCAAAAGAAAAGGGTTTCTCCAACAAACATTCGGAGTTGCTTATACAGTTTAACCTTGTGTTAAACGGCATTAGCGACGTTTTTTCACCTGCTGCTGTCCCTGCGGTCGGTGTTGGCCCTGCTGAATAGGATGGCCCTGCCTGAAACCCCTGAATCCCTGCCTAGAATCACTTGAACGGAATCGCTTAGCAGGGTCCCCCTGATGGGTACTCTGCTCGTGCTGACGAGTCTGTCCTTGAGATGGTGCCCCACCGGCACTATTACCCCCGGCCCTGCCCTCCTGGCTGGACTCTCCTGATCTTTTGCTTACCTGAAGATGGAAGCGATGATCTTGGCAATGTAGAAATGCGGCATTGAGTACATCAGTGAACGTACTCAGGGATAGATTCCCAATAAGGTGCTGACGGATCCTCCAAGCTAACCCGTCGACAAACAACAAAATCTTCTTGCTCTCAGTAGGTGCCTCATCTGGCACAATGGTGAGAAGTCTCGTGAACTCCTCCTCATACTCTGCTACGGTAAGACTCTCCTGCTTCAGATTCAGTAATCTCCGCCTCATCTCAGTCTGTACTGCGGGTGGAAAATACTTGCGGTCAAACCGCTCCCAGAACAACTGAATAGGGATCGTGTCCCTCTCCTCCAGAGTGGTAGTGGATTCCCACCACTGTAATGCGGCTCCCACTAGCTTAAAGGAGGCCAATAATTGCTTTTTCACGTCAGTGCACTCATACATACACAGATGCCGCTGGATGTCCTTCTTCCATTGGCTAACTATGACAATGTCGGAGCTACCAGAGAACTCAGGGGGATGCGCTTTCTGAAAAGCATCCCGAACTCTCTCCCATGCAGATGGAAGTTGTGCTAGTACTGGCGCTACTGCCTGAACCTGGGGTGGAGCCTGCTGAACCACCGCTAGTGCGGTATTCACCGCCTGAGCAACAATGGCGGCTACTTCGTTTGCATTCATTGTGCCTGGTGCCGGAGCTGCTGGCTGCTCGGCTTGGGCACGCCTATCTTTCGGAGCATGTCTCGGAGGCATCTGAAACGTGAACAAGTTTATTAGTCTACAGTTATTAAAAAATCTCAAATAGCTGAAGACTTAAACGTAAAAGCAAGAATACAACAATCCTAAAAAATAGGGCTCTATAGCGATAACGTTAAGCTGAAAGCGAAATAAGCCGTACAGATCCTATGGACACTAGAACCTGATGCTCTGATACCACCTGTGACACCCCGCCTAATTTTATACCGGGCGATCACTCCTTTATTAAATTAAATCAAGGTATACAGTTGGTTCATTCTCAGCATCATTGCCGATAAAAATAATTTTTCCAATTTAACACCCTAAATAATTAAGCTAAGTGTCAAAACCATTTTCATACATAACTTTCCAAATTTTATTTTAAGAAAAAGATTTATTTAATTATTAACAAAATTAACTAAGTAAGAATCACACCACATTAAATTCTGCAACATAAACCAATTAATAGAATACATTCGTCAATCGAATGTCAACATGCGAAATATAAAGTAACACAATTCAAACTGAATAAATCCCATAACGACAATACGAGAAATAACTGGAAATACAAATGTCCCAATAACAATAAAATAATGGAAAGGGAGACACATGCCCAATAAATGAGAATGCTAGAAGTGGAGTCAATAAAGGAAGCCGTCTACGCAAGTAACCTGCAACTCCCACCTAAGCTGCAGCTCGTTCCTTTCAAGGGATCCTAAGCAAGACGCCCCTGTGGCTGGGCACCTGAAATATATACATATATATACAAGAGAAAGAGAGAAAAAGAAACGGGTCAGAGCCCGAATGTGTGTTTGATTTAAAATACGTTTAGCAAGTATTTAAATTGATACAGGCCAATGCAACAACATATTAGAGCGACACTCTCTTGAGAAATTCTCACCTCTCTTCTAATGTGCACGCCTATCGTACTAACCTTCCCAACGGTTTATCTTATCATTTTATCATACTAAACTTCCCGATAATTTAGCTTATCTTAACTTACTCATAAGATTTCAAAACCGAACAATGTCATGGTTTAAAAAGATACTTCCAATTAGTAGTACAACTCTCGTTTTAGCTTTATTAATTTATAAAGTTTCCCAGTATCATATTATACTTTCACAAAACAAGTATTTACTATTTGAGTCATCAACCATGTCCTACTTATCAAATCACAGTAGGCAGTTTCAAGTTTCCAAATCTCATATATATATTAACTACTCGTATAATATATATAAAATAATAGCACCCCATATAAAACTATGGTGCGTGCATACTCTACTGTCCAAAGCCCCATATCACTCATATTAAGGGGAATACATTCGGAATCACTCTCGAATCGTATTAACATAAATACACAAACAATATTGAGGCGAAGAATAGATTCCAAGTCTCTAAGAGGATGGCACATGCCTGCGTCTCTTAGGACCGTCTGAACTATCACATCGATAGCCTGTACCAAGGATATCTATCTTCTAGGGTACAAGTCAATATCCCCCATAAAGGTCCCATCGAGATAAGACTTGTCCCAGCGCGGTAACCTCAGGGATAGCAAGTAGCATGGGCATGATTTTTACAAGTATATAATATATGTACATACAATCATATAAATATACCACTTTATCATATTAATATAGGTTCTTCTCGTCACCCATAATTACAACATATTATCCTAAATTTCACTTTATTAGTATTACGTATAAGGTTTCATCTCTAACCTTAACTCGAAGGATTTTCTCACTTATTACGTGGCATTCGTGGACTCTATCCTTCCAAGTAGAAAATTCAGTAAGTATACCTCTATTTACTATCGTAGCTATTCGCCGTAATCTCTCACTTGAAATACGTAGCTTCATCGTTCATTATACAATTACCCCAAAAGTAAACTTCTCGTCTTATAATAAAGTTCCCAACACTTATTCATAGGTCCTACTGGTCTTTCCTATCTCCCAAAACATTTTATTAAGAATACCCAAGAATTATTTCATGATAAATTTAATTTAACTAATTAAATTAGGGAAATAGGAGTCTTCCAGGAGGGGTCGATCGATCGAGGTCTGGGGCTCGATCGATCGAACCTTCGATCGATCGAAGCTCTAGGCTCGATCGATCGATCAAGCAGGTCTGCGAAAATTTTACAGAAATGCAGTTACGGGTTCTACCAAATTTCTTCATCCAAAACCATGTTTTTCCATTCTAAACGTCCCAAAAATCCTACTACTATCATTATAACAATATACCAGATGTTTTCAACGTAAAGCATGTGTATATCTAACATTCAACATGGATAATTAACCCAAAATCCCATCTAATCATCAAGAACCCTAGAGTTTTTCTTAATCAAGGTTCTAATCTATTTTTACCAGAAATTCCTTCTAATATATCATCAAAATTTCGTGGGTTATATTCCTCTACATGGCAAGGATTCCAGAATTTTCATATAATCAATACTATATGCATTTTCCTAACACAACTTGGGTTTTCTTCCATAGTTTTCATCTCTAATCAGCCCTAAACTAATATGAGATTGCACTAACGAAATACGCAAGTTAAATACTTGCCTGGGATTTTCAGAAGTCTGGTTTGCAGATGAATCCGGTGTGGTCGCGTTCCCCTTCTCGCGATCTACGCGTTGGTGGTGGCGGCGGTGCAAACCGGTGAGTTTTTGGCCTTGAATTGCCTTGGAGCTCTCTCCTCTCTTCTCTAATGGCCATCACTTGTGTTCTGAATATTCTAACCCTAAAACACTAACCTAAATGGCTGATATAGGTTGCTGAATTTCGTGGGTTTAATTACCCAAAAATGTGAAATGACTAAATTGCCCTCCCGGGGTACCAATTAGGCCTAAAAACGCCCCGAGACCCAAACTAAACCCCCGGGTACACTTTTCTGACTATCTCGACCCTTCCGGACGCGTTGGCGCACTCAAAATGACCATACAAACAACTTATAAAATATTCACTTTTTATTTAACAAAATTAGTCCCGACGTGACATGGGCACGTCCCAACTTAAATTTCCGAAATTATCATTTAATTCACTCATGACATTCAATATAATCAATATCATATATTACTTTGCTCATTAGTAATATTCAACAAATTTCCCATAATTACTAACTCTCGTCACGTTAATAATTATAACATAATTAATTTCCGGATATTTTATTAACTAAATCATTCACGTTAAATTTTATAAATCCCCAAATTAATATAGCATAAAAATAAGGGGTATTACAAAGGACTCAGATGACAACAAAAAAATTAAGGAGGTCCTAGAGTTCTAGGGTAAAAGATCCAAAATCATTGGCGAGAGCATATTATGCATATAATTGGTTGTGTGTAGCCCGTTAGAGTATACGGTTATTGAAAGAATTCGAGAAAAAGATAGTGTAAAATGGAACATGTCAAGAAATGGGTTGTGTGGTGAATATGTGAAAATACAACCTAAATTGAACGAATTAATAAATATTTTGGTAAATGATAAGGAGGACAAGTAATGGAAAAATTTATTAATGTCTATGAAGTAAAGGAATGGTAAAGTGATTGGATTAAATAGATAGTTAAGTATCCTATAGAGGTTAAACCCATAATTAACACAATGGTGTATTTATGAAAGATTTTTAAAGGAAAAATTAGTTTTTTCTAACACGGTGTTTGAGTGTGTTGAAAGGGGGAATTTCGATGAAAATACTACGTGAATTTCTACAAATAAAGGGAAAATTTTGGGAAAATAAATGTGTAAGAGGGTAGTTTTAGATAAGGTGGAGGCGTAACCCCTTTTGAGTACAGTAATGATAAGTTAAATAGCAACACTATTGATTAGCCACAAGACATACGAACACACCTCAGTGAAGATAGACTCAGTTTGATCTAAAAATCTCTCGTGTATAACTCAGAAGATAGTAATGGA
This sequence comes from Sambucus nigra, assembly GCA_949130495.1. Taxonomy (NCBI): domain Eukaryota; kingdom Viridiplantae; phylum Streptophyta; class Magnoliopsida; order Dipsacales; family Adoxaceae; genus Sambucus; species Sambucus nigra. The sequence goes on along the minus strand of OX422222.1, from coordinate 121,569,249 downwards.
CTTAAAAGTAACTCAGATAGAGGGAGAGAGAAGTAAGCACCCTAGATACACCTTGGCAGGCACCCAAACACACTAACCACCCTCAAGAATGTCTATCAAATATAAAAAGCTTCGTAATAAATGACAATGGTGGGTGAGCAGAACTCTCTGGTTTATAATAACTCTCTCTAATGTATATTATCTCTAGCAATAAATTCCGAACTCTTAAAAAGATCTCGCTTCCTCAAAGGTAGTTGGGGTCCTTAAATATCCCCCCACACCACCCCCGAGGCAACTCAGTCATTAATGCCTGTGAAGGACCTCCCTCATACTTTATGTCACAAACATTAAATACCTGATGTACTAGTTGTCTCCATGTCATAAACATTAAATTCTAAGACATGCCTTTTGCCTAACCACTGTGTACCAGGGGCTGTTGTCGCAGAGGTGTCTCACCAACTGCTTGACAGCCCCTAATACCACGGTGGTTTACTCAAGTACGTGTCTGACATTGTTTAGCTGGCTAGTGACATCACCTACCATAGATATGACATTAAGTAGAGGGTTGTTTGGTTCACAACTCAACGCCCGATGGAACTCCAAGCTGCTCCACCCGAGGTTCCACGGTTAGGGTTCTTCGGTGTTTTACCATGTGTATCTAAGATGGTCGGACAATCCCCAACGGTGCCTCACTTCTCAATCCTCCAAACCATGTCCCTCTAAAGTTCCCACGGCAAGGTCATTCGATAGAGTATGAAAGCTCTCCCAGGCCCTGCCAAGCCTAGTCTCTCGCGAGTACCGTTTGACCTCACACTAAAATTCATTGTTATTCTCGTTACATTATTACAATCGTTATAGCGCACAGTCAATATAAACAAAGATAAAATATGACTAACACAACAAGCTAAAGTATGAATTGCCATGCCGAGTTTCCACGCTAAGCTGCCTCGACTTCTTAATCCCGAACTACGTTGCTAATGGGGGAATTATACATAATCTCAGGATTAACTTCAAGCCCCCTCTACATTTGCCCCTTCGTGGAGAGATTTGTTGTTGGAATAAGAAATGTCTGCACGAAAACTTCTTAATCCGATGATCCTTCTCTGTGTGTAAAAAATATGGCCTCCTTTCCTTCGTTAGAACCGTAGTGTTATAATCTCCAGGAAAAAGTAAAATTCTCCCTGATGTTCCTGAGCTGAAGTGCCACGGCTTATTGGGGATTTGACGAAGGGACATCGCCACTTTTTCCTTATACTCCTTCAATCGTTCTAGTTTTTTATTATTTGAAATTCTCCCGAAAGGCCTGCTAACCTTCTCAAATACTCGTTTTGATTCTTGGTAAGTGAAATTCTCCCTTGTAATGCTTCGCTATGTTCGAAAAAGCATAAATTCTCCCCGATGCAGCCGAGTCACCATTTAAATAACGTTTGGACTTGTGGCGAGGGGACATCGTAGCTTTTTTGAACCGTTGGGGCATCTTTTCCATTGGGAGTTATTGAATATGTCTGACAAAAATTCTGGCGCCAAAACTCAAACTTTCTGAAGAAGGCAACCCCTTCTGTTCCCTAGGCGTCGCTTCCTAAATGATGTGGATCTGTCTTTTCAGTTGTTAAAACACTTCCCAAAGTGACACGTGTACATTTGAAATGATTATAGGCGACGTTGCACGTGTGGTGGTGGGAAACTCCACAGACGAGTTCCTTAAAAGGTTTCAAACGTCTCTTTTTTTCAAACCCTTCTCTTTGCTTCTTCTTCTTCAAGATCTCGTACTCCTTAGAGAGAGAAACTTTGTGAGAACTCCATTGTTTACCAAGCTCTTACCTAGCTTCTTCCTCCTCTCATCTTTTATGCCACTACCTGTGGTTGTGCTTCTCCACCTTTATTCCCAACCCTTATTTTACCAAGGTTTTTTCTCGTACCTCGCTGTTGTCTGCAATGGCCTCCTCAAGCAACCCTACCACACCTGCCACCAATGCTCCACCTGCCATCTCTAGCGCCGCCGCTGTCCCTAGCACCGTTGCCCTGGATGCTGCTCGTCAAGAGAAACCATGCTTCTATCGTCGGGCTCCCATTTTTGGCGAAGGTGATAAATTTTCTGATGCATCCAAGACTTGCCATTTCTCATCCAAGTTCAACCCCTTACTATTGGGTGATGAGGAAATGGATTCATCAAAGTGGGGCTATCTTCCACTAGAGGGGACTCTGCATTTTCGTCTGGACCGTGGTGACTTTCCCTATTCTCAAATTGACTTCGAAGCACCTAGGGGGTCGCCATCCCATTTCACTGCCTGACACACATATATGCAGAGCTCTCACACTGCTGCTCTTGCAAAGGTTGGGCTTTATCAAGCCTACTAGTTTGGGGAGTTCACCCTTTCCAAGCACAACGCAGTGCTCTAAGTGCTAGTTTTTAGATGGAACATCACAACTCATACATTCTTTACTGCGTGGGGAGAGTTCACCATTACATTGGAGGACGTATGTGAGCTCCTTAGGTTTAAGCCAATGGGTGAGTTAACATATCACGATGAGGCCCTGGATGCTGAAGAGGTTGCTGATTGAGTTGAGCTGGATCAAATCTTCCGCAGTTACACTGGTTCCTCAAACAAAGCCATATTTACTCCCCTTATTAGCTATTTTTTTTAAGCTCCAACCCCGAAGGATGTCAGTGCTGCAACGGGCCGAGGTAGAGGTACATCTCTGGAACTACCGGCCTACATACTTATGTTTCTTTCACGCTTCTTCCTGACTGGAAAACCCAACGATCAGCCCAGGAGGGACCTTATAAAAATTTCTATTCGTTTAGCCAGAGGTTTTAATCTTCCTCTGGCCTCCATTGCCTTGGGGTCCCTCTATATCTGGTTGAATCGAACTCACATCGACATGGCACGATCACTCAGTTGTTAAAACTTGGCGAATTTTGCTAATACCATCATTTTGATGGGCTTCCTTTAGACCTGTTTTCCTGCCATTACCGCCAAGTCTATTTCTTTGCCTGTGATCCAAGGTATCAATCCCCCACGCCTCCTATGTTTTCACAAAATCAAAGTCGAAAAGAGATAATTGAAGTTTTTGATCTTTTAGAATCCTTTGTGATGAGGCCATAGAGTGAGTCTACATTTGCCCATAGTTGGAATTTTTTTCCTTCTGCAGTCACAACGGTCAAGTTCATCCCAGCTGTACAAGATCCTTCACAAGCCGTGGTTCTTCTATTTACCCCTAGGTTTTTTCCTTCGTACACTAAATGGGGATACACCTCAGAACCCTACAACCCAGATTGATGTAGTAGATAGTTCGAGTTTGATCAGGGGGGCCTTGACCTGTGTTCCAACACAACCATACAAAGGACACTTTCGCTGAAGCCTGCACTTTCTATACTGCAGCCGCGGTGCTTGGTGTGACGTCCACCATCGATGATTGTGTCACTCTTCCTAGTGCCACTAGGAAGGGAGATGCATCCACCTCTTTTGCCACCAAGTTCCGTTTGGGGCAGTTGGAAATGATCCATGAGTACATTCAGCCCCCTTTTGAGTACAGTAATGATAAGTTAAATAGAAACACTATTGATTAGCCACAAGACATACGAACACACCTCAGTGAAGATAGACTCATTTTGATCTCACAAATCTCTCGTGTATAACTCAGAAGATAGTAATGGACTTAGAAGTAACTCAAATAGAGGGATAGAGAAGTAAGCACCCTAGATACACTTTGGCAGGCAGCCAAACACACCAACCACCCTCAAGAATCTCAATCAAATATAAAAAGCTTCGTAATAAATGACAATGGTGGGTGAGAAGAACTCTCTGGTTTATAATAACTCTCTCTAATGTATATTATATCTAGCCATAACTTCTGAACTCTTAAAAAGATCTGGCTTCCTCAAAGGTGGTTGGGGTCCTTAAATACCCCCCACACCACCCCCAAGGCAACTCAGTCATCAATGCCTGTGAAGGATCTCCCTCATACTTTATGTCAAAAACATTAAATACCTGATGCACTAGTTGTCTCCATGTCATAAACATTAAATGCCTAGACATGCCTTTTGCCTAACCATTGTGTGTCAAGGGGTTGTTGTCGCAGAGGTGGCTCACCAACTGCGTGACAGTCCCAAATACCACGGTGGTTTACTCAAGTGCATGTCTGATATTGTTTAGCTGGATAGTGACATCACCTAAAGTAGATGTGACATTAAGTAGAGGGCTGCTTGGTTCACAACTCAACGCCCGATGGAACTACAAGTTGCTCCGCCTGAGGTTCCAGGGTCAGGGTTCTTCGGTGTTTTAATAGGTGCATCTAAGATGGTCGAAAAAGCCCCAATGTTGCCTTACTTCTCAATCCTCCAAACCAAGCCCCTCTAAAGTTCCCACGACGAGGTCATTCGATAGAGCATGAAAGCTCCCCCAAGCCCTGCCAAGCCTGGTCTCTCGCGAGTACCGTTTGACCTCACACTAAAATTCATTATTATTCCCGTTACATCATTACAACTGTTATAGCTCACAATCAATATAAAAAAGATACAATATGACTAACACAACAAGCTAAAGTATGAATTGCCATGCTGAGTTGCCATGCTAAGCTGCCTCAGCTTCTTAATCCCGAACACTGTGGCTAATGGGGGAATTATTCATAATCTCAGGATTACCTTCAAGCCCCCTGTACAAAATGATATTCCTTAAATAAGGAGTTTTTGTTTTGAGTATTTAACCGGTTGTGTAACATTAAAGAATAATTGTCAACAAAAGAAAAAGGGAGTTCTTTCATAAGATTAAGGTGAATTAATCATGGTAAATAGCGTTTTTAGAATAAAAAATGATTTCATACATGTAAGTGTATACATATATATTATAAAGCAGAAAACTTATGTATGTCACAAGTTTAGCTGATGAAGTCATGTATATGAGTATTTCCTGCATTACCTCTTTTATCCTTGAAAATTTTGAATTCCCCCTCTTTTGACACACTCTAATTTGTTTCCCCCTTCTCTTTAAAATTCAAAATCAAGGGTAAAATAGTATTATACCCGGTTGATCTCATTTTTTTTACTCTCACTCTCTCCTCTCACTATTTTCCAAAAATCTCTTCGGCTTCAAACATTGTCCCCCTCCCAGGCCCTCATCCCTTCCATGATGATCTCCAATGTTTCCATAGTACAAAGACGCACATGCCTTCATCCCTTCCACGTTGTGCTCCTATAGATAACATATATCTCTTTCTTAGACACACACACACACACTTACCCCTTGATCTACCATTTTTTTGTTCGTTTCTTATATAAAACAACAGTTGAGTATGTTGAATTTTTTTGTTCTACATGTTTGAATTAGTTTTCTGATCAGGGTTTCTTTTGTGTGATTTTCAATATTTGACCATAGATTCATAGGTATTTAACCTAGATCTTCAAGTCTCCAACAACCACTTGCAACCACTAGGTCTTTTTCATACCTCGAAGTTTTTAGATCTTGAATTTTTAATTTTTATTTTTTAGATCTTAATTTTTTTTTATTCAGAAAGTTTTTTACAGGGTTCTTCGTTCCAAAGTTTAATTGTTTTTGGCATGACTACAAGTAAATATAGCCTTCGTTTTCTTTTTGGGGGATATTTGGAGTTGAGATTAGTTTTATTCAAAATTTTGTCCTCATTTATTAGTTTATTTTGTTTTTTGTTACTAATCATGGCTATGAGTTTTGGTTTATAGTTGTTTTATACAATCAGTTTTCCACTTCTAATTCTCAATTTTATATTTGTGCGCTGGATTAATAAGCTCAACATTTTTTTAACAGGTTTTTATATATAAATACTATTTATTGTGTATTATTGTGATAATTTTTTTATACTCCTTTGTTTTTGTGCTCGATTTACTAATCGTTGAATTTCTAGAAATTTTTTTGTCACTGTTATAAATGTTTACTTTTGAATATGAAAAAAAATCCTTATGAACTGTTTATTGAATTTCCCCTTAAAAAGTAATGTTTTTTTACATTTACTTTATCGATTTTATAATCATCTTTAGTACTCTTTATATTTTTCCCATTTGTTTATTTTTATTGTGCTTAGTGATAGTATTTTCACTCTTTATAGTCTCACAATTTGTTATCTCCTTTTTAGAGAACCTATGTGTTTGGAAACTTCATCAAAATTGGGTGTGGAAACTGTGAGTGTCAATGTTGTTTAATGGGACTTTGGGGAGTTGTTACTTATCTTCATTTTGATTTAAACATTTTGTTGCTCAATATTTTGTTCCACGATCTATTTATGTTATTCTTTTTTTATGGGTGAAAACATTTAGTTGCTCACCTGATGTAACAGTTCTCAATAGTAGAGATTATGAAATTGTGCTTTAGTCCTTTCAGGTAAGGCTTCTCTACATAAAGAAAGATTTTCCACTTTTAATATTTCTTTAATTCTCATATCATTTTAGTTTCATATTTAAAAGCAATATGGGGGTTTGAAAAATTGATTACAACCTCCTGTCCATATTAGTTCTAATGTGGTATAACACTCCTCTTTTTACAGTTAACACTACAACTATAAGGTTTAATAAAATGGCAAGGTGAGCCTCTATGCATTTTTAGGACTTCCAGTTACAATTTTATTATGACTATAGTGTTTTGCAGATAGGAACCCAATGAAGAGACATTCATACAGTTTCATTATACACACACATGTTGGAGTGTCAGGTCCCTTTTCGAAATTGAAATTTTACCATTCTTCCTCATTTCATTATACACAAACATATTGTATTTATGCGACTTAACTGTGCAATCGTCACACATTGTATGCGAAACCCCTGCTGTTTTCAACTCACAATTGAAATCAGAGGTTTTAATTATCATCATATTCTCAGTTAATCAGATGAAAGATTCATCATATCTGAGTAATCAAATCCCAGATTTGTTCTAATCATGTCCATTCCTAATTTGATAGGATATGGTTATCTACTACAACCACTTTGGTGGGTCCAGGTTACTGTGATTATTAGAGAATTTCCAAATTTTATTGCTTATATATATGATGGTTTTGTTGATCGGTCACTAGTCACAAATTTGAGGTCTGCTTCGGCATTAATGTTTTCGTAAATGTTTGATGAAAAGAACATTAGTGTCTCCTCAACTATTTATATTTAGCCTCTTCGTAATTATTTTTTTGTCTATTTAAAACTGCAATGTCATTCAATATCTTGGTTTCAGTTTAACAATTTTCCCTCTTTATAATTGTTTTTTTATTGTTTTTGCCGGATATCCCCTAGTATATTCAAACTGTAAACTTTTCCTAGATTTTAAAAGGTATACAAGTCCAACATTGGTTACTGCTACGTTTCTTTAACTTGACTTACATATGTCAAAGGTGAAGAACACACAAATTTTTGGTGCAATCGAAGATACTGCATTTAATGTGTAACATATAACGATAATGCCTACATTTATTAAGGAAATAAAACTCAGGCAGGTGACATAGTAAAACTAGATGCATAATACCTCCCAATGCATACTATATATTAAGAAAGATAGGATTTAATGACTTGAAGAATTGAGGGAAAGAAAATACCAGAAATCAATATATGTACATAAATGTATCGAAAAATGTAGCCAGGAAGCATTATGCATCCTTTATTTACGATAGACACTCAAGAACTTCATTTTGTTCACAATTCCCATAAGTCTAAAATGAAAACACAGATATCTACAAGTAATGTCTATGATACGACACCCCCAAAATAATTTAAATAGGGGTTTGTAATTTCTAGTTTCTAAATAATGTAATCGATAATCTAAACGGAAAAAAATGAAAATTCAATCCCTCTGAAGAACCAAATTCAGATCAAGTTCTCTGTTTGTGGAATGGAAATCTTTATCATCTCGGAATAGAAAATGTTAGATTTGGTACTGACGCAGAATGTCTTCCAGAGTACTTATATTTTATAGATGCTAGAATAGTTGTGAGGGAACATAATGAGGAAGGTTGGGTAATTTATAAACAGTGGTGAAGAATATGCTGTTTTCATATTTTTCTGTTGAAATACAATATTATCAAGCAGACTGAAAGATCATAACGAAATTTTCACAAATTAGAAAAATTTATGACTAAATTATACATTAGTGTGAGAGTAGTTTGTCATAATTCACTTTCGATCCAATGTTCTCAACGTTGCACTTTAGAGTTCATTCTCACTTTTGTGAAAAAAGGTGTCAGCAAAAAGCTTTAAAGGTTGCAAAAGGTGTAAATGGACACCAAATTGCAAACAATAAAAAATATGAACCCCATAGTGCATTAGAAATAACTATTGGATCACAAATTATAAATAACCCAAATTTTGATCATTAATTTTTTGTTCAAATTTTTGTGGCTGAAATAGTGTACCATCTTTTATGTTGGACTAATAACTAGGTTCACTTCCTTTTTGGTCCCAATGTTTAAATTGAAACTAAATTTAGCTCCACAAGTTTTCATCAATTGAACTTTATAAACAGGAGGTGGAAGGTCCCCATGCATATTCATTTTTTTATTATAAAAAATAGGTTCTAAATGAGTTTTTATTAAAAACTTTTATAATAGCCATAAATATGGCCTTTGTTAATTCAATATACTCATTTTGCACATTGCTTTTACTATTGGTACTATTATTTCTCCACCTTCTGTATCATGTGTATATGTCTGTGTGATAGAGTTAATTCTCTTAGTGTGTGTTCTTGGAAGTTGTTTGGTAGTTTGATCGTCAGTATGGATTTCATGTTGGAGAAAGTACCACAACTCGATTAATGTCAACTATTATAAGGATGTTGCCATTGGCTACCAAAGTGATCATGAGGCTCTTGGGAAAACTATAGATGCTCTATTACGGTGGCGACACAAAGCAATTTAGAGGATGAAGATTTTGTTTTCATGGTAAGGGAGTATTTGGGTGAGTCATTTGATGACGCTTGGACTCTTGATTTTGGTTGTTCATTATGTTACCTCATAGGGATTGTTTATCCTCTAATAAAGAGGTGGACATTTACTAATTAGTTTGTACCAACTATGTTGTCATCGCAGAAATAGGTGTGGGTTTAAAAGTCTAAGTTTGGGTTCTTAATGTGTTTTAAATGGTAAGGTTCAACTCCCAAAACTGTTAATCAACCCCCCCCCCCTCCTCCGGTTATTTTCATTATCAAAATAGGATTTTCATTATCAAAACACCCCATGTTATCACCCCACTATTATCACAACTCTTTTCACCCCTATTATCACAACTATTTTCTGCAGTTTTGAAATCGATTGAAATTTGACAACTACTGCAGTTTTGAAACCGATATGTTGTATGATATGAAAATTTTGTTAATTAAGAATGATATGTTGCTTAAGAATGTAATTTTAAATGATGTTAATAGTTATAAACTTTTAAAAATTAAAAGTTATAACCGTTAAAAGTTCATTACTGTTAAAAGTCCGTAACTGTTAACATTTTCAAACTTTTAAATAACAGTTATAAACTTTTAAAAGTTTATAATTGTTAACATCATTTATTATGTCCCAGGCCGACCCCAGGCGAAAAGCAAGGTGAACCCAACCCGCCCCGCCCCGCCCCGCTTAAGAGGGACTGTTAAAGGTTTGTGAGAGGATGGATTTAAGAGGTAACTCAACGGGGACTAATTTTTCAGTGCCATAAATCTTATTTCTATGATAGATTTGGAGTGATTTAACTCTTTATGCCCTTTTAGAACTCTTTGTACATATTTCAATTTTTCATTAATTTTTTAAAATCCGTAAGCTCACTTTTGATTGTTATGTTTTTCAATAGGTACTAGCCAAAGTGCAATTTTGAAGGAGCTTTTTCTACTATTATCATACGTTATCACAATGACCTATGACTACTTTAGATTTTTGCCTCTCAAGATCTATTAGTTTTCCTATATTTTTGTTATGTTAATTTAGTATCTTTGGTTAATGTATTCCATGGTGTTGCACTTTTAATTTAGTTTGTTAATGTATTCAAAAACCCAGTTGGTGTTACGATTTTTTATTGTTAAAATTGTCCCAGTTTGTGTTATGATTTTTTATTATTCAAATGGTGATAATTTGTGTATTATTATCCTATATATTGTTTTATTTCCATTATGTTAGTTTATGACCCTATTCATATGGTCATTGAAATCTCACTGTGTTGCAAAGAACATGCTATTACACTCTGTCGAAATTAGATCTTATTGCAATAAATATTGTATCCTATTGCTATCTTATGCAATCAATGTTAGATCATATTGCAATTGATATCTTCTTATTGATATTGGTATTCTATTACAATCAATTCTTTTGCAGTTAATATTAGATCTTATTGCAATTTGCATAATGTTACCAACGGGTGATGAAGTGGCAACAACCGTAACAGCCCAGTGAGTGCCAAAAACATTCAAATTTGGAGATGGTCAAATACTATTTAGATCAATGGATTGTGTTAAAATTTATTTGGAAAATTTGTAAAACAAGAGGGCACATGATTTTCACTATTATTATGTACATATTTATTGAAATTTGGTAGGTATAAACTTTAAAGCATTGCATTTCTTACCACGGTGAATAGTAATATAAACAAACCCAATTTTGACACGGTTAACAATTTTGACACCCAATTTAACATGGGTAAAAACACGACTAAAACGATAATACACGATAACACTATTTATCAACACGACATTATATAACGCTAAAAAATTATTTATTTGTTGTGAACTAAATATGACGTATGTTCTATCAACGATGTATACTTTTAAATGTTGTTGGACTATTTATTATTTGTTAAGTATGGTGGATAGTCCCATAAACAGAATATATTATGACTATTGTTTTCTAAATTGCATTATTTTTTTGGGAAGAGAATTTTTTGTTGTTTTGCGATAACGTACTTTGAAAAAAAATTCCGTTTCGCGAATATGTACTTTGAAAAAATGTCATCGTTCCTTCAGGCATGGGCATACGCTAGTGTGTGTGTGTGTGTGTGTGTGTGTATATATATATATATATATTCATGTGCACGTAAATATAACGTGTTAGAGTCTTCTTTTTGTCATTCGATTGTATACTGCATTTTGTATATTTCTCACTAGGCATTCGGCTCACTTCCTCGACTTTGCTACGGTAGGGTGGGTGCAGTTTTGTATTTTGAGACCGTTATAAAGGTAAACATTCTCCTTTTATTTTACGTTTGTAACTTTGTATGCTTGGATTCTGGGGACGCTTCCCACAGGTCCCTCACGTAGCTTGATTTTAAATGGAAATCGCATGCTAAACAAGTCAAATGGTAATTAAAATGACCGTAAAAGTATCTCTAGTGCGTGATTATATCGACTCAAGTGTAAGTCAGTCACTCAAGTAATAATTCGATAAAAATGACTATCGAACACATGGACTAGGACGAAGAATTGTGACGACGAATATGAAAGATGATTAACCTTACAGTCGCCTCTGAAAAAAAAGGAAAAGATGATTGTTTTGAGATTTTATTAATTACTAAAGCAAACTAATTAAACTATTGACTTAACTATGCATGCGATATCAACTAAGTGTTTTTAAATCGAATGTGAGAAAATGAAGTTAGGGTACCCTCCCCCGAACAGTCGGTAATTACTTAGAACATAAAAACTTCAAAAACCTAATTCTCAATTCAAAGAGACATCAAATACTTTCTAGGAATATGACATACGCGGATTTAACTCCTCACAATATCAAATCAAAAATTGTATTTGATAATATTGATGAATTACCAAAATGCCAGTTTCATCCTTAAACATTCCGATTGCCTAGGGAAGACGGAATTAAAAGACCCACAACATTTATTTTGATAAACATCAAACCTTTAAATTATTAATTACACTTTCTTCGCTTTTAAATTTGTTTGTAACACCTAGGTTGGGTTCATATACCCCAACCCTCTAAATACTTAGCCGAACATAGCTACATGAGAAATAACAAAAATCCTAATGTTGCATGAGTTCGAAATCATGATTAAACTATTACTAAACATGCATGGGAACTTTAGAATCCCAGAAAAATAATTAAAAAGATGCAAAGATGGAGAATATGCAAGAACAAGATAGAGGGGACAAACTTTATATTTAAACCTGAAGAATTGATCCACAATTATGTAGCTTTAGTGCATGAATTAAAACTAGGGTTCTTGAGTCTTTATCCCTCTAATTCTCTATGAAAAACTAACTAAAAACTAATCTAATGTCAAACTAAAACAATACAAAGTCATTTTTGCAAGAGTCTTCCTCTAATACAACTCTTAGAACCAATCAACAAAGGAATAAATTTTCAAGTGTCAAACCCCCGAACCGGTTCTATTGTACCTGTAAATTGGTTCTCCCCCAAACTGATTTGGGGGTCAGTTTGAATCGTACTGCCTTGGCTCGTCTTTTCAATTGGATTTTTGGTTTTCCTTTCAAACTTGCATAACTCTTTCACCAAAGATCGGATTTGAGGTGCCATTTTTTCCAGTATTCTCGTGACATTAAGATCTTTAACTTCTCATAATATAGTTGTAAAAATACCGAAATGCCCTTAAATTCTCTATTTCTTAGATTTCTTTCACTGGTTGTCTTTCACACGAACTTGCATAAAACACCTGTAAAACACATAATAGATACATAAAACATGAAATATTTGCTGAGTAGAGTTAGTAGCATGAATATGAGATAAAACCAAGTGAAATGCAATGCACAGGATCATAAAAAGACCAAAATTAAGGGGATAAATGTGGAATATTTATGTCTAATCAACACCCCCTAACTTTGAACGTTGCGCATCCCAAGCAACGTAAAAGAATAAGAGTTTGGGTTAAGGAACTCATAAAACTTTATTGGGGTAGACTACCATTTGTGCGGGCAAGCGATTGCATTTACATATGCAACAAGCCGTTAAACCCATAGGTTACCTTAGTAGGACGAGTGGTGTCTCGTGAGGGTTTGCAGTGAATTTACCCACAAAATTTATTTTTCAATAAAAAAAATCAAAATACTTAAAATTTGTAAAATTTAAACTCCCCAAACATAGTCACCCTAAATTTATATTCAATAGTCTCCATTTGTAGTGTGTGTGTGCGCGAGGCCAGTATTTTCACCGTTAATTTCCACCGATTGATCATTACGTTACTTTTCAAAAATTCATTTTGATTCAAATTCTCCTGGGATACTCTCACAAACGAATCACTCGAAATGTGGCTAATTCTCTCGGTGTACGTGATTTAAAGATTAAATATAATGGAACACAAATTCAAGCACCTAAATTTGAAATATGTATTTTTTATGGTGAAACGATCTCTTCATCGAAATACTATCATTGAAAAGTGGGAAACATCACCTCTTTTTCCACACCAATTAATCTTTCTTATTATCTTTTTGTGTATTAGCTCTCCACACGGTAATTAATTTTGTTATTCAGACTCAGTTAGGACTTTTTTTGGGTTTTGAGTTGTAACGGGTAAAATGGGAATGGTCACATAATTTGGAGTTGAAATTTTTTGCTTACGATGTCCTTTTGCATTTTTTAGGCCTTTTGCTAAATTTCCTTTTCTTTTTCTTATTCTTTTTCCATTTTTTTTCTTTTCACGCTATTTTATTGAGCATTATTTTATTTTCTTGCCCTTTTTTATTGCACCATTTGGACTTAATTGATGAAGTTTTCAATTTTCAGAACTCTGGGGTTCATTGGTTTTTCGGGTTAATCAAACCAAATTGGAATTTTATTCAGCTCAATTGGGTTTGAAAAAAGGGATAATTTTTCATTATTTTTATGGCTAAAATTATTGGATAAACAAACGATGCCCTAACTTCATTTATCCGAATTACTAATCACATTGCCATATACATCTCGGGAATATATTTAGTTTAAAGATATTTTTAGCATGTTTTCAAGACAACATCTCGCTCATTTCTTGTAACCGATCAAAATAAAGGAAAAGAGATCCTTAGTGACTTATTTGGAGATAAATTGAACATTTAGTTAATTATAAATCAGATTGATTTAAAAAATCACAAAAATGAAAGGCTCAAAATCTCACCAGGTTAATTAATCTCCATACTTATTCGTAAAGTCGTTAAGTTTTGCTCAATTTCCATCTTTGGTCAATTTCGGTTTTGTGCTCATGACTTTTTACAATTTGAGACATCAAACAATTTTTTAGTGATATTTTTGAAAAATTTTATTTACAAATTTTATTTATTTAGAAGAATTTTTTTTTGGCTTTTTCCAAATTGTCAATTTTTTTTTGGAAATTTTTGAATTTTTCTATCTTTTGGACTTTTTGACATTTTTATTTTTTTAGCATTTTAAAATTTTGTGAATGTTTTTTAAAAAAGACGCACTTGTTAACCCCCCCAACTTAGATTTTTGTATTGTACTCAATAAAAAGGACTAAATTTTAAAGAAGAAGAAGAATAAGTGCGAAAATAAAATGAACAAATATTAAAAAGAAATAAGACAGTATATAACACTAACACACGACTCAAAAATACAACAAAAAAAAATCACCCCATAGGCATCAGGGGTGCAACAACCCCTCTCCTAAAATTTACTCAACCCCGTGTATGGGGTCCTCTAAATCATAAACCAAAAGTCTGAACAATTGAAAATCGATCCAATAGAAAAAGTGGACACCTCGAGGCACATGATGAATGAGATGAGTGAAATCATCGAGGTGACTAATCACCTTATAGCATAGTTGTTTACACTTGGAGAGACTACTATCCCTAAATTTTGAATGGCCTAGATTTCCCCTAAACTCGAGAGTGCATGGGTCGAACTCTAAATCAGACGAAACTCTAGCCATGTCATCGCTCGAATTCGAGAACTCATATGGCATGGGCGAACATGGTGGAAAATGACAATGCGGTATGATAGTCCATGCATCACCGAGTGGAAACGATTGAATTATATGCTCAATCTCGTCACCAATAGATAAAACCTCATGTTTTAGCATACTTTTGAAAGGGTCAGGTGCACGTTCATAAAGAAAGAATTTATCTATCCTATCATTCGAGTCGCTCTCATCTGGGTGACAAAATAAGTCAAAAAAAGACTGGACTTCAAGAGTGAGGTCCTCATCCACTGAACCGAATTCTTTATCAAAATTTTGACGACTTATATCGAAAGGGAATTCGGTTATGTCACTATCTTGTGGGTTATTTTCAAGACTCATATTTTTATTTTTATTTTCTGATTTTTTTGGATATTTTAATTTTTAAATTTTTTTTGGGATTTATGAATTTTTTGGATTTTTATGAATTAGAATCAAATTCTTAGATTAATTCAACCTAACCTAGTATGTCTACCTAGTCCCCCGCAACGACGCCAAAAATTTGACGCGACTTCAAAAGTGTCTCTAGTGTGTGTGTATATCGGCTCAAGTATAAGTCGGTCGCTCAAGTAATATTTCGGTAAAATCGGGTACCAAACACAGGGACTAAGATGAATAATCGTGACGACAAATAGGAAAGACGATTAACTTTACAGTCGACTCAGAAAAAGAAGGAAAAAATGATTATTTTGAGATTTTTTTATTAACTAAAGCAAACTAATTAAACTAGTGAATTAACTACGCATGCGATAATAATTAATTGGTTTTAAATCAAATTTGAGATAATAGAGTTACAGTACACTCCTCACAATATCAAATAAAAAATTGTATGTGACGATAATGATAAATTATCAAAACGCCAATTGCACCCTTAAACATTCCGGTTACCTAGGGCAAGCAGAATTAAAAGACCTACAATATTTATATTGATAAAAACCAAACCTTTGAATTATTAATTACATTTGCTTTGCTTTTAAATCCATTCGTAACACCTAGGTTGGGTTCATGTACCCCAACCCTCTTAATACTTAGTTGTGTATAGCTATCTGAGAAATAACAAAAATTATACCATTGCATGAGTTGTAAATCCTGATTAAACTATTTCTAAACAATCGTGGGAACTTTAGAATCCCCCAAAAATAATTAAAAACATGCAAAGATAGTGAATATGCAAGAACAAGATAGAGGGGAAAAACTTGATATTAAAACCTGAAGAATTGATCCACAATTATGTAGATTTAGTGCATGAATTAAAACTAGGGTTCTTGAGTCTTTCTACCTCTAATAGTCTATGAAAAACTAACTAAAAACTAGTCTAATGTCAAACTAAAACAATACAACGTTGTTTTTGCAAGAGTCCTCCTCAAATATAAGTCTTAGAACCAATCAGCAAAGGAATAAATTTTTGCGTGTTAGACCCTCTCAACCAGTTCAGGTCTACCTGTGAACTGGTTCTCCCCCAAACCGATTTGGATTTCAGTTTGATTTAGCGTACTACCTTGGCTCCTCTCTCATCTCTCCTCTCTCCAATTGGATTTTTGGTTTTCCTTCTCATTCTTCAAACTTGCATAACTCTTTCACCGAAGCTCGGATTGTGGTGACATTTTTTCCAATATTCTTGTGACTTCAAGCTCTTCAACTTCTCAGTTGGACTAACCTCCAAAATATGGATATAAAATTACCAAAATTCCCTTTAATTCTCCATTTCTAAAATTTATTTCACTAGTTCTCTTTCACACTAAATTGGATGAAACACGTGTAAAACACATAAGAGGTACACAAAGCATGAAATACTCGCCGAGTAGAGTCACTAGAATGAATACGAGATAAAACCAAATGAAATACAATGCACGGGATCATAAAAGACTGAAATTAACTGGATAAATATGGAATATTTATTCCTAATTAGTAATTAAATAAAACTGGACGAGTAACATTATTTAGGTTATTTCATTGCACTTCACACCTAATGCTTGGGTTAGACTGGGTTGACTATGTGTGGCCCTTAAATATGAGACGACATGTTGCAAATGGCATCAGAGCTCTTGGTTTAAGGTTCCTTTCGGTAGTGACGTGGTGAGGCCCGTAGAGAATCTTTCGACGTCAATGTTGATTTTAGGTCTATCACGCTAGAATTGGTGACGGTTTTAGTTCGTATTCTCAACGGTGAAGTCAAGAAGATGTTAGAGGCAGTTAATTTATTGCCAAGTGGAGTGTGACCAAGTTAGTTTTCATTAATTGCTTTTGCACTTCTGATTTAGATATGTTAGTAAGTTTCAAGTGTCCCTCCAAGACAACAGTGGCGATACTATGATTTTTAGTGTGAGGTGCTTATCTGTCAATCCCCGATGATATTAAAATACCATTAAGATGTAAAAAATGGTAAATAACATTTGCTGAATTCGAGACATGAATTTTGTAAAGTTAACCGTGGAGATTAGGTGACTAGTACGTTAGGCCTAAGCAGTATTGAATCACAATGAGGATATATTAAGTTCCAGGTGTGGTAATTTCAAATAGATAGCAACAATTATATAATTAGTCAAACTCGATCCTTGGGTTAGTGTAATGTCATAGACAATTGATGATTTAGTGGGCATAATCAACACATAAGGATGTGTACTCGGTCAGAGTCGGTAAGATAATATGGTTGTAAGTGACTGTCTTGATTGAAAGTTGTACCTCATAGGGTATGATGAGAATTACGAGTAAATTGCAGTAAATATGTTACATATGCAACGATGATGGTTGAGGATACTTAGGAGTGAATTTTAGGTCGTATTCTATGTAGGGGTTTTAGAAAATATGATGCAACTTCGGGGAATAGGATATTTAGTGATGTCGGTAATGCAGACTTAAAGGTTTATAGGTTATAGGCAACATCCTATATCCTGCCAGAATCCTTATTAGTGTTAGTTGTGGTTTGGTACGTGGCTTATGGTCACATCCATTTGGAAGGGAGATAAAATTATTATTTAAGTGCCAGGGATCCTTTTATCGGCCTAAGAAATGGATAGATGCAAGGTAATCCTAGTGTGAGTGTGGTTTAAGGTCACCCTAGAGTGTCTATGGAACTAATTATGTGTGGCATCATTGGGGAGTTGAAATCAACTTATTGTGATGTATTAAGGTATTCGATGGTTAAGGTGCGCCATATGTAGAGGCTCATAGACTAGTGTGCTTGCGAGTACCTAGTATTCATGATCTGGGTATTGAAAGAATTGTAGAGCGCACCGACAATGAAAAAGTTACGGATGATAAAATCTTTTCCGATTTTGAGTAATTTTACGTGGAGTATGTTTGGTGTCATTCGAGGAACTAGTTAAGTCCAGAATGAAGAAGTATTAGCGTTCTAATAATAATTATGTTGAGGGTCAGGTGATGATCTTAGGTTGATGATCATGGCTTAAAAGAGTCGAATAGTGTATGTGTCGGGTGATATCATCCGAATTGGAAGAGATGGTGGTGTAACCTCTAAGAGAAATTATAAGCTTGTTTTGTGAGTGGAATGATGCCCAGGTGTCATGGAATGACTACTGTGGGTGGTATGACACTTGATTTTGAAAAATACTAGGAAATACATTCAGGACCTAGATTAATAATGCCATATTAGAGATTTGAAAATGGCACCAAATGAAAGAATAAAAAAGCATGATTAGAGTATCGCATGTGTTGGCGACACAAGTTAAGATAGACCTAGCAAGGTAGGGATTAGTTCTTGGAACGTTTTGTCGGTCGGCATGGATTAGAAGATATAGCCTTGTGTGGCACTTACTACCCTTGGAATGACAATAACGATCGGTGTGTCCGCCATGAGTTTTAGTTTTGGTAGAACTTAGAAGTAAGCTTAGTGATAATATCACGTAGTTAGAGGTTATAATAAGGTGAATGTCTCGCTTAGATGGGGTACTGCCTAAGGAGACTTTGGGGCCGCGATCCTGATATTATAAGGCAAATGGTAAGATAAGTGTAGTAGGTTGGTGATGTCATCACTAGTAAGATCGACAAGGTCAGTATATACAAGGAGATAGACATTTGCCAATAGAAGTGGTTCATGTATGTCAAGGATGTAAGGGAAATGGCCTTACTCCTAGGGAGGGAAGTCTAGAATTTGACCTTTTAGGGAATAACATGTCCGTATGTTGCTTTCATCTGATAGAAATAAATGGTTATGATTCAATTCGTCACAGTTGGTGACAGGAGCCAGGGTGCATGGCTAAGTTAGTACTTAGTGATAATGTCTAGGAGAAGTTATGAGACTTCAAGTATGTGGCATAGGTTCACTTTCCTAAACAGTAGTCTAACGCGTACAGATGGGATTTTATCAAAATGGTTATTGTTCCTTTGATTCTAATGTGTGTGTACCTTTCGATTCCAGTAATCGAGGATTGGTATTCTCACTACTGTAGTAGCTCAGATTATTACCATGTCATTATATGACGCGGTTGGGCCTAGTATAGTGCGAGTGGACCTGGCATGGTCAATGCAACTCAGTAACTGGGTGTACTCCTATCTTAGATGTCCTTGCTATTTCATAAAGTTTTGTGTATGTGTGTCTATGCTTTTGGCTGCATGGTTTAATTGTAGTATTTACTTTCCTTAGAATTAGCGACCATAGGATTGACCGGCATGGAAATCAGTGGATCTAGTTATAAATATCAGGATGGTGACTTGAGGACATTGTATTGTCTTAGAACTCGAGGAAACTTAGAAAAAAGTTTACTTTGCCATAGTGACTGGATTGGTGCACTAGTTAGGTGAGTACTCTAAAGTAAGACGCCTAGAGTAATACTAGGGTCATTAGAGTGATGCAGTGAAAGGTGTCATCCGAGTGCCCAATGATGATTTGGTCAGTGTATTACTCCTCAGAGCGAGTAATTAGTGATGTAAGGTTAGTATCAGCTCATGAAAAATTATGTAGTCAAGATAACCCAAAAATTCATGGGGATGCAGGATATGTAGTCCTAACATTAGAAATGATTCTTGGTGACAAATTTGATGGTTAGTTGTATTGTGATTCACTATTGAGTGAGTATCGATCGCTAGATAAGGTTGACTAGTTGAGGCATCGGTATGCTTTGGATATCAGGAAGGTTGTCCTAGAACTTAATTTAACGTGATCATCAAGTGAATGGGGACTCAAGGTTTATTATGTGATATTGATGGTTAGCATAATGGTAAGCGTTAGAGTATGTCGCATGTTGAGCTTTTAGTGATAACCCCGATGTAAGGGCATGTGATGTGATCTTAGCTATTGAGGACTTTGATGGTTTAGTCGTGGAGGATTTGCATGATTTAGTATAAGAGTCGGTGAACCGGATGGATTTGAGGAATTATCGGATCAATAATTTCGAGGATGAAATTTTCCAAGGAGGGAAGAGTGTAATACTCGTGCCCAATATTTCATTATTTTTCTCGCATAAGTTGTAGTAATATAAAACCCTTTGGATTTAAATCATTATGATTGGGTTTACATCTGTATTTTACTAATTTAGGAGTACAGGTGGTAGTTATTGGATGGATATAGATGGATATTAGAAAATTTGGAGAAAATATAGGAAAGAGTCGTTCGAACGAGTTTAAGGTCGTTGAAACGAGAAGCGCATGTTGTTTGAAGTGGGGATCAAATGAGGATCGAATGAGACCCTTCTGCATAACAGGCCAGTCTTGTTCAAAGGTCGTTCAAAGCACATTTTGAACGAGAAGCCATTCTAGTTTGAATGAGAGGCCATTCTCGTTTGAATGAGGTTGGCCAAATTTTTAAGTGTTGGATACCCTTGTGTGTTGTCGCATTTTGGGCCATTGGATGGATGAGCTGTCGAGCTCTGGTGAACCCATATGGACAAAAATGGGATTATAAGGTTTAGGGGTGCTTTTAGGTTTATTTGGGTTATTTGAAGTTGGAAGAAGAGAGAGAGAGAGTTGGGGGGGGGGGGGGGGGAGGTGGACCTTTCCCCACAAGTTTTAGGTGAGACTAAAGAAAAAAGATTCATAAAAAAAGAGACTTGGTGGTGGAATGAGGAAGTGCAAAAAATAATACAAAAAAATCGAGTAAGTTTTAAATAATGGCAAAAAGTAACAATCAAGAAGATTTAGATAAGTATAAGAAGTTAAAAAATGAAGTAAAAAAATTTATTTGAAATGCGCAACAAAACGTACTAGATAATATTTATAATAAATTGGGTACCAAGGAAGGTGAAAAAAATATATATATATTGGCAAAGAATGGATACATATTGACAGGGGATATGAGTCCAGTTAAGTGTATTAAAGACATAAATTAAAATATATTAATTAAAGATAAAGAAATTCTAGATAGATGAGAAGAGTATTTTTAGGGATTACTAAATGAAGAATATCTGAAATAGATGTCGAGAACATTGAACATAATATAGGAATGGTATGTCCAATCACTGAAAAAGAAGTGGATATGTTACTGAGAAAAATGGGAAAGGACAAAGTGGTTGGCCCGGATAAAATACCCATAGAGGTTTGGATAACCCTTAGAAGTCTAGGATAGAATGGTTAACATGCTCATTTAATAAAAAATTAAGATAAAGAAGCATGCCAGGTGAGTGGAGGAAAAGCACAATAATACCATTGTATAAAAATAAAGGGGATATACAAAATTAAAGTAATTATAGAGGAATCAAACTAATGAGTCACACTATGATATTATGAAAAAAGGTTATAGAACAAAGATTAAGAATGTGTCAACTATTTTGGACAATCAATTTGGATTTATTTCAGGGAGATCAACCATGGAAGCTATTTACTTATTAAGCTAGTTAATGAAGAAATTTAGAAGTAAGAATCAAAATTTATATATGATCTTTACAGATTTAGAAAAGGCTTATGATAGAGTACCTAGGGATATAATTTGGTGGGCTTTAAGGAGGAAAAGAATACATATGAGTCATATTAAAGATATGTATGATAACATAACGACTAAAGTAAGGACTATATGTCAAGAAACTAATCACTTTACAATTAAGTGGGTTTACATCAAGGATCGAACTTAAGTCCATATTCTTTTGTCATAGTCCGATATGAGATTACTAAGGACATACAAGAAGATATACCATGGTGTATGTTGTTTTCAGATGATATAGTTTTAGTAGATACTTCAAAGGAAATCTTAGCGATGAGAGTAGATACTTGAAGAAAAGCCTTATAATATAAGGGTATAAGAATCAATAGAAATAAAATAAAATTTATAAAATGTAAATTTAATAATGATGCGTCGAGTAACATAATGATAAAGATTGAAAAAAAAGTGATAAGCCAAACTAATAAATTTCATTATCTCGGTTCAATGTTACAAAGTAATGGGGATATTGATGAGGATGTTACTAGTATAATATCATCTGGTTGATGGAGACAAACGAGTGGGGTGTTATGCGATAAGAGGATAACTAATAAATTAAAAGGAAAATTTTATGGAACAGTTGTTAGGCCAGCGATCCTGTATGGTGCGGAGTGTTGGGCGTTAAAGAAAAAATATGAACAAAGTCTCCATGTTAGTGAGATGAGGATGCTCCGGTGGATGACATGAATTACTAGAAAGGAGAATATTAAAAACCAATACGTGAGAAAAAAATTTAGGAGTATCTCCCATTAGCAATAAATTAAGAGAAAGAGACTTAGGTGGTTGTGTTGCGTAGTCCTGTAGATGCCCTTATAAAAAGGGGAAGATTTTTGGAAATAGATGGTAAAAAAAAAGTGATCGTCCTAAGCTATCGGGTGAGGAAATTATTAGGAGAGACCTTTAGGAATTAAACTTGAATGATAACAATGAATATTATATATTAGAATGGAAAAAGAGAATCCATGTGGACAACCCCATATGATGGGATTACGGAAAGAATGATGATGATGATTATTATGATCCACCTCTCTCTACCATAAATCACCTTGCCACCACTATTCCTCCACCTTGTATAACCATATTTGACAACTATTCTACTATATCCAAGCCTTACATACCTATTTCCACCATTATTAGGCAGAGTTATGAATTTGAAGGTGTTGTTGGTTTTTTTTGGAGAAGATGAAGGGGAAAGATTCATGGTGCTTGAAGTGGGTTTTTGACGGAGCATTCAAGGAGCAAGTTGGGTAGAGCTAGGAAACCTCTTTAAGGCCACCTTAGGAGGTGGGAGTTTTCTATATTCTTAGACATTTCAACCTACCATTGTCAGGGCTCTATTTAAGTGGTGAAACTATAATATTGGTATTAAGCCTTTTTTCGATATATGTGCACTAATTGTTAGACTATAAGAGTAGGATGCATTTGAATAAACTGATGAGTTTCAAATAATTTGGTGTTTAACATTTTTATGGAATAAAATGTTGCAAAATGATATTTTCATGAGGGTAAAATAAAATGAATATTTTTATAGTTTCTTGAAAATAAAATTTGGGATTTTATGGTAATGGTGCATTTCTAGAAGTTTCATGGTAAACATTTTATGAAATAAAATGAAAATGATATTTATCTTACAAAACGGAAGATTTTATAAAAGTTAGACATTTGTTTAATTTTGAAGAAATAAAAATGTCCTTTAGTCTTGAAAAGTATTTTTTGCAAGTATTATGAATTTATAGAATAAATTGTATATTTAACCCATTTAATAAGATTTTTCGAGTAAAAACCCATCTTCTCAGATATATATATAAACTTGTAGTATTTTCATGATGAACGTATAAAAAAGTTTAATGAAGATTTTATTCGGTTTATACATGAAATAAAGGAGAAAGAAATTTCATCCCTTAATGTGTGTGAAAAAGGTGTTGAAAATGTGATAAATATAAGGGTTTAAGGCTACATATAGTAATAAAGAAAATGGTAACTTTTTTTATAAAGTGGTCTTTGGATATTAATGAAAGGGAAAGTAATGAGATGAAAAGATTTCCAACTTGAGAATAATAATACTCCCAAGTGTTAAATAAGTGTAACGAGTTAAAGGTATTTAAGAAGTTAGTGTTGGTAACTTTATGATGTTTGGTAAACAACACTTGTGAAAATGGAAAAAAGGATAAGTTTTGAAATAAAAGGGTAAAATGGTAATTTTATATAAAGTGAAACATTATTATGAAATAAAAATATTGGAAATGGTTGTTACACAAGATGGTCCTAATTAACATGATTTTGGAATAAAATCAATGCTACAATGTAAAGGACAAGCAAATATGGTTTTAAAGTGTAACAGAAGTTGAGGTGGAACCCCAGGTTTCGACTTCAGGTAAATGGCAAAGTGAAATTAAATGAACATTTGTAAAATGTTAAAACACATTAAAAAGGACTCAGATGATACCGAAAAAATTAAGGAGGAACCGAAGCCCTACGGTAAAAGACCCAAAATTACTGGCCAGAGAATATGGTACGCATAGCAGGCAGTATGGGGCGTGTTAAAGTATGCAGTCATTGAAATTTTTTTAGAAAAAGATAACATAACACGAAACATGTCAAGAAATGGGTTATGTGGTGAATATGTGAAAACAATACCTAACTTGAATGAAATAATAAATGTTTCGATAAAGGATAAAGTAGACAAGTAATGGAAAAGTTGATTAGTGTCTATAAAGTAAAGGAATGGTAAAGTAAAGAGACTAAATGGGTGGTTAAGAAACCTAAAGAGGTTAAACCCATAATTAACACAAGGATGTGTTCATGAAGGATTTTCAAAGAAAAAATAAGTGTTTTCTAACACGATGTTTGCGTGTGTTGAAAGAGTGAATTTTAACGAAAAATAATAATGTGAATTGGTACAAGAAAATTTCAAGGAAAGAAATAATTCTTCTTATACAATGCGTTTTTATTTTGACCATTTAATCAGGTGTTTTAAATCAAGGAATAAACGTTAAGAAAGGAAAAAGGGAGTTCTTTCGTAAGATTAATGTTAATTAATCGGGGTAAATTACGTTTTGGGAATTCATGCATGTAAGTGTATATAATAGTAGTTGCATGTGCACATAGACGTGTTAGAGTCTTCTCTTTGCGGTTTTAAGGTTGTATACTAAAAGTCATGGTTCACTAATGAATTTTAGTATGTCTATTTAATGACAATCTTCACAAGTAATGTTTGCATCATATTATTTTATATATTTATGTATATGTGTATTTTATTCTACACAGTAGATGATTTAGTTTGTAGAGGTCGTCTTACACGCGGAAGATCAGATCACCGGTCCTTGTAGAATATAAGTCTGGTTCACAATATTAGATGGAGATGGACACACCATTAGTAGGATTGTATCACACTATTTTAGTACGTCTATCTTGATTACGGGAAACGATATAGTTTCGACTTATTGTGCTAATACACTTTGTGTGTATTGAACGAGACCAATTAGAGATAATTGTCTTTATACTATCTATATAAGATAATGAACATCTCATGGTTGTTATGAGTACTTAAGCTCTTAATCCAAACATAATTGATGGACATGTGCATCAATTGTTCCTTATTTTGACCTATTGGGTGAGATTCATTTATGGATCAATAAGCTTGGTAGATTGAGTAATGTCGATTAGTGTATGGTGAAAGTTAATTATGAATGGAATCCACGTCTCAATAAAGAGATTGATGATACCCTCTTGACGTAGATTATAAGTTTTGGTTATGTCAAAACCGACCGGTGGATTTAATTATCCGACATATCAAATAAGTTAATTGAACTGTCTCAAAGAATTTATAAGAGGTCGATTAAATATAATTGTCAGTAATTTAATTTAATCGACGGGTATCGGTAATCTTAACACGGGGAGAATATTAAGCAATTAATAACATGGAGCTCGAAATTATAATTTTGAGATAGTAGACTAGAGTGCAATTACTATTCTTTACTGGAATGAATAATAATTTATATAATTATGGAATTAATTATAAAGTTTAATTATAATTCCTATATTCTGTAGGAAGCTAGTCTTCTATTTCTCCTAGGGTCCCTGTGCTAGCCTATATAAGCAACCCCTTGTCTCCTAATAAGTGAGGGATGAATATAGATCATGAAAAACCCCTAAAAAGGAGTAGTAGAGTCGTGATCATTGGTGCCCACACAACATTGACATGCATTGGCTTAAAGGAATAGCATGGAAGATCTCAAGGTCTCTTTCAAAGCTCTTATATTGTAAAATATGTTATGGGAAATCGGAGAGTCCAAAAATTTTGAAAGTAGAATAATGGGTTCCTAACATATAGAAGAATAGGCACAAGAAATTTCAAGTCATTTAGAGATCGTTCGATCTGCCTGCCTCACACATCTTTACGAAATTTCAGCTATCTAGATAGATGCGTGACACACCATGATATCTACTTGTTAGAGCCATAACTGGAGAACCGTTGATCGAATGGGGATGCAATTTTTTCTATTGGTTACGGAGGTTGAAAGACATAAAAAATCGCAAAAGATCTTTTTTTAAGGCTTCTATGATTTTAAAAAAAATCATTTCATTTTTGCGACTGACACACCGTTAAATTTGCGACACGGGTCGGTGTAACATGAAAGAGATCAAATCTCTACAGTTCAAGACAGAAGGAACCGTAAAGGTTTGAGATCTTGAATATCCTATGTAGATACACCATGTGTAATTTTTTTATGATTTTATTTATACGTATTTTCAATAGACTCTTGGACTTTCGCTCTAACAATTGGTATCAGATCCATGTTGATACCGCGTATAGGTTGAATTCAGCCATGTTGTCCAATTAAAATAATTGTATATGTGCATGAATGTCGGGTATAGTATAGATCTGTGCTAACTTTTGTTTTTCAATGATCTAATTCCACTATTATGGTCACGTATTTTTGTTATTATTTTATGTGATTGGACCCCACGATGGTGTAGTCTTGGTTATTTTTTTTAATATAGATTAATGCAATATTGATGTAGAATGTGAACTCCTTAACTGATGCATAGGACATATGTAATTTGTTACTATTTTCATTGTGCCTCTTGGGTTCAAAGATTACTATTTGGTTCAAGACTCTTGGGTTCAAGGATGACTACTGAGTTTAAGGATGACTCTTGGGTTCAAGGATGACTGTTGAGTTTAAAGATGACTCTTAGGTTCAAGGATTACTATTGAGTTCAAGGATGACTCTTGGGTTCAAGGATGACTGTTGAGTTCAAGGATGACTTTTGGAGTTCAAGGATGACTGTTGAGTTCTCAACATAATTGCATGTTGACCATAATAGTCGGGAATCCTTATTTATCTCAATTTTTTTATTCATGTTGAGTTATGCCTATATTATTCATGTTTTAATTGTCGGGTTATTAATATGTGTTAACGACCCTTAGAATTATGGACAACATGGAATACTGACCCGACCTTAGATCATGATTTTCTTGGATAATAAATTTTTGGTGGTTCATTTTAAATTCATTAAATTTAATGGGTTTTATTTATTACTCAAATTAAATCTAATTTCTAGAATTATTTTAATTTAAAATAATTTTATTATTTTTGGGTAATTAAAATAAGGAAATTTTTTGTTTTAATTTGAATAAATTAATTAAAAAATCCCATTATTTTAATTGGAGAATTTAAAATTGAACTGTCTACATGGTTATATGTTTAATTTAAGTTTTTTTAAATTTTGCATTTTTTAATGTGTAATTAGAAAATATAAATTAAATTTCTGGATTTATCTTGTGAATATAAGGGAATTTAGAATTTATATTTATTACACATGTTTTGGACGTGTTAAAATTTAGGCAACAGTAAATTTTGACATGCGTCAGTTACCTTGTATTTTTTAAAAAAACATTTAAATTAAAGTTATCTTTTCATAACCCTCACAAAATTGTAAATTACTAAGTGGGAAAGGGATTTGGTCACAAATAAATCCCACGGTCTCCACCAACGGTTTGTAGGTTTTCAATAACGAGTAGGTTCTCCAAAGAGGAATACTAACTATTATGGTAACCAGTGCAAATTTCCTTAGGAGTAATTTTAGGCTCATATTCATATAGGTAGCCCCCAAAGGAGGAGTCTATGTGATATGGGATAGTCTAAAATTAGTTGGTGGTATACACCTAGACACAAAATTATAGTAGGTTCTCCAAAGAGGAATGCTATTATTTTGTGGGATCGAAGTGTCAGCTATTAATTATACTTGGCATAGTCTTTGCTTAGATGTTAAATTAAAGGAATTTGCCTGCCTAATGTGATTATGTATAGTAGGTTCTCCAAAGAGGAATGTTATTCAAACAAGAATTGGGATTCTGACGAATTCTTTTAAAATGGTAGAGGGAACCAAATTTAAATTAAATTCAAAGTCAATTACTTGTCATGATATGTTCTTTATTATGTGATTCTCTAGTTTTAAATGGTAACTCCAATATTCACATATTTTATACTTAGTTTTATATACCTTCTGGTAATAACTAAAGAGACTGAATTTAAATTGGACATAGTGTTGACGATAAAGTAATGCATATGTGTATTTTCTTAGTGTTGTCTTCAATAGTCACATTATAAGAATTCTATGAGTAAATATGGAATACAAGTGGAAAATATTAATGGTATGACACAATATGACTTCTACATTATGTTAGATATAGTGTGACATTAATATTAATCAGTGTCCAGTGCCTATAAAATGATGATTATCTCACACCTAATGTTTGATAATTAGGTCATATAGTTAGGCAGGTTTCTATGAATGACTTTAAAGGAATATTAGTATGATTGATATAACCTTAGTTATAAGATTATCTTTTGATGCTGATTTCTCATCTGAAGGAACTAGAAATCTAAAGAGGTGAAATTGATGGGGAAACCCATGTCGATATCCTCCTCAACAAAAGGGTTTTATTATGATATCATATAAGTATTCAAGTTACTGAAATAACTTCACTTCTTAGCCGAAAGGTTGATATAAGCTAAAGTTAAATCAGAAACTATTAAGTCAAAATTTAGGTAGTGGCTAGGTTTCAAAGACAGTTAGCGAATTGCGTAATCGCAAGTGAATTCACTAAGAGTAGTTAGAATACTAGTAGGATTTAATAAGGTTATCTTCTTTAAAAGAACAAGGTAGATACATTTTATTTGTAAAAAAGTTGAATAATGTTTAATGGTTTGTTCTACGGTAACCTGGATTGTAGAAAAATGAGCCATTAATCATTGGTTCCAGGAAACCAGTAAACTAGTGATAAGTGAATTTGTATACTATTGGGAATTTATAATTGTAGTGGGAGACGTGAGTCTCAGTTTTGATAATTAGAGATTAATTTTAAATGATTGCTTATAAGTATGTAAGAATTGAAGGAACTTTAGTTCAGCTTCTACTCTTTATGAAATGATAATTATTTTATTTTAATAATACATGTGTGTTGTTAATGGTAATAAACAATATATTCATATTTAGTACTAAAGCAGATAATGATTACAAAATAAATCTAATATTTTGTACACTGTAGTTTTTGAATAATATTCATGCTTTATCACTAAATGGAAAAGATTATTCTCAATAAACCATAATATATCTATAGCTCCAAATAATCAGGTCATTTTGTCTAAATGAATTCTAAACTAGTGGAAGGTGGATTCTTACATTCATCGAAAGTGGAGACACTTCTAGTTAACGAATATGATTTAGATAAAAAAATGATCGAAGGTATTGTAGCTACATATCTGATGACTCTAAGGGTACTATAATGGTGCAATTTCATAGAGGTGTAAAAAATAGACTATCTTAGCTCAGTCCACGACGGAGACAGAGATGATAGCACTAGTTGTAGCTAATGATGAGGAAGGATGGTTGAGAAACCTTGTGTTAGATATCCCAATATAGAAGAGACTAATACCAACTATTCTTATCCACTGTGATAGTTCCATGACTATTGCAAAAGTTGAGAATCGTTATTATAACAATAAGAGGTGATAAATATGTTGCAGATATAGTATCATTTAAGAGCTTATATCTACGGGTTCTGTTAAAGTGGATCACATACGATCTGAAGAAAATGTGGTTGATCCTTTAATGAAAGAACTAACGAGAAAAAATGTGTGGAACACTTCGAAAGGGATGGGACTAAAGAGATTCTATTATTGAGTCACTTGTGATGATAACCCTACTTATAGGCTAGATATTCCAAGAAATAGAGCATGATATCCTGGGTTGAACCATGGGGTAATAACAAGCCACAGTTGATATGGGTTGAATCATGTTATTTATTATAAATGGGGTTTTACTTCGAGTCCATTCCTATAGTGCATGATATCATGAAGTGAGTTAATGTTGGGTTAATTATAACTCTAAATCAGATCTATAACTCTATTTTGAGTGGGATACCTAGTTACAGTAGTATCATTGATGGACTCACTTATCTGAATGTTTAAGTGTGACCACTTCTTATGACAATTTGGGACAAGTTCTTGGAGTGTTCACTATATACTAGGAGACAGACACATGGCTGAAACATGTTGGGTTAGACACTACATTCAAGTAGGGTTGTGTGTGGGATGTTTTCAGATATAGAGTTCAAAACTATGTTTACTCTAATTTATTTAGAATCATATTTAACACGTAAAGGTTAAAGTCAAAAGACACACTTGCTTATTCATAATTTTATGAATTATAGCTTTATAAAAATATTTTTCAAAATTTTCAAGTAAAGGATTACTGGAATAAAAAAGGTTTTTCGTGGTGTGTTTAAACTTTAAAAACTAGTGAGGGAACCAAAAACAAATTTGTGGGTCCCATATGTTCTGTCGGCATTAATGTCATTTTACTCTCAAATTCATTTTACACATGTTTTACGTCGGAGAGAAATGATATCTTGGAACTTATTGGGGCAAAGACATGACGCGTGTCATCACTGCTATCTATTTGACCGATCCAACCCCTACTCGTATCCAGGTCCTGGGTCTTGGGCTTTCTGTATTTAATTTTTTGGGCCAAAAAAAATTTATTTTTCAATAAAAGTTCTGAATAAAAATAAAAATTTATCTTGATTGTTTGAATTTTTTTTTAAACATTTTGAAGCGCGAGAGACTTTTTTAACATACCTTTCCAACTTCTTCCCGTTTTCTCTCCTCATTAATAGTTAAGAACGTTCAGATTATTTTTTATAAATTGGGCATTCAACCATTGCTTTTAACACACTGCAAAACGATGCCTCTCTTCCAGAAAATATTTTCTCTCTTCACATAATTTTCTCTAAAAAAAATTTGTCCCCCTAAATAAAATATTGTGATATTGAATAATTAATTATCAATGAGTGATTAGTATCATGAGTTGTTCAATGTGACATTGAAAATATTAATAATAGAGGTTGTTTTATCCTGAGGGTGAAATGACATAACCAAAAGGGAGTTTGGCAAATAAGTCTCGTTTACAGGAGACATTTTTTAATAGTCCTGTCATAATATTTTTTCCTCAATAGGTCCTATTTGTACATATAGTGAATATCCACTATATGTTTACAAATAGGACCTATTGGAACAAAAATATTTTTTCATCGGACATGATGGAGAAAAAAAAAGATGTTAGGACCTACTGAACTACAAACTTAGTAAACGGGACGATTTGGTAAAAATCCTAGCCAAAAACTAGAGCATAATTTTGACAAAGTCACAAAACACCTTAAAAAGTGTGACCTAGTCCACGACTCAACCTTATTTTTCTTCAATTAAATTGTTTGTAAGGACATTTTCCGTCGTAATTATTTATGTCATATACTGTTACAAGTCGTTGAAGAATTGAGGAACCCAGCATCTACAAAAGATGATCTGAATTTCAAGAAGACTTCAACATTCATGCCCAACAAGATGATTTTGATAAAATTATGTTTAAGTTCCATTTACATTCCACATTAAAAGTGTTGGGATATTTTATGATTTTTTTAAAACGGTTTTTATAAAAACATTTTTTTATAAAAGATTTTTTATATAAAAGTTTTCTGATCCCGTAATAGGTTTTGCCTTTTTAGGTTTCCAACTTTTTTCAAAGTCTAAAGAATTTTTGGGATCAGTGCCACTGTCGTTCAAACGACAGCATATCTCGTTCGAACGAGATGTTGTCTCGCTCAAATGACATCGTATATCATTCGAACGACGCCACTTTTAGTTTAACACGTCACCGACTCAATTCCTATTATGTAATGAGTTTCAGACTATTTGTTTTAGGCATGGATAAACACTACTTTTAACAAAATATATTTTTGAATGTTTGTTTTTCTTCTCCAATAATTTAAAGGGTTCAAAGCTTTTGTTTTACAATTCACTAATCCCAATTACTTTTGTGTGAGTTGTTTTGTGGAACCCAAGACATATTTGCTGGGAGTTTATGCTGCTACACTAGGTGCTTTGGAAGGTACTGGGCTGACAATAGGGAGCACTTGGAAGGTACTGGGTTGATTGATCGTGTGACATAGGGAGTGTTGCAGTGTTACTGGGTGACAACTACGAATCGACACCTGCGGGTATTTCGTATGTCAATTGTATTTTCATTATAATCCGTGTAAACTGAATTTTACAAATTATAGTAAAAATAAAAAGATTTTTACCGAAAAGTTTTTTTTCCTGATATTTGTGTTTGTCAGCTTAATCATCGTATAGTTTAATTTATTGATTTGATTTAAATCGTAGATGCATGTTTAGGGGTTGAATAAAATTGAAGGTTTGAGCAAATTTCTACATCAATTTAAATAAGCTTGATTCAGAAATTTGCAAATCCATTTGAATCAGTATCGCACACGACATTTTACAAATTGGTATCTGAGCAGGGTGCACTAATTTATCGTGTATTCCTATTTTTTGCATAAATTGTGTGATATTGATTTTTTTTGAAAAATATGTTTTGTGTAGTATCGCAAATTTTTCGATGGATCATTGATATAATCGAATGCCTATTTTTGACGGGTCCAATTATCCCTATTGGAAAGCTTGTATGAAATCACATTTAAAAGCCATTAGCGAACGTGTTTGATTACTTTTTGAAAGAGGGTGGACTCTTCCCACTGTCACTGCTAATAATATTACCTCTTTGAAACCTGTGTCGGATTGAACTGAAGATGATTTTAAAATGTCTAAGTTCAATTTCTATTATTTTACTGCTATTTCTAGATCCGTCACCTCCAACAAGTTCCGTCGTATTATGACGTACACCACGTCTAAAAAAGTGGGGATATTTTGCAACTCACCCACGAGGGCACTAACGTGGCCAAAGAGTCTAAAATTCAAAATTTGACCACTCAATTTTAGACCATCACTATGTTAGAGACTGAGTGTTTTGACGGGTTTTATGCACGTTCATCTGATATTGTCAACACTAGTTTTAATCTTAGTGAGCCTATACCTGATGCACGAGTGGTTAAAAAGATTTTGAGATCGCTGCCTAAATTTTTTATCCCGAAAGTAACTGTTTTGAACACATTGGGTGATTTGAGTTGTCTAAAATTAGAAGAATTAGTAAAAAACCTCTAGACGTACAAAATTGACATGTTCCCCGACACTATCAAACCTAAGGATAGAGGGATAGCGCTTAAAGCCCAAACTAGGAAGGGAAAGGAAGTTTCCACAAGTGATAGGAAAAATAAAGTGAGTTTTTGTAAGTCCGAGTCTGAGGACGAGTCTGATTTGGACATGGCCCTGCTTGCAAAGAATTTAAAAAAGTTTCTCCAGTTTTCGAAACAAAATTCTTCCAATATAAAGTTTTCGGAGAAAAATAAAAATAAAGACAAAGCCAAAGAAAGCGGTGAGAAAAAGAAAGAGGGTGAAGAAAATTTTGAAAATTTTAGATGTTTTGAGTGTGATGGGAGAGGGAATAATTCATTTGAGTGTCCCACTAGACTTAGGAGATATGGCAATAAATTATCTATGCTAGCCACCCTGAGTGATAGTGAGGAAGATGTGAATGATTTCGAGGATGAGTCTTCACAAGGAAGGTGTATTGCCTTTTTATCCAATCACGAGAGCACACCCACTTTGTCCCACGACGATGAGGACACTTATGCACATGACACCCCCGATGAGGATTTGAGTGTTTGCAGCGAGTCTGAGAGCGAGTGTGAAAGTGGAGATGAAAGTGAGCTCCAGATTTCTTTTAGAGAAATGTACGCCGAGACCTTAAAGACTAAAAATTGAATTTAAATTAGGTCTTAAGGTGAGATATTTGGAGAAAGATTTTGAGAGTTTGAGAGATTTTGAGAATACGACGAGTCAACTTGAGAAGGTGAAGACTAGTTTGAGTGAGCAGTTGATCATCGTGAATAGGGAAAAGAGTGAACTTATAGCTCGCGTGTCAAAATTAGAGGAAGATCTTAAGCACTCCATAGAGGTTAAAGTCACTTTGGAGAACGCATCTAATAAGGTTGGAAAGATAGTTCTCAATCCCATTTTGGTTAGTTGTGAGAGTTTAGTAATAATTCATAATGGTGCGTCTACTTCTTTTGTTGCACCCGAGCCGATTCCTACTTTAATGTTAGATCCGCATGACTCTCGACTCGACCCACCTAAGCGTCCCGTACCTAGTAGAGTGTATAGGAGACATTTTGAGAGAGGTGTACCTAGGCTTATTTATGTTTTCTCCCATTGTAAAAAGAGAGGACACCTTAAGGTGTTTTGTTCTAAGTTGGGTTATCTGTCATGCTTTGCTTCTACACATGTTAGCACACATGAAACAGCTAATGATACTTTGCTTTCACATAATGATAGAGAGTTTGCATATATTCGTGAGCAAGTAAAATTTTTGGTCAATTCCTCACATGATTTATTGGAAATTTTTCATAGGACGTCTCCATCTTTGGAAAATTCCCATGCACCTACTGGATGAGGTTTAGACTTTTTTGCTAGCATGGGATGATTCACATGATGAAACTTTTTGCCTATTGCTAATATGTATCTTTTTGTAGTTTACATTATTTTCTTATTTTTTTCTACTGTTTTAGCACTATTTCGAATCTGTTTGTCCATTCTAGGAACTGTTTTCTCGAAAAAAATTCACTGGACAAAACTGCATGACGTTCTCAGAAATCTGTGAAAAAAAATCTCGTTCAAATGAGATTAGCTTTCATTCGAGCGACACCTGATGTCATGGGAAGCAGCTTCTTGCGAGAACCCTTCTTGTTCGAACGAGATGGCGCTTCGTTCGAGCGACCCTTGTAGAATTTTGTCTCTTCCATTTGTAGTACCCTGGTTCATATTGCTATATTATTTGGTTCTACTACGTTGATTCTGAATAGTGTTCCAAAAAATACAAAACGATTTTTATTTTTTTTAAATTTTTAAAAAATCCAAAAAGATTTTTGTATTTTGTTTATACCGTATATAAATGGACACTTAGGGTGACCGAGTCAAAATTTCATTCAATTTATCCATGTGACTATTTGATAGTGTTTTGCGACAATATGTTTTGTCATTCATGTGCTTTACAAAGTTTGGAGTCTTTGGGATGATATAGTGTTGCTACCTACATGTTTAACTCATTTGTCCTTTATTTGACACATGCATGGATTTGTTTGAATTTTGTGCTTGTCTATCACATGTTGGTTGAGTGTTTCCATCTCAATTCTGTCTATATAAAGAATCAAATGCAATAAAACTTCACAAAAAGTAGTGCATGTTATAAACCGTTTATGAGTCTGTGTGATTTTGAAAAATGAAAAAGGGTTGGGAAAGGTATTTCATTTTTTTCTTTGCGATAAAGACAACGTTTAAATGGACCTAAAAAAGTGAGGAGTTAAAAATTATCCGGGGTCTAATGAGGTTTAAATGAGCCTGATAAAATTGAAAGGCAATAAAAATAAATATATATGCCAAAAGTGGGCCAATAGGTTTTAGTTTCATCAACTCAAAAGAAAAATAAAAAGAAATATCATTTAATAAGGGAGTTTGATGGAATTTAAAGCGGTTTACAGATCCTTGAAAGTCATGAAAAAGCATTACATAGTTTTGGACGTTATTGATGTGGAAATCATTTATACTTTGATTTGTTGATATGTTTAAGACGAGGTCATCTAAATTCAACAATTTTACACCTAAGGACTATTTTGATGTTCATTCTATAGGAGTATACTTATGCATCACGCACACATGTCATGATTGAGTCGATTTTCCTATCGAATTTGTTCACACCCATTCATTCTATTTCCATGATTTGGTTATCTTAGTATAAATTCATGGTATGTGATTTTTGTCACATCATTTTTACATTTTTGTATGAAAAATATGAAAAATCAAAAATAGTTTGTTTGCCTTGGTTTATGTGACACCTCGATTTGATTTATATTGTTTATTCTTTTCCTTTTCTATTTTGGATAAATAAAAAGGGGGAGAACGAATTATGACCTTATGGGAGAGAATTGATTATTCTTTCATATTTATGCTTATATAATTTCAAACTTGATACGTCACAAGGTTTTTACTTTGCCTCATGTGTGTAGGTAAAATTGAAGATTTTTGGATTGCACACCCTGACGAGAAAATCTCAAAGTATTGAAAAGTTGATTGTTGAAGCAAAGTTTAAATACTTGTCATTTTATCTTTCAACTTTTGTTTTTGGGAAGGTAGATTTGTATAGGTTATTTTAGTTGATTATTCGGATATTTTTATTTTGTACCAGCATAGACATAGGGGAAGATTTGTAAGGACATTATCCGTCACAATTATTTATGTCATATATCGCTGCAAGTCCTCGAAGAATTAAGGAATCTAACATCTACAAAAGACGATCCGAATTTCAAGAAGACTTCAACATTTATGCCCAACAAGATGATTTTGGTAAAATTATGTTTAAGTTCCATTTACATTTCATAATAAAAGTGTTGGGATATTTTATGAATTTTTTATAAATCTTTTTTTATAAAATCATTTTCTTATAAAAGATTTTTTTTATAAAAATTTTCTGATCCCGTAATAGGTTTTGCCTTTTGAGGTTTCCAACTTTTCTCAAAGTCTGAAGACTTTTTGGGATCAGTGTCACCGTCATTCAAATGACAACGTATCTCATTCGAACGGGATGCTGTCTCACTCAAATGACATCGTATGTCATTCGAATGACATCTCTTTTAGTTTGACACGTCACCGACACAATTTATGCTATATAATGAGTGTCAGCCTATTTGTTTTAGGCGTGGAGAATCACTGCTTTTAACGTAATACATTTTTGAGTGTTTGTTTTTCTTCTCCACCAATTTAAAGGGTTCAAAACTTTTGTTTTACAATTCACAAATCCCAATTACTTCTGTTTCAGGTTGTTTTGTGGTACACAAGACATATTTGCTGGGAGTTTATGCTGCTACACTAGGTGCCTTGGAAGGTACTAGGCTGATCGACTGCATGTCATAGGGAGTGTTGCGGTGTTCCTGAGCTAACGACTATGAACTGACACCTGCGGGTATTTTATATTTCAATTGTATTTTCATTATAATCCGTGTAAACTGACTTTTACAAATTATAGTGGAAATAAAAAGGTTTTTAGTCGAAAGTTTTTTTCCTGATATCTGTGTTTGTCATCTTAATTATCGCATTGTTTAATTTATTGATTTGATTTGACACGTAGATGCATGTTTAGGGGCTGAATAAAATTGAAGTTTAGTTTGAGTAAATTTAGACATCCAATTAAATAAGTTTGATTTGAAAATTTGCAAATCCATTTGAATCAGTATCGCACATGGCATTTTACAGTTCAATCGGTTCGTTACTCTTTTATTTTCGCTAACAACAAAATCCCTACAAATAGGTAAATTATTCCATTATATTGGAAAGCTTATCGCACAACTCTTTTTCGAAATGGTTATTCGTTAATCAATTTGTTCCTAAGTAGAAAACAAATTGATAATGGTTGCACGGATTCCACATTTTTGAAAACGGTCATCATAAGGTATTCTAATGGAATATCCAACTTAGTTGTAATTAGGCCTGTAAATTAAGTCGGGCAAGCCCGAAGCTCGCCCGTTTGACCCACTATTTTTGGGGCGAGCTTTATTTGAGTTTGAGTCGAGCCGAGCTTGAGCCAAAATTTCAAGACCGAATGAATTTTGGGCCGAGATTGAGCCAAACTTTGCCAAGCCGGAATTGGGCCCGAAGCCTGAGCTTTGAATATATAAATCAATAAATAAATTATTTTATATAATATAACATATTTATGTTAACTAATTTTATATGTATGAAATTTAATTAGTATTTGTAGGTTTGCATTATTACTTCCCTTATTTTAGTTTAATACATTTCATAATTATATACTTTATTTTATGAAATATCAATTAGATTTGGTGTGTACATTTTCTTCATGATGGAAACACAAGAAAAAAACACTCATTTAAACTTTTTTTAACAAAAAAATTGAAATTGGGCCCGAAGCCTGAAATATTTATGAGCCGAGTTCGGGCATAGGTGGAAAATTTTAATTCGGGCCAAGGTCGGGCTTGAGCCTGGGTAAGGTAGTTCGGGCCGATCCTAAGCAACCTTAAGTCCGACTCACCCAACCCGATTTACATCCCTAGTTGCAATTGTTTCTTAGGCGTCTAAGTGATGGTTAGTCATGCGCAAGTACAAGTGTATCCTCACAAATTAGAATTGATTGATCAAGGCTTGGATGACGATTTTGTATGGTGCCACGTTAAGAATATTCGATGTAAATTCCTCATTAATCATCTTCTCTACCAACTTTGTCTCTCCTTTCAGACAAATTCCTTATATTTCACCATTTATGTATTCTAATAAGCCCAAAGTCAATTCCTTTGTGTTGTGCCTCATTATTTAAACAAGAAAAATTCAATTTGTCAATTTCAAAGATAATTGATTTTGTCACTTCGGGAGAGTACAATGCCTTATCCACTTGTAGAAAAACACGACTACCCTTTCAATAATTTTAAAAAATAGCTTGTGTTTCCAAAATGAACTCACTTGGACAGTTCAATTATCTTATAGTAGAATTTAACTACAATAAATCTAGAGTATAGAAGTCTTAGGCCCATTTGATTCAAGATAGTAGAATTAATTTCCACATCATTGGATTCCATGAAAAATCAATTTTTTATTCTTTAAGTTTTAGTACTTTAGTGTAAGTTGAAATTATTTTTCTTAGCAATAAATGCCCAATTATTTTTCAGAACAATTAATTTCTACATCATTGAATTTTCTCTTTATATTGGTCAATTATTTGGGTATAAATATTGATTGGACATATGGTTATATATTTAAGGATCAATATTTTTTTATTATCTTTATATTAATTGGATATATAAGGATGAATATAATTAATCAATTGAGTATTGATTAAGAAGTTTCATTATGTTTAATAATTATTTGTGAAAACCCATGGTAAGCCAGTAGCATTTGGTTTGAATAGTTCGATAACTAAAGTGGTAGTGCCATCTCAACTTTTGTGATGATTTTAGTGACTTTTCCAACTAGTGGAGCCTCTCCCTTTACACAAGGTCATGTTTCAATTAAACTAATTACCCTCTTTATTACATGAACATAAGTTTAAAAGAAATGAATGTTCAAAGAAGGTCTTGTTCCTCTTACAAATAAGAGTGAAAGATTTGCCTCCTTTGTCGAATAAGGTGCCCTTTTCCATTTCACAAGGAGTACCTAGACTATTAGATAACTTTGATTTGGGCTTACCTATTGCTCTCCATGAAGGTGGGATTGATAAGTCCTCTCATGAGGATCTTTAAATGAGTATGGGATGGCCTTCCTTTGGAGGAGTAACTTAAGGCTTTACAATAGTATTTGAGGAGTTTCCAACCTTAACATTTGTTTATATGAAAATTTTAGTGCTTCAGATCTTAGTGAAGGCAGAGAAAGACTGTAGGTCCCAATCCATCAAATGGTTTAATCTTGAGGTTTCCCAAAGGCTTAGAATAATTTTTAAGACAGAGAGAAAATGGAATTGGTCTTCTTGAGAAACTTCATCATTCCAATGCTTCTCTTGATGAGTTAGCATTCTTTACATGAGGTAGAATCACTCGCCGAAAGGAAAAAGGAGCTTATTCTTCACTCAATTACTATGATGAGAAGGCTAAAGAATTTTATGGTAATGTATCTGTTACTTGTTTCCCCCCTTTTGTAATTTGTAATGGAAATATTTTAATGAAGGAAAAATGATTAGTTTGGTTTGCAAGTAATTTATGCTTGTATGTATTGACTCGTTAGAGTTTGTGTTGTTATTATATTTGAAATCTTATTATACATACACATGTATGGCTTGTTTGGGAGTTTTATTTTGGAGAGAAAAGAAAGGAAAGGAAGGGAAATTATGCTTCCTTTTCGTCGGTTGGGAGTTTACATAGGAGAGAAAGTGTTTTTTTGCCATTTTTCGTTGTTTGGGAGTTTAAAAGGAGAGAAAATTTTCCTTTCCTTTCTCTCCAAAACTACCCTTCCAAATCGGAAAGAAGCGGAGACAAAGGAAAGTTCTATAAATAATGTATCTTATTTCCCTTAAAAAAATTATTTTCCTTTCAACTTTTAAACACAAGAAAAGAAAATTATTTTATCTTCCTTCCTAAATCCTTTCTCTTCTCTTCCTTTCTTTTCTCTCTTATAATTTTCCTTTCTTTTCTTTTCTCTCCTAATAAAACTTTCCTTTCATTTCCTTCCTCTAAAAAACTCCCAAACAAGTTGGTAGTGGGATGACAAGGAAGACTCCAATATCCTATTTCTAATTTTTTTTATTTTTTTGTTTATTATCCAAAAAAAATCTAAATTTTTTATCTTTTTCAATCCAACAATGCACGTGCTTTTCCAATCAAATATTCTACACAATCCAATTTCAAATAATTCGTAACTTTTCGAAAGACTCACAATGCACGTACATGAAACTATGTTATCTCTCCACTCTTCTCGGCATAATACATTCAAACATTCATACCTCTTCTCACTCTCTCATACCACCTCTCTCTCTCTCTCTCTCTCTTGCCACATTGGGTTGCATCTGTTGGGTATATTAGTATATATATTTATTTTGAATGAAATAAATATTTTGGGGTAAGTGGACAAGTGGTAAGTT
Source organism: Sambucus nigra (assembly GCA_949130495.1). Classification (NCBI taxonomy): domain Eukaryota; kingdom Viridiplantae; phylum Streptophyta; class Magnoliopsida; order Dipsacales; family Adoxaceae; genus Sambucus; species Sambucus nigra. The sequence goes on along the minus strand of OX422222.1, from coordinate 121,528,477 downwards.
TGTGAGATTTTGTGCTTGAGGTCATGGGTTCAATGCCTAAGAAGCACACTAAACATTAATAGTCTTTGATTGCGCCTTAGGCCTTGGGGCCTTTGTGACTTTGGGCTTCTATTGAGTGCCTAGATTTTTTACCCATTTACTATTTCTTTTTTTACTCATTTTTAAAACCCGTTTTAATTTTTGAGTAAGTTTTTAATTCTGTCTCAACTACCCGTTAGTGGAGAAATAAGTGGGTTAGTGGGAAAAAACGTTTTTCTTTATTCCTATAAAAGAGACTCCTCTTCCCTACAAAGCAGAATCTAAAAAAAACATCCTTCTCTCTATCTCCCATTATAGAAAAGAAAAAATATATTATCTCTCTGTTACACTATTTTCTTTTATTTAATTGCTTTTGGTACTGGAGTATCCTGAGAGTTCAAGATTCTGCATAGTTGCTCGTGACATAATTAATCATTAAATCTTTGAAGGTGTTTGTTTAAGAGGCTGACAGCATCGATATCAGCAATTTCACCTTTAGAACATTGTGTCAAACACAAACCTCAATTGATAAGTTCTTCCAATTTTATCGATTTCAAATTTGGGATTTTTCATATATTCTGCATATAATATTTCCAACGATCTAAAGGTGAAATTTCGTGTTATTTTACATCCTGCTATGGAAAATGCTAATGCAAAATACTTTGAAAAACCTTAACTGTTTGATGGAAAGTGTGGGTACCTCGTTCATTTTTTGTAGGCCCAAAGAAGTAGCCAGACTGAACCCTATTAAGAATAGGAAAAGTCCGGCCCAAACTCCAAAGCCTCAAACGAAGTTGGTTAGTAACAACCCATCATGTTCCTAAAATCTCTCATGAGATATTCTAGGGACAGTGGGTTAATGTGGGAGTTCCCAATAGCCCCCACTCTCCGAAGTTCACCTGTATAAATACTATATCCCTGGCCTGGGGCAAAGGTCATGTAACCAAAAAATACTCTCCTTGAGAAAAGAAAAATACAAAACTGAGAACACTGTTGTGGACGTAGGTAATTTGCTGAACCACGTATATCTTGTGTTGTGTGTGATTGTGATTATCCTGACTCGTGTTCTTTATTATTTTTATGATTGCATTTACTTATAATTTATGTTGAGATTAATTGTCACCACAATTGGCACAGTCTGTGGGAAGCGATTGTTCTTCCTTTAAGAAAGCTTTCACCAAAAAGAACCTGGAATGTCTAATCACAGTAGCAATGATATTCAGGAGCAACCTATCCCTCATAGGGTTAGATCTGAAGTTCGATTCTCAAACCCAAGACTTCGCTCGAAACGTCAAGCCTCAGAAGAAATCCAAGGGCCAACGAGGTCTACATAAGTTTAGAGGCTGATCGACGCCTATGAGGCCAGGCTCCAAGAGCAGGAGAAGGCAACTCGTAAGAAGAAAGAAAAAAATACTCACCTTAAGAGGCGACTAGAGAGGATGGAGAGAGAACTCCATCATAACACGAGATAACGTCATTATCGTACTCCTAGCCCTCAGGCGAGCAGATCTCACGACCGAGGAGGGAGCCCAAGGTAAGGATCTCAAAGAATTGAGGGATACAACTTAAGTGATGACTGGTACAAGAAACAACAACCAGCTAGTTGTTACAGGAGCCCAGGCCAAAGGGACGATGATGTACGAAACTTGGTCCGGAGAAAGATGGACCAACACCCATCACATCGGGGTGCCAGATCAATAAGAGAGCTAGCCAGACGAGCTCTTAGGACCCAGATGAAGTCCCCTTTTTAAGGGAAATAGAAGAAGAGGAAGACCCCAAGAAGTTCGCAATGCCCAGGTTTAAAATCTACGATGAGAAGACCGATCCCATCGACCATGTCAGATATTACAGGCAAACCATGACCCTTTGAACCACAAGGACGCACTGATGTACCGAATCTTCCCATTGAGCTTTCATGACCTGGCCTAAAAGTGGTTTGAGAAATTCCCTCATAGATCTTTTAAGAACTTTGAGTCCCTGTAAGAGCTCCTCACAGATCACTTCATTGTCGACAACTCCCATTAAAAGAGGATGGATTCTTTATTGACAATGAAGAAACAGCCCCAAGAGAACCTCAAAGACTACGCGAAGAGGTATTGGGAGATATTCAATGAGGTCGAGGACTGCTCAGAGAAGGTCTCCATTGCGTCCTTCAAGATTGGCTTACCCAACTCTTGCCTCTTGCACCATCCCCTCACTAAGAAGGAGGCCACAACCATCGATGACTTGATGGATCGTATTGAAAAATATGCTAAAGTCGAAGATATGACATATGTATATGCATGGGAAACCGGTCACGCCAAAGTTGTCGATAAGGGGAGCGACATGAAAGAGTGTCAAAAGAAAGGGAGTAATAATGGGGGCAATAATGGCCCCAAGAATTAAATTAAGAGCGATGCCTCGAAGGCATTTCAAGATGTAAACACTATTTTCAAGAAACCGATCTATAAGATTCTGGAAAAAACAAGGATGAATCGTTCATCAAGTGGCCCAAGAAGATGGGTGGATACCCTTCCAAGCTAAACAACGCACTGAGATGTGCTTTCCACAAGGAGGGCGGTCATAAAACTGAACACTGCAAACCACTCAAGTCCCACCTTAAAGAGTTAGCTCAAATTGGGAACTTAGGTGAATTTGTGGAGAAAACGCAGAGAAAGTAGTTTCCAATGGAGATCGAAGGCCCGATAACATGCTTGAGGAGGATATTGGCCACAAGTTTGCGATAATTCATGGTATGTTTGAACTCAAACAGATTCAAGGGAATGCGGATCAGATGGAAGTAAAAACACTTACAGCAGTAATGCAAGCCTTTCAAATCGATCCAACAAAAACATAAGCTGGGAAGCGTCGATGAGTAGAAGATGTCGACTACAACAAATATATTATGTTCATAGATGAAGACCTGGTGCGAGTAAGAATACCACATCATGATGTGATGATCATTACACTCAGGATAGCTAACTATGACGTCGACAGGTTGCTCATCGACTAAGGTAGCTCATCGAAAATAATGTATCTCGACCTGTTCATAAAGTTGAAATTAAGTGCCGTCGACCTAAAGGAAGCGATTGTTCCTTTAGTTGGCTTCGCTGGAAAAATAATAATTCCCTTGGGAGAGATCGACCTACCAGTAAGGGCAGGAAACATCTAAAAAATGATCAAATTTCTTCTGCTCGATATTGATTCACCTTACCAAGCAATCCTCAGCATATGATGGTTGCACGCGATGAAGGTCATCCCATCTACCTACCATCAGAAGCTCAAATATGTGACTGAATGAGGAGTGGTGGAGATCCATGGAGATCAGGCAATGTCAAGAAAGTGCTTTATAGCAGCCATCCATCCCAAACCAGAGAAGAAGATTAAAAAAGTTAGAAGCAGGAATGAGGAACATGAGAGGCTAATGCCCTCCAAATTGCAACTAAAATATGGGAGACCATGAGTTTAGGAGACCGGGCTCCTCCCCTCTGAAAGAGTTGTCGGGCACCTGGAAGAAGTCACAGCCAGTAGCAAATCGAATGAAAGAAAGTTCTTAATCTAAACCTCACTCACCGACCGGGAAAAGAGGGAGTCGGTCACCCTACTTAGGAGTAACTTAAATATCTTTGCATGGGAGCCTTACGATCTGCCCGACATTGATCCTAACATCACTTGTCATCGAATGCACGTCGACTTAGCCTTCAAGCCAACAGCACAGAAAGCTCGATGAACTACTCCGGAGAAAGCTAAAGCAGTGGAAAAAGAAGTTCAAAACCTACTGGACACAGGATCCATACGGGAGTTTCAGTTCCCCAAATGGCTATCCAACCCAGTAGTTATCCCCAAGAGTAATGGGAGGTGGAGAGTCTGCATCGACTTCACCGATATAAAAAAAGCATGCCCTAAAGATAGCTTCCCCCTCCCAAAAATTGATCAGCTGATGGATGCCACGACATCACACGAAAGGATGAGCTTCCTGGACATATACTCCGGATATCACCAGATCCCTTTGCACGAGCCAGATCAACACAAAATAACATTTATAACCACAATTGGGTTATATTGTTATAAGGTTATGCCCTTTGGGCTTAAAAATGCAGGAGCAACTTACTAGTTGTTGGTCACCAAGATGTTCATAGACCAAATGGGAAGCACTATGGAGGTCTACATCGATGACATGCTCGTCAAGAGCAATCTCAAAGATGACCACCTCTCTAACCTATGAAGGACCTTTAAAATCCTTAGAAAGTACCAAATGAAGCTCAACGCAAGCAAGTGTTCCTTTGGTGTCCAGTCAGAAAAATTCTTTGGGTACTTGGTCAGCAAGAGAGGTACTGAAGCTAACTCAGACCAAATTGATGCTATCAATAGGGTGCAGCCCCCCCCCCCGAATGATAAGAGACGTGAAAAAGCTCACAGGTACGCTCGTCGTCATAAATCGATTCATCTCAAAGTTTTTCAAAAGGTATCATTCATTCTTCCAATTGCTGAAGAAAAGCAAGGAGGTAGAGTGGAACGAGGATTTCTCAAAGGCATTGGAAGGGATCAAAGCTTACCACAGAAAATTGCCTTTGCTCGTAATCCCTCAAGAGAATGATTCCCTATACTTTTACCTTGCAGTATCTAGTCATGCTATAAGTTTTGCATTGATATGCAAACAAAGGGATACAGAAACCAGTCAATTACGCGAGCAAGACTCTTTTGGATGCCGAACAGTGATACCTACCACTAGAAAAGCTCACCTTTGTGCTAGTGGTAGCCTCGAGAAAATTAAAACACTATTTCGAAGCCCACTCCAGCATTGTACTTACATCCCACCCCCTTCAAGAAGTCCTAAGGAAAGCAGACCTTTCAGGTAGAATATCAAAGTGGTCGGTCGAGCTCGCGCAATTTGACATTTAGTTCCATCCAAGGACTTCCATCAAAGGGTAGGTCCTCGATGATTTCATCGCCAAGTTTATAGGAGATCAGGCTTGCGACCAGCCCCAGACTAGTCATCAGAATGAAGTTCCCCCAGCATCAGGCATCTGGAAACTATACGTTGATGGATCCTCCAATTCCAGAGGGGAAGGAGTGGGAATCGTGCTGGTTAACCCCGAATATGCAATTCTCGAGCAAGGAATCAGGCTTGATTTTGAAGCCTCCAACAACGAAGTAGAGTATGAGGCACTGATCGCGGGCCAACAAAAGGAGCGAACGCTCGGAGCAAAACGACTATCTCACCACTGCGAAAGGATTGATGGCCAACTTTGAGAACATCAGCATCCAGAAGTTTTCCAGAGGACAGAATAGCCACACTGATGCCCTAGCAGCCCTAAGCTCAGCAATCGACTTAGACCTGAAGAGGATAATTTAGATCAATTTCCTTTCCCAAGTAAGTATAAACCAGATCAACGAACTACCGAACGTAGAGCACGTTCTCCAGATCGAGACAACCGCTAGCTAGATGGATCCCATAATAGATTATTTGAAAAATGGTGCACTACCAGTAGACAAGAAGACTACTTATCATCTAAGAGTCAAAGCTGCTCGCTTTCACTTATATCCTGAGGGCAAGCTATACAAGAGATCTTTCTCTACCCCTTACCTCCAGTGAGTTCATCTAAAAAACATCGAGCGGTTCCTGCATAAACTCCATGAGGGAATCTGTAGGAGTCATAGTGGGGCCAGGTCGCTAGCTTTACGAGCGATGAACGAAGGGTACTAGTGGTCGTACATGTAGAAAGATGCTTGAATCGATGCTTGAAAGTGCAAAAAGTGCCAACTTCACGCACCTATGGTTCATCAGCTAAGTAGCGACCTAAAGTCACTTACTAGCCCATGGCCCTTCACCCAATGGGGTATGGACATCGTGGGCCCTCTACCAACTATAGTTGGTAATCGTAAATATCTATTGGTCGTAACAAACTACTTCACCAAGTGGATAGAGTCATGTGGAGAAACATCATCACTCACTTTGGAATCCCAAAGACTATCATCATTGACAACGGAACCCAGTTCGAGAGTGGACTCTTCCATGGTTTTTGCAGCGACCATGGGATTCGGCACTACTTTAGCTCTATAGCATATGCTTAGAGAAATGGACAGGCTGAGGCTTCCAACAAAACCGTGGTCAATGGGATAAAAAGGCGTTTAGAGTGAGACAAGGGAGCATGGGTAAATAAACTGCCCTATATCCTATAGGCTTACCTCACCACCCCAAGGTGAGCAACTAGAGAGACACCATTCACACTTAAGTATGGGATGGAGACAATTATCCCTTTGAAAGTTGGCCTCCCTGCTATGAGATCCACTCTGGTCGACCAAGGACAAAACGTTGCAGCACTGCTCGCTGAACTTCAGTTAGCCAATGAACAAAGGGAATTAGATCTAGTGAAACTAGCAGCCTACCTGAAACAGCTAGCAAAGCACTATAACAAAAAAATCAATCCAAGAACATTCTAGGTTGGGGACTACGTCCTGAGAAAAGTTCTTGGCAGCACTGTGAAACAATCGGAGGGCAAGATATGACAAAACTGGGAGGGACATTTCAAAGTGATAAGAGACGACCTACAAGGAGCCTACCACTTGGAAACAGTGGAGGGAATGGAGATACCAAGAGCTTGGAATGCAGCCAACTTGAACAAATTCCACTTCTAGATTTCCTTTTTATTTTTGCAAACTTAGTGTTGAAATTTCAATACTTCTCTAATTAATAATATTTATTTGGTAGTAGCATTTTATGAAATGCTGGTTTTCCCAACTACATTATTGAATATGCACCCTTTCCAAGCTATAGGCTACCCTCTTAACATGCAAAACTAAGATCATGAGAAACTTATTAGCTAAAACAGAAGGGTTGATGTGTAACGACCCTCCTCAGGCATTTGTTAGTTAACACAAATGACCTCCTAGCTTGCCCCTGGCAATATATGAAGCCTTACATGGGAACCTTGGGCAACATAACCAACCCAAGTTAGTCGCCAACATTGTATGACCCAAAAATTCTGCTCGGATAGAATATTCGATCCCAGGTGTATCCTCTCCATTGCCTCACTTAGGCCTAAGGCAGTGTGACGACACGACCTAAAAGGTAAATGATATGCTCTAAATGTACCACCTCAGCTTAGAGGCATCAACCTCGACCGTTGGTATGGCCGATGTTCGAAGGGTCTTAGACCATGGCCGACGTTATTACCAACCTCGTCAAGAGAGGCCCTCATGATTCATGGGAATAGTTATTCATCAGGCCATCAAAGGGATGACAACCTCGTTTGGGAGTAGGCCGAGGTTAATGCCAGCTTTGGCAGGGAATTAGCCAATGTTTCTAACATGTTCGAGCTTAACCTCGGCCCAGGCCGACCTTATGGTATCACTACCTAACCTCGGCTCCACATAAGTCGAGGTCATCATGATTAATCTCAGATTGGATGACAGTTAGACTTTATCAACCTCGTCCTATTCCAGACCGAGGTCGTGACCAGACAGATGGCCGAGCTCTTCTGTGCATATGTGGGGCTAAGAACACGTGTACAAAAATCAGTTATAACCGAATCATTCCCCCCCACGTGAGGGAATATTCAGGTCATCATTATTTACATGAGATCAATCAGGTGTCATTCTCATAGCGGTTCGATCCTCATGCACATACTCATTGCATTCTTGGGGGGGTACACTACACCCCCCAGGCACTATATATAGAGGTCATCCTCTACCTTGAAAAGAAACCGAAATTAGCAACCCTAGCTGAAAATCTGTCTAAATACACAATAGAGAGAGAAAGCTTGAGAGTTTGTATCCATGGCCACTAGAGCCCTCATACAGTGATATAAACCACACATTTGCACAGTGGGTGTAGGCCTGATTGGCTGAACCACTTATATTCCGGTGTGAATCCTCTTCTCCTCACCTCCCTCTACTATATCTGTATGTACCCTTATGCTGCCATTGTTAACATTGAATTGATCTCACAAACACCTTAAAGGGTGGTGCTGTTTCCAGCATCATCATTTTGGCGCCATCTGTGGGAACCGAGAAGCTATCTCTTCTTTATATGTTGCTTAGCCTCACCGGAGACTCTAGTGGTGAACCAGGCCTCCCCCTTGTGCGGGGCTGTTTCACCATTGAAAGACGTCCTGTAAGGTATTAAGATAATTTACTACACAAGCTCTTTTGTGCTAACACATGACACCGGAACTACCAACACCTCTTCCGCCGCCTGAAGCGAGGGAACCTAGCTCTAGCCAGGCACCACCCCAATCAGAAATGGAGGAGTTGGCCGCAGCCTTGAGGTCTTTGGCTGCAATGCAATAAGCAATGCAGGAGAAATTTGCACAGCTCAGCCAAAATATAATGAGGCCACCTGGAGTCTCATCGAAAATGATCACTCTGACAACGGTTTAGCCTCATCCTGACGCCAGGGGACCACCCCAGGCACCATGAAAAGACCAACCTGCGCCCCAGCTGATGAGGGACGTTACTGACCCTAAGCGCTTGTGCCTGGGGAGTCAAGGAAACCCTTGTCCTGAGGACAGGTATGATGATTTAGAGGCAGAAGATGTCCCGAAAGATTATTGGGAACCATATGAGGTTTCAAATAATACAGTTCGTCCTATCCAACGGAGCCAAGGTTGCAGGGGCATAAGAGGTGGAGAAGCCCAACAACGAGGATCAGGTTTTGATCGACTGAGCAGAGGGTCAGTTTTTAAAAGGCTCGGTCCCGTAAATGACCTAAGACAAAGGTTGTCAAGGCCGAGAAGTGCAGCTGGCTCACAAAGGGAAGATAGATAACGCCAGCCTCAACAGGGACGAGGAAGAGACCAAGAAGAGGTCAATAGCCGACGTTGTGCCGTGGCTGGGGAACCCTCAGTCCACCCCTTGGAGGTGGCTGGGGATAACCTCGGCCAGGCCGACGTTGCAAGACCATGGAACGACTCTATTCAACATCTTGAGAACAAGATAGGAGATCTCATCAAAAGTCGGGACCCACTGCAAAGAGGTTTCTCAGAGGGCTCTCCATTCATGGCAAAGATAGTAAGCTTCCCTACCCCAGCCAAGTTTAAGCCACCCAGAGTGACCCCTAAGTATGACGGTAGCACTAATAATGTACATCATATTGAGATGTACCAGTCACGACGGACATTTACTTGATACTGAATGAGATGAAGTGCAGAGCCTTCTCCGGGACCTTGATGGGAGCTACGCATATATGGTTTACATCTTTTCCAAAGAATTCAATTCAGAACTTTAAGGGATTGGCTGAACGGTTCATTAACAACTTCTGCTTTGGGGTGAGACCTCAAAAGAAGACCACCCATCTGTTGTACGTCAAACAATGCAAGCACGAGAACCTAAGAGACTATATCGCTAGGTTCAACAAAGAAAAACTTGAGGTGGAAGATTACGAAGAGAATATTACTATGACGGCCCTCATAGGAGGTCTTCTAAAGGGGAAGTTGTTGTGGAAACTTGCGGAAGACCCTCCAAAGTCCATGGCGGAGCTATTGGCAACTGCGAGGGAGGTCATGAACGCTGAAGAGGCCATGGCCGCTAAGTACGAAGACGAGAACGGCGGTAGCAGTGGGAAGTTCCAAAGAAAGAAGGATGGAAAGAAGAGGGAAGAAGATGACAAGTTTGCGCGTTACACCCCTCTTACGGTAAGCTGCGAACACATCCTTAATGAGATCAAGAATGACTGATCCCTAAGATGGCCAGAGAAGCTGAAGGCTCCTCCCCATAAGAGGAACCAGAACTTATGGTGTGAATTCCACAAAGACCATGGCTATATAACAGACAAGTGATTCTCCTTGAAAGACGAGATTGAGAAGATGTTAAAGTCAGGAAAATTGAGGAGATATGTTGATGGCAAAGCTCCCAAAAAGGGAAGAGATGACTCCAAAAAGAAGAGGAATGATAGGTGTCATGACAATACCCCGGCAAGAAGGGATGGTGACTTAGACAGGGATGACGAAGATGATCCAGACCTCCCACCAAAAGATGATAACACCCCAGTAAAGAGGGTTGGTATGATCTCCTTTGGCATTAGCACCATATGCGGAGGACTTGCGAGGGGTGGTTCTGAGGTTTCTTATAGAAAAGCTCACGTGGCAGAGGCCAAATCAATGACTAAACTTGAAGTGATAAACCTAACATCTTCCGAGAAGCAGAAGAGAAAGAAGGTAGACATGGACACTCTCGTAGTCGGGTTCTCTCGACTAGACTTCAAGGCCATTCTAGCTCCACATGATGACCCTTTGGTGATCACGATAAGAGTTCATAGATGTGAGGTGAAGAAAATTCTTGTAGATGGAGGAAGTTCGGCAAATGTGATGTTCTAGCCCTGCTTCAAAAGACTAGGCCTTAGCAGAGCTAGGTTGGTACCCTATCATCCGTTAATGGGGTTCAACAGTGAAAAGGTCCATCCATTAGGCATGTATAAGATGGACGTGCGAATGGGTGATGAGTGGCCTAAGAGGTTAACTCGGAAGATCAATTTTTTCATTATGGACAAAAATGTTTTCTCAACCTATAACCTCATCATAGGAAGAGTAGCCCTTAAGGAGTTTGAAGCCATGCCATCGACGGTACACCAGATGCTAAAATTATGAACCCCTATGGGGTAGGGGAAGTGCAGGGTGACCAGACCATAGCACGAGAATGTTACTTCAATTCGGCTGAAGAAAGAGAGCTACTACCACTTATAACATCGATACACTTGACCCTAGAGATGAAACAAAGTTAAAAAAAGGAGAGGCCGTGGAAGAGGTAGAATCCATCATCCTCAATTAGGACGAACCGAAAAAAACCATCCAGGTCGACAAAGCCTTAAAAGCGGAGATCAAGGAGGAGCTGATAAACTTCCTGAGGAAGAGGCAGAGCATCTTCGCTTGGAGTCACGTAGACATGCCTGGCATTAACCTCGAGGTCATGTGCCATAAACTCAACGTATCTAAGGATGCTAAGCCCATCAAATAGAGACGAATAATATACTCCAGGTAGAAGTACGATGTCGTCCGGGAAGAGCTCAAAAAGTTGGAAGAGGATGAATTCATCAGGGAAATGATATATTCGGAGTGGCTATCAAACGCAGTCATTGTGCCCAAAGCCAAAGGAAAATGGAGAATGTGTGTAGATTTTACTGACCTAAACAAGTCTTGCCCGAAAGAAAGTTACCCCTTACCTCGGATCGATCAAATGGTAGATGCAACTGCAGGACATGAGCTCATGAGCTTTATGGACGCGTATTCAGGCTACAACCAAATCTTCATAGATGACGAAGACTCAGAGAAGACAACCTTCATTACTGACAAAGGGACGTATTTCTACAAGGTGATGCCCTTCGGATTAAAAAATGCAGGAGCAACCTATCAACGTCTTGTGAATAAGATGTTCGAAGACCAAATAGTTAAGACTATAGAGGTGTACGTAGATGATATGTTGACAAAGAGCTTAAAGGCCTGCACTCATGTGGTAGACCTGGAAAAGACCTTCAATACCATGGACCTATATAGGATGAAAATCAACCCGGTAAAGTGTGTCTTCGGGGTAGGAGCTGGGAAGTTTCTTGGATTCATCGTCAATCAAAGAGGAATAGAGGCGAACCCTGAGAAAATCAAGGCTTTGCTCGACATGAAGACACTTCGAAGTATCAATGACGTTCAGAGGCTCACTGGAAGAGTGGTTGTGCTCAACATTCCAGGGCGAGCGAAAAGTGTCTTCCGTTATTCAAGGTGCTCATAAAGGCCTTCGAGTGGGACAAAGAGTGTGATAAGGCTTTTGATCAGCTCAAGTCATACCTTGGATATCCTTTGCTCTTATCCCGGCCAATAGTGGGAGAGAGGCTATTTGTTTATCTAGCGGTCTCTGAATCAGCTATAAGTGCGGCTATTGTACAGGAGGACGTTGGGGTTCAAAGGCTCGTATACTTCAACAGTAAGGCCCTTCAGGGATCTTAGCAGACTTACCCTCGCATGGAAAATTTAGCCTACGCCTTGATACATGCCTCTAGGAAGATGAAGCCCAACTTTCAAGCCCATTCCATGGTCATTCTCACCGACTCCCCGCTAAGACAGGCACTCCATAAACCTGAGAAGTCAGGAAGATTAATGGCATGGGCCATTGAGCTAGGGGAGTATGACCTTAACTATCAGCCTAGGACGGCCATCAAAGGGAAGGCACTGGCAGATTTTGTCACAGAGTTTACATGGGAAGAGGTGAGAATAGCCTAGAGGCCACAGAAGGGTCAAACAGCAACGTCTTCCGACACCCGGAAGAGGTTATGCCCAAGAGAGTCAGAGATGGGATAGTCGAGAATGAGGAAGACCGGTACCTCTACAGGCAGGGAATTATATTAGAAGAGGGTTTCTCATCAGATAAAGACATCTGGAACCTCTTCGTCGATGGGTCTTCTTGCGAAAATGGAAGCGGTGCAGGCCTAATACTCTCAGACTCGGATGGTACCAACATCGAATATGACCTAAGGTTCAACTTCAAGGCGTTAAATAATGAGTCAGAATATGAGGTCATGATAGAAGGCCTCTCCTTGGCAAGAACCGTTGGTATAAGATGACTACTCCTTTACAGTGACTCAAGGTTGGTTGTTAATTAAGTCTTGGGGGTTTATAAGGCCAAGGACGAAAGGATGGCCAAATACCTGAAGACGGTGAGAACGATACTTGAAGGTCTCGAGGAGGTAAAGATAAAGAGAATACCTCGATAAAATAACAGTCATGCAGACGCATTAGCAAGACTACCTTCGGCAATGAGGACAGATATCAGAAGGACAGTCCCAGTTGAGATCTTACCTAGAGAAACCATTGAAGAAGAAGAGGACAGTAACCCTTGCCTCAATTTGAATCTTGGGGACTCGTGGATAGATCCAATTATCAGATATATCAGAGAAGGGGTGCTACCAGAGTCAAAGTTGGAGAGGAGGAAATTGAGATACAGAGCTACAAAATACTCAATAGTAGGAGATGTTAGTATAGGAAGGAACTCTTTTTACCCCTGCTCAGATGCATCCATCCCATCGAAGTTCCCCGCATCTTACGAGAGGTACATGAGGGTTCTTGCTCCAGTCACATAAGAGGAAGACCCTTGGCCAAAAGAATTATTATGCAGGGGTACTGGTGGCCAACCTTGGCAAAGGACGCTGCAGCTTATGTAAAGAGGTGCAACAAATGTCAGAGATTATCCACAGTCCCACATCAACCTTATCAGCCTATGACATCTATCAGTTCCCGTTGGCCATTCGCAGTATGGGGGATTGACTTGGTAGGTCCCCTTCCAAGGGCTGCAAATAATTACAGATTTTTTATAGTTTCCATTGATTACTTCTCTAAGTGGGTAGAGCCAGAGCCGATGATCACGATTACAGAGAAAAAGACCTTCCAATTTATTTAGAAGAACATCATATGCAGACATGGCCTCCCAAACACCCTCATTTTGGACAACGGAACACAGTTCAAGAACTCTTCCCTGGAAAAATACTACGAAAGAGTTTGGATAAAGCATTTTTTTTCTTCTCCTGGACGACCTCAAGCAAACGATCAGACCGAAGTCACAAACAGAACGATCCTTGAAGGGATCAAGAAGAGGTTAGAAGACTCTAAGGGTAGATGGATTGAAGAATTTCATGTCGTGCTATGGGCCTACAGAACAATGGCTAGGATGCCAACGGGGGAGACCCCGTTTATGTTATCACATGGCTCAGAGGCCGTCATACCAACAGAGGTTGAACTCCCTACTCATAGGGTAAAGGCCTATGACCCTGAGAAGAATGGGGAGGAGAGAAGACTCGACCTATACTTGATCGAGGAGAGAAGGGAAGACGTAGAAATCAGGCAAGCAGTTTACCAATAAAGAACAGCAAAGTTCTACAATCAAAGGGTAAAATCAAGACCCATAGCTGTAGGGGACCTGGTGCTGAAGAAGACGTTACAAAAGACAAATAAGCTTCACACAAATTGGCACGGTCCTTACAAAGTAATCGAAGAGGTTGTACCTAGGACCTATAGGCTAGAAAACCTCGAGGGGGAACCTTTTTCTAATCCTTGGAATGTTGATCACCTAAGGATGTATTACATATGATGTTGCGAGAGTTTGCTTAAATGTACCATCTTATGAAGAGGTTATTAATAAGAAGATAAATTTCCATATCCATTCTTGGGTCATTGTGCTCTTTGGTGAAATTATTTATGAGGATAACATCTTAGTGATGACCTCGGACCTTATATCATCATGATTTGGTGATAAGTATTGAGGTCAGACATCATAATCAGATGACCTCAGACCCTTAACATCATTAATTTGGTGAAATTATTTATGAGGATAACATCTTAGTTGATGGCCTCGGACCTTATAACATCATGATTTGGTGACAAGGTCTGAGGTCAGACATCATACTTGGATGACCTCAGACCCTTAACATCATTAATTTGGTGAAAATATTTATGAGGATAACATCTTAGTTGATGTCCTCATACCCTTAACATCATTAATTTGGTGAAATTATTTGTTAGGATAACATCTTAGTTGATGATCTGGAACCTTATAACATCATGATTTGGTGACAAGGTCTGAGGTCAGACATCATAGTTGGATGACCTCATACCCTTAATATCATTAATTTGGTAAAATTATTTATGAGGATAACATCTTAGTGATGACCTCAGACCTTATAACATCATGATTTGGTGACAAGGTCTGAGGTCATACATCATAATCAGATGACCTCAGACCCTTAACATCATTAATTTGGTGAAATTATTTATGAGTATAACATCTTAGTTGATGACCTCGGACCTTATAACATCATGATTTGGTGACAAGGTCTGAGGTCAGACATCATACTTGGATAACCTCAGACCCTTAACATCATTAATTTGGTGAAAATATTTATGAGGATAACATCTTAGTTGATGACCTCAGACCCTTAACATCATTAATTTGGTGAAATTATTTGTAAGGATAACATCTTAGTTGATGACCTTTGACCTTATAACATCATGCTTTGGTGATAAGGTTGGGGTCAGACATCATACTTGGATGACCTCAGACCCTAACATCATTAATTTGGTGAACTTATTTATGAGGATAACATCTTAGTGATGACCTCGAACCTTATAACATCATGATTTGGTGACAAGGTCTGAGGCCAAACATCATAATCAGATGACCTCAGACCTTATTATCATTAATTTGGTGAAATTATTTATGAGGATAACATCTTAGTTGATGACCTCGGACCTTATAACATCATGATTTGGTGACTAGGTCCGAGGTCAGACATCATACTTGGATGACCTCAGACCCTTAACATCATTAATTTGGTGAAAATATTTATGAGGATAACATCTTATTTGATGACCTCAAACCCTTAACATCATTAATTTGGTGAAATTATTTGTGAGGATAACATCTTAGTTGATGACCTCAGACCTTATAACATCATGATTTGGTGATAATGTTGAGGTCAGACATCATACTTGGATGACCTAAGACCCTTAACATCATTAATTTGGTGAAATTATTTATGAGGATAACATCCTAGTGATGACCTCGGACCTTATAACATCATGATTTGGTGACAAGGTCTGAGGTCAGACATCATAATCAAATGACCTCAAACCCTTAACATCATTAATTTGGTGAAATTATTTATGAGGATAACATCTTAGTTGATGACCTCAGACCTTATAACATCACGATTTGGTGACAAGGTCTGAGGTCAGACATCATACTTGGATGACCTCAGACCCTTAACATCATTAATTTGGTGAAAATATTTATGAGGATAACATCTTAGTTGATGACCTCGGGCCCTTAACATCATTAATTTGGTGAAATTATTTGTGAGGATAACATCTTAGTTGATGACCTCGGACCTTATAACATCATGATTTAGTGACAAGGTCTGAGGTCAAACATCATAATCAGATGACCTCAGACCCCTAACATCATTAATTTGGTGAAATTATTGAATGGCAAAGAAAATCATCCAACGATCAATTTTGTAAGAGAAAAAATACGAGTCCTCCTTAGAGGTTGACAGATTAAATTACAAATGGCAAAAACATAAAGTAACATTGTTCATCAGAGGTTGCAATTAATTGAGAGTTACAAAAGATTGCATATAGCTTCACAAGAATTTAAGTCTTTGTAGCCTCAGGGTTAGTTGGCATGTCTGCATTTCCTTGGCCGAGGGTGGTCACTTCCACCCCATCATCTTGAGCACAGACATCTTCAGTCATGGTGTCTCCTTGGGGGGCAATCTCAGTGGGTGCAGCACCTCCCTCTTCTTCAACCTCCTACAAGGCCTGGGCAAACTTAGGGTCGGCATAACCCAGGCCCTGATTCCTTCTCCTTCATGGCACTTGACCCCTCTTTACAGATATTCAAAGTCAAAGCTGACAAACTCGTCAGAGACCTTGTACTCCTCTAAGATATTCTCGGAGGCATCATCCAAAGCAGCCTTGACAGCCATATCGACTTTATGCTGAAGAGAGTCAACCTGAGTATTTAGGGAAGTATTATAATCTTCCCTCTACTTGTCCATATCCTTCTTCAGTCCCTTTACATCACTCTCAACCTTCTTTAGAGCAGTCTTCAGACGTTCCACTTCAGCATTGAAAGTGGCCTCAATCTTCTCAGCCTCTTGGTCCTTCTCAATCAGAGGAAGTTTTCCCAAAGTCCAGTTGACATAATGATGCATGGTTCGAAGACCTTGCAGAACATATGCAAAGATGTCAGACTAAGGTTCGAAATAGTTTAAATGACGATGTTATACATCCAGAAGATATAGTTAAAGGTCTTACTTGGATGGCACGATGATGGTAGAATTCAACCAGCAAAGGCTTATCCATGGACCGATAAAAGTGCTTGTCGGACTCAGTCATGACACCGTCGATAGCATCCAAGGCCTTCATACTTTGGCCAATGACACTATCCCCAATCCTTAATTTCTCAAGAAGAGCAATCAAGGCATCCTCAGAAGAAATAGGGATGGCACGATCCCCCCTTTCTTCTTCTACCTCTGATCCTTAGGGGCAGGGTCGGCAACCTTCCTCTTTTTGGTGGCCTCAGCCCTCGAGGTAGATGGAGGGGGAGGAGGAGCGTTCAATCCAGCCTTTTTTATGAGCTTTGTTAGACTAGGGGCGGCCATCTCCCACAACTCATCAGATATTCCTTTTGGGCGCTTTACAAGATGGAAGGGCTTGAGTTAGAAAATCAGATATACAAAATTCAGAGGTATAACTTGTTAAAATAAAAAGACTTACGAAGCTCTGTTAAAGGACTTCCCCCAAGCCCTGTCTCAGAGAGATAGTAGGGGGTCATCAGATGTTCAAATTTGACAAGCAGACCATGCTCCCCCTGATCCTAAAGGTCTTTGACCTTCTGAAGATTATTTAGGCTTAGCCCAGGGTCGGCCTTGGCAGCCATTGTTATCTTTCCCCATCTCAGGGGAATTCTCGGCTCTAATGAGGAAGTAGGAGCACTGGGACCAAATTACCAAGGACCTGATGCAAAGAAATAGTGTGGCTTCCACTTATGGTTCGAGGTTTGGATGATCTACAACATCTTTTTATTTGACTTCCGATCTAGGAAATGATAATAGCTTGGATGATTCCTGGCAGATGAAGGGACATAACACCCCGTGAATACTTGGACTGGAAGGTTTGCGTGATGAACAGCCCACCATAAGACAATGGCTCCAATTATCACCCTCCAAGCATTGGGTGACAACTGGGAAGGGGCCAAGTTGATATAGGGCAATATAGCCCTGATGATGGGATGGATAGGCAAACAAAATCCCAACTTGAACATCTGCTCATATAGGAAGATCTCACCATCTCGGCCGCCATAAGCCCTCTCTTCCCTCAAATATCTCCTGAGTTTTATAGAGGGACTTATGGAATATAGATGTCTGAAGGCCAGAAGGTCGACCTCACTAACTGTACTCTTAATCTCGACCGCCTCAGAGGTGTCAACGTCACTTTCCACACCATCATCATCATCTAGCTCAACGTCAGCCCGAGCAAATGATGGGGCACCACCTGTAAACCTCTGAATGAACTCAGCCCATGTGACTGTCGATAGAGGAATGGCTTCAAGAATTGGTGGAACAGCCACACTTGGTCCAATAATTTCAACCTCTGAGGAAGAGGTTGATGTTCTTGAACTTTTGTGAGACGAGGCCCGACTGGGAACCTCTGCCTGATCAGGGACCTGATCTTATTGATTTGAGATGTCCATGGCCTCTTGAAAGGAGTCCACAGACATAGGGTCTGAGGTGGATGACTCAGACTCCGACATTGAATAGGGATCAGCTGGGACCTCTACTTGGTTAACTGGTTTGGTTAGTTCAGGGTATATGACCTTCAGAGGTGGTGGAAATATAGGTCTGAGGGGGAATTCCTCTGACCTACGAGCTTCCTCCCACGCTCTTTCTATTTGTCTAGTTTTCTCTAAGGTCTTCTCTCTAAGGGAGGGGAACTCCTCTAAAAGTTAGTAAAGGGGTCTGAGCATATGAGGCAGACACTATACTTATTGACTCTCCTAAATTACAAACAAGATTGGCAAATGGAATTAAAGATCAAGCTATTAAACTTTAAACAAAAACGACGAATAACAATTAAGAATAGTTCGCTGGAAAAACCAATAGTTTCACCAGAAACCTCTTGAAGCTCACCGAAAAATGCAAAAGCAAGAACAAAGGCAGAAAAATGAAGATGAAGGGATGGAAAGGGTTACCTAAAGAAAGGTGATGAGAAGTAAGGAAGGAATCCCAAGGAATGACCACCCAAGCGCACTTCAAATCAGAGCTCTTCTAGAGAGAGAAAGTTGCAGAAATGACCAAATTCGAAGAAGGAAAGAAATGAGGAAGAAAGAGAAGAAAATGAGGTTTAAACCCTTAAGTATGATTGCACGCGTCCCAAGGACCATAATTGCCTTGGGAGCCCGAAAGACAGCCAATATCATCAACCTGCCAGGCACGCTATCTACTCTAGTAGCTGACACTTATCACAAGACTATTGACACCTGAAGAAATTCAACCTCGGGTAAGTATACCCCTTAGACACCTGATCACACATGTAACTAAGGGCTAGGGGGTGATTGATATGCTCTAAATGTACCACCTCATCTCAGAGGCATCAACCCCGACCGTTGGTATGGGCGATGTTCGAAGGGTCTTAGAACAATGACCAGCGATCTCGTCCTAAGAAAGGTCGTCCATGGCCGACGTTATTACCAACCTCATCAAGAGAGGCCCTCGTGATTCATGGGAATAGTTATTCATCAGTACATCAAAGGGATGACAACCTCGGCTGGGAGTAGGCCGAGGTTAATGCCAGCGTCGGCAAGGAATTAGTTAATGTTTCCAACATATTCGAGCTTAACCTCGGCGCAGGCCGACCTTATGGTATCACTACCTAACCTCGGATCGACATAAGCCGAGGTCATCATGATTAATCTCGGATTGGACGACAGTTAGACTTTACCAACCTCATCCTATTCCAAGCCGAGGTTGTGACTAGACAGATGGCCGAGCTCTTCTATTCATATGTGGGGCTAAGAACACGTGTACACAAATCAGTTATAACCGAATCATTCCCCCCACGTGAGGGAATATTCAGGTCATCATTATTTACATGAGATCAGTCAGGTGTCATTCTCATACCGGTTCAATCCTCATGCACATACTCATTGCATGCTTGGGGGGGGGGGGTACACTACACCCCCCAGGCACTATATATAGAGGTCATCCTCTACCTTGAAAAGGACCCAAAATTAGCAACCCTAGGTGAAACTCTGTCTAAATATACAGTAGAGAGAGAAATCTTGAGAGTTTGTATCCATGGCCACTAGAGCCCTCATACAGTGATATAAACGACACATTTACACAGTGGACGTAGGCCTGATTCGCTGAACCACTTATATTCTGGTGTGAATCCTCTTCTCCTCACCTCCCTCTACTATATCTGTATAGACCCTTATGCTGCCATTGTTAACATTGAATTGGGATCACAAACACCTTAAAGGGTGGTGTTGTTTCCATCATCATCAGTAAAGTAAGGTAGAATGGTACACTTAAAGCATATTGAACTAGGGGGTACTCACTCAATAACCAGCTCTGCCCATGTCATATCTAGTCAGCTGGAAGAGCCCAAGTAACTGAACAAAAGAATAATAAAGTAAAAAATAACACAACACATGTTTAGTTGGAAAATCTCCCAAAACATAAATGTTTTATTACATCAATACATGTACAAAGAGTTACATATGCCAAGTGATTCAAATATTAATGAGGACCAGGTCGCTGAGCGAGGTAGTTAGCTACTCGCGCTCTTCGACCATCATCTGGATGAGGAACGAATTCCTCATCGACATCATTTGAACTCGTCTCTAGTAGCTATCTTAGGATTGCATCTATTGGGATCCAGCGATCATCCCTTCTAAATGGATTTGGCTCTAAAGATGAGGGAGTAATCTCATGTCTATACCAAAGGGCGGAGTTCAGGGGAAAAATTATTCTCTAAGGGAACTAAGCCACCCTCTAATGAAAGATATCTCCTCAACCTCCTTCAAACATGTGTCCAGACCTCATCGTACCCATCTTCCCACACCTGTCGAGGATCTTTCTTGAACAAGTGCCTCAATAGGGTGACATCTTTTTGAAGCCCAGTGGCTATCACGTATGCCCTACGAACATCTTCGCGCAGTTCGGAAATCTCCCTAGCTAAACCACTGTCATTAGTCCCAGCTCGCCACTTAGTCGATGAAGAATAACCAAGTATAACTTGAGGGGCAATGCTTGGCTCATTCTCCTTAAGGCGCGCGACTTCCCTCCTTAAAGTATCTGAAGCCCTTATACTTTTGACTCACTTGAGTCTAGACTGTATAAGAGCTCATCTAGTTTAGAAATAGTGACAAAATAGAGTCCATCCTAGAAACCAAAGAGCTTCAGAGATTGGGTTGCTTCTTCTTCTTCTATTCATCTTGTGATGATCCTGAGACTATAGCCATCACTCACACACTTAGAATTTCATTCTTGCATTTCATATTGCACCACTATGTGTATTAATGATTGTGAGTGTGTTTTAATCCCTCAATTTGATTTTAATAATTTTTTTGGGAATTTAAAACATATTTTAAACAAGGTTTTATTTAATTAAAACTTGATTTAAAAGGTCTTGGGGTTAATGTATAAATATGGATTGTTGTGATTATTGGCCTAAAGTTACTCTGGGTAGAAACCGAAAGCGCTAAAGACTTTAGGGTTGGCTTTGTAATTATTTTGGGACGCGCGTTTACATTCATCCTCAGGCCTACACCTGCTGTCCTCTGATTGGCCTGAACTGTGTTTCTTTACTGAGACAAACCATCGCGTGCTTTCAGCCCTTAGATCAACCCTTATCGATGGCCTGCATGTCTTTTGAGTGAATCCCAGTGTAAACCCTTTAACCAATCACAGTATGTTTAATCCACCGCCTGTTATGAGCCCTTAGATTGGAGTCAAAGGAGCTTGACTCAATCAGAGCCCTTGATTTTGAACGAAGCTCTGGAATCTTCTTCTCTTCCTATTTAAAGGCCTCTCATCTCAGCCTTCCAAAGCTTTTGCCACTTTGAGTTTTCTCAGAAAAAGAATAGAGAGAGGAGAGAGAAGAGAGAAGAGAGAAGAGATAAGTTAGAGAGAGAAACCAAACCCTAGTTAGAAACCCTAACTTCGTCAAAATACCTCTAAACCTAAACCACTTACCTCTCCATAAACACCATAACCAGATAAACACCATCCTTAGTGTTTTCCTGAGATTATGAGAGTTCGAGTTGAGTGATTTCTGGGTTGCTGAAATCCTTGTGTTCATAAATCTTATTTCCAACTTAGACATAGACTCAGATCTTGTTTCTCTTTCAATAGAAATCATAGATCTGAAGTTTTTCATGTCACAACACACTTAGTTGCATTTATTTCTCATCTTGAGAATTTCGTTGTTAATTGTTTTCTGATAAAACATTTTCTTACTTCAGAATCAACAATAGATGTTTTTCTATTTCTGTTTTTACAAAACCTAACCTGACCTAGTGGGATTCGCACTTGGAGGGTTCTCAATCCCCATAATATTTTCAAAAGTGATTGAGAAAGGTCTTGACCGATTTCTTAAGCAAGATCTCCGTGGAATCTGGGTTATTTTGAAAGGTCAAAAAGGTTATTGGTTTTGTAAGAAAGAAAAATAACAAATACACTGCATATAGACTTTATATGTGATTTGTTAGGATCGTCTGTATCTAATAAGTGTGTGTGTGTGTGTGCATGCATGTGTTTTTAAACACCATTCACAAACATCTTCACACTACAAACACTGAAAGTGTTGGCTATAAGATTTGGGGAACAATAAGTCGACGTAAAGTGCTGAAACAAAGAAGAGTTGACAAACTGAGACAACTACATCAACAAACAAGATCTGCAGAAAAGTTAAGGACGCCAGAGGGTACAATCCTGAACTTGTATAGATTTGTTTTTGTGTGCATGTTAGTTAAATAGGTTGTAACTCATATATTTGTTTTAGTGATTATTTTTGTTTTAATCCGTAGAGGGAGTCGTGGATGTTTCCTCAAGGTTGAGGTTTTACCACGTAAAAATCCTGAGTATCAATATTTCTACATCTTCTCATCTCATTCTGATTGTGTGCTGAGTTTAAAACATTTTAAACTGTTTACTAAAACTTGTTATCAAATCTTGTCCTAATCTCGTACATACTTTTGTTAACACATCTTGTGTTCAAAATCGTTTTGATTTAAGTAAAGAGTTTCTTCAACAAACTTTCGGAGTTGCTTAAATAGTTTATTTTCATAAACGGCTTTGGCAACGCTATTTCAGTATCATTCTCCTATTTTAGGATCTCTCCAACTTGATTGATCTCAGAGGCATCCAAAAGCTTAGCCTTCAGAGCATCCATTTCTTCTTGAACAGAGGCGCCAACCTCCTCCGTCTCCTCAAGTCTATCTTTCGTCTTGGCAACAAGCTCTGACTGGTCGTTATAGTCATGGTTCCTAGATCTAAAAGACTTGCATATTTTAATAAAGGCACGACGAACTCGATTGCTCACATCGGCACCAGGAATTTAGCCTAGATGAGAGGTAGCAGGAATATATTCATCAAGGTCAACAAACTACAAGTCATAAAAGCATGAAAAGTAAATATATCAGCAGGTGCAGAAATCCAAAAATTATTCTTCTCATTAAAATCAACCCAAAATGGGTACAAGTACATTTGATCAGAGGGAAGAAAAACAAAAATATAAGGGCCCTCTAAAAAGACTAGTTGGCAACCTCAGTCTGCTCTGAGGATGCTTGCCTCTTCCCCTTATTTGCAGCAGCATCATGTACACCTCCCTTAAATGGAATGGCCACCAATCCTTGATCGATGGAAACATCAATAGAAGCGATTGGAACAGTTGGAATGCCTTCATTGGTAACTGGAGGAGGCACACCCTCTCCAACAAGTTTCGATCCAGGGTCGTGCTCGTCAAAGAGAGGAGAATTAACATCTACCTCAAAAGCAAGCAAAGCCCTATCCCAACCATTCTTGAAGTTTAAATGGCTGATGTAACCGATCTGAGCCTTAACATCCTCATATGCTGCGAGCCACCCAGCATTGTAAGAGCTCTCCTCGATGGTGGCGGCCTCAGACTCCAGATTTTTTATCTTTTCCCAAGCTCTTTATTCTCCTCAACCATCGCCAACTTGCTCGTGCAAACTAAGTCATAGGACTGCCTCATCTTGTCCATCTCTTTAGGCGCTGCCTCTTTAGCTTTGTTAGCTTCAGCCAAGGCAATATGAGAGGATTTTTTAGCATCATTGGTAACTTTTAAGCTCGCCTATAGATCGTCATTTCTCTTCGTCAGCTCATCGCGACTATGATAGAGGACGGTGAAATCAAACACAAACTGTAGAGAAGTAAGAGAACGTTAACAAAGAAGGTATCAAAAAGAAAACTGTAAGAGTAGAGAAGTAAAAATAGACTTACCAAGTCTAGCCACTGACTCGCCTTTAGGGCTAACTGGTTGGTCCCTAAGCTTGACGACCTCTGGAGGTCTACTGGCAAGACTTCTCTCTCGAGCATTGCTGGAGCCAGGTGAGGAGCAAGAGCGGCGAAATTCACCTCAGCTAAAGCAGACACGGACACCAAGGACTGTCCATTTTTTGTCCTCGCTTCTTCTCTCCTCCTTTCTTCTTCTCTCTCATTCTTATCCATCTCGACCCTCTTCCTCTCTTCCTCTTTCTTCCTTTCTTCCTCTTTCTTTCTATCTCTCTCCCTTACCAACGCCTACATTTTCTTCTTCCTCTCCCTTTTATAAGCCACAGCTTGGGAGCCAGTGGAAGAATCCCCACTCGAATTTTGCAAAGAGCGTGTTCCAAGTTCTTCGCCTTCGTTGAAAAAGGAAAAAAGAGGACATAAGAGAAAAAACACATCAATAGAAAATCAATGAGCAGAACAAGAAAAATATCTACCTATGTACACCTCCTCATAAAAATGAATCTCAGGTCCCATGTACCTAGTCTCCCCGGTATAAGAAGGGAACTGCCAATTCTCAGAAATAAAGCCTTCGTTCCAATAATCCTTATGGGAATCAGGTAGATTGATTACCAACAGCCTGTCAGGACACCTTTCTTTCAGATAGAGGAGACCAGAGCTCGATCATGAAAAGGTACAATAATAACAAATTTCAGCAAGACCTAAATTGGTGCCATAAAGCTGATTGATCCTAAGTATGTCGTTAACAATTTTCCAAATATTTGGAGAACATTGGGCAGGAACTATGTAGAAATAAATAAAGAAGTGTAAAACCAAGCGATTCAGGGGAAAGGTTAGACCTCCCTGAGACAACAGAAGAACATGAATCCAATGCCCATTCTCAATGTCTCGAACATTGTGAGGAACATGGGAACATTCAATGTCCACCCAGTTAGGGATGTTATAGAACTCCCTAAACTCATCTATTGATCTATTACCTATTCTTGCCATAAATAAACCCTAGAAGTGATAGAAAAGAAATTTCAACAGAAAAGAAAGGAGAAGAATTTTGGAAGACTTATGAAGTAAGAATCAGCTTGAGATAATGTGAAGCCACAAGCAAGGAAGACGGAAAGACAAGGAAAAGCTCGAAGACGAAGGGTGAGACCTGGAATTGAGAAGACGCAATAAGAAGCAAAATATTTATTGAGAGTGCGAAACTTGTGAAGAAACGTCATAAATGGCTCCTTCAAACAGTTTTAAACCCTCTCAATGATGATGCAAGGAGAACGACGTATATCTGCCACCTAAATCTCTTAGGAAGAGACTTTTCACTCCCCAAAGCTTCACTCAATTCACAAAAATGCCATCAGAGCTAATTTTTCAAATTATTGAGCCCAGTTGTGACCCAAAATTTTTTAGGGGAAATTGTGGGTACCTCATCCATTTTCGTAGGCCCAAAAAAGTAGCCAAATTGAACCTTATTAAGAACAGGAAGAGTTCGGTCCAAACTCCAAAACCTCAAACGAAGTTGGTTAGTAACAACCCATAATGTTCCTAAAATCTCTCATGAGATATTTTATGGACAATGGGCTAACGTCGGAGTGCCCAACACCCCCACTCTCCGAAGTTCACCTATATAAATACTATATCCCTGGCCCAGGGGAAAGGGCATGTAACCAAAAAATACTCCCGTGGAAAAAAGAGAAATACAAAACTGAGAATACCACCGTGGACGTAGGTAATTTGCTAACCACATATATCTTGTGTTGTGTGTGATTGTGATTATCCTGACTCGTGTTCTTTATTTTTTCTGGTGATTGCATTTACTTATAATTTGTGTTGAGATTAATTGTCACCACATAAAGAATTTTAAGAGTTGGGACATGAAACTGCAATTTTACCTAATAATTCTTAAGGTAGTTGATTTGATTGCATCTGATAGACCTTCTATAACTGAAGAACTAGTTATTTTAAAATAAAAGGATTATATGTGTAAGAATTACATTCTAAATTTTCTCTGCCTTGAACTATATCATGTCTATTAGTCATGTCCCACTGCTAAAGAATTATGGAACACACTAGATGAAAAATATGCAACTGAAGATGCTGGGTCTAAAAAAATTGGGGTTGAAAAAATTTTTGGATTTCAAAATAGAAGATAATAAATCTGTTTTATACTAACTTGAAGAACTACAAACTATGATTCATGAAATTCTAGCCAAGGGTTATACTATATGTGAGGGATTTTAAGTGTCGTCTATAATTGAAAAAGTGCCACCTCTTGGAAATATTATAAAAACGAGCTTAAACATAAGAAAAAGGAGATGACACTAGAAGATTTGATAGTTCATTTGAGAATTGAGGAAGATAATAGGAATGCAGAACTTAAGGAGAAAAATTCTGAATTCAGTTCTAAGGCTAATTTGGTCGAGGAGAAATCAAATGGAAATAAAAAGCACAACCAGCTTAAGCCTAACCATTCAAACCAATAACATGGGCACCATAAACCAAACCAGAATTCGAGGTCTAACCATAAATTCAAACCTAATGATCATAATAAAAAATCTAAACCTCAATTAAAATCTAAACCTGCAGGTCAATGCTTTGTGTGTGGAAAACCAGGTCATTACGCTAAAGATTGCTAGTTTAGGAAGAATCAGAATGTGAAGCCTCAAGCAAATGTAACCGAGGAGGGTAACTTTTCTGCTGTGGTGGCCGATGCAAACATTGTGAGTAACATAACATACAGGTGGCTTGATTCTGGCACTACCAAATATATTTGCGACACGAGAGGTGCCTTCACTACCTTCACAACTATGGGTGAGGGTGAACGTATGTACATGGGAACTCCTCTTCGTCTAAGGTTGAGGATAAGGTAGCCATAGTTTTAAAGTTCACTTCAGGAAATGTTCTTTCCTGAAAATATGTTTTGTATGTCCCTGAGGTTAGGAAGAATCTGGTGTCCGGTTTTATCTTAGTTAAGAAGGGTTTTTAAATTGTTCTAGAGAGTGATAGTGTAGTTGTGGCTAAGGGAGGTGCTTTTTTGGGGAAAGGTTTTGTTCATGAGGGTCTTTTCACACTTAATATAACCGCGGCTGATAATAATAAAACATCTATTTCTTCGACTTATTTGATTGACTCTTGTGATATGTGACATTTTAGACTTGGTCATGTAAATAAGGCATCCATTAAAAAAAATAATATTTTTGGGAAACATACCAAAATCTGATATTTTTACCAACTATAAATGTGAAATATGTGTTGAATCAAAATATTCTAAAAAACCTTTTCTGAGTGTCGAAAGAAGTTCAATTGTTTTTTTGATTTAAAAAGTTATGTGACACGTAGTGGAAATAAATACTTCGTTACTTTTATTAATGATTAGTCTCGTTACTGTTATATTTATCTCCTTACGAGTAAAGATGAGAGTTTCTCAAAATTTATTTCTTATAAATTAGAAGTTAAAAAATAATTGAAAAAATCCATTACAACATTAAGATCCGATAGGGGAGGAGAATACATTGTTGATCTTAGTAAATATTGTAGAGAAATGTAATAATTCATCAAGTTACTCCTCCTTATTCACCCTAATCTAATGGTGTGGTTGAAAGAAAAAACAAAACTCTTAAGGAGATGGTAAATTATATGTTAAGCATTTCGGGATTACCTTATAATATGTGGGGTGAGGAACTTCTTACTGGTTGTTATATTCTTAATAAAATACGTTTTAAGAAAAATGATAAAACTCCTTATGAAATGTGAAAAAATAGAAAACCTTCTTATAAACACCTTAAAGTGTGGGGGTGCCTTGCTAAGGTTTCAATACATGTACCTAAGAGAATAAAACTTGGCCCAAAGACTGTTGATTGTGTTTTTATAGGTTATGCTAAAAATAGTAATGCATATAGGTTTGTTGTAATTGATTCTAAAAATTAATATATAGATAAAAATACTATTTTTGAGTCAAGAGATGATGAATTTTATGTGAACAAGTGAGAAGTGAGGAAACAAGTAGTTTTGTTCCAATGGGTCCTAGTGTCATAAATGAATCTTCGAATTCAGAAGAAATTGAAATTAGAAATAGTAAAAGACCTAGGATAGTTACTTCTTTTGGTCCTGAATTTTTAACATACTCAATGGAAAAATACCCCGTCACTTTCATTGAGGCAATGCCCTCATCTGATTCTATTTTTGGGAAAGAAGCCATAATAGCAAATATGATTCTATTATTTCTAATAACACATGGGAGTTAGTTGACTTGCCTAAAGGATGTAAAACTATTGGATGCAAATGGATTTTTAAAAAGAAATTAAAAGCGGATGGTTCTACTGATAAGTTTAAGGCAAGATTAGTAGCTAAAGGCTATAGGCCAAAGGAAGGAATTGATTTCTTTGACACTTACTCTCATATTACTAGAATTACATCTATTAGGCTATTAATTGCTATTTCTTCATTACATAATCTGATAATTCATCAAATGGATGTTAAAACGGCTTTTTTGAATGAAGATCTTGAAGGCGAAATTTATATGGATCAACCCAAGGGATTTGTAGTCCAAGGCCTAAATGAAAAAGTGTGTAGACTTAAAAAATCTTTATATGGACTAAAACAAGATCTTAAACAATGGCATGAAAATTTTTATCAAGTAATTATCTTTAATGATTTTGACATTAATGAAGCGGATAAATGTATTTATAGTAAATTCAAAGATAATTCTGGTGTGATTATTTGCTTATATGTGGATAGTAAGCTTATTTTTGGAACTGATATGGATGTAGTTAATAAAATTAAAAGTTTCCTGAATAAGCAATTTGATATGAAAGATTTGGGTGTTGCTGATATTATACTTGGAATTAAAATCATTAAAAATTCTGAAGGAATTGTTTTAACCCATTCTCATTATGTAGAGGAAGTTCTTAGAAAATTTGAACAATTTAATTTTATTCCTACTAAAACACCTTATGACCCAAGTTGCCACTTAAAAAAATTCGGATCCTGGTGTAGCATCGTTAGAATATTTTAGAGTTATTGGTAGTCTAATGTATCTTATGAACGACACTAGACCTGATATTGCATATGCTGTGGGTAGACTTAGTAGATATACTTGTAATCATAATAATGAACATTGGGATGCTTTAATTAGAGTTTTTAGATATCTAATATACACAATAAATTATGGTATTCATTATGTTAGATATCCTGTTGTAATTGAAGGATTTTGTGATGCTAATTGGATTTCTAATAATGACGAATGTAAATCTACGAGTGGATGTGTTTTTGCCTTGGCATGAGGCGTTGTATCTTGTAAATATACCAAAAAAACTTGCACGGTAAGATCCACTATGGAATCGGAATTCATTGCATTAGATAAAGAAAGCGAAGAGGTTGAATGGTTAAGGAACTTCATATTAGACATTCATTACCAGTTCTAGCTTTGTCCATTCACTGTGTCAGTCAAGTAGCGATCGCAAGAGTACATGATAACTCCTACAATGGAAAGTCTAGACATATCAGAATAAGACACAATATAGTGAGACAACTATTAAAGGATGGAGTTATAGCAATCGGCTATGTTAAGTCAAAGGAAAACCTGGTAGATCCATTGACTAAAAGGCTAGCTAGAGAGCTAGTTTATCAAACATCGAGGTGAATCGGACTAAAGCCTATTAATATCTAAATAACCTATAATGAAAACCCGACCCATATGACTGGAGATCCCAAGATCTGGGTTCAATGGGATAACAAAATTATACGAGTGATTTGTGGGGGTACAGATGTAAGTTGCACTTAAAACCCATTCCTATGATGTAGTACCTCTGTATCGATGGAGGATTAGATTTCATCTCTTAATGCTTTATATAGTTTTTATTCAGTGGGGTGTGAGATACAGTACATTCTTGATAGAAGCACCTATATAAGTGTGGTTGTGGGGTCGCTTCCTATGAGAATTAAGGTTGATTCTCTAAATTACTCAAGAAACCTGGAAATGCTCATGGCCAAAACGAGCACAACCGTGGGAACTCGATGATAATTTTTGGGAGTCACATGTGTGTTCTATTGACTTAAGTTTACAACAACGGTGAAATAGTTCAAGACATTAGTTCACTATCAATCGGTAAACTCAATAGATCAATACAAAGTAAAGGTTCAAGTTAAATGACACCTTCGCCTTCTACATCACTCCTTATGATACTCCAGAGCGTCTTTTTATATTTATTTATTTATTTATTTCATTCATGTGGGGTATTCACTACACCAACTCTTCCTGATTGTCATGGTCATTGACCGTGACAAGTCCAACTTGTCAAGGTCATTGACCGTGACAAGTTTGGGGGTGACAATGTTTGTTGTCATGGACTTGTCATGGTCTTTGACCGTGACAAGTTCATTAGACTTGTCAGGGTCATTGACCTTGATAATATTTTTCACGGTCAAAGACCTTGAAAAACCAAGGGCATTTAAAAAAAATTATCACAGTCAATGACCATGACAATTCTGGGCAGAATTGAAAAAAATATCTGCGGGGTTGTATGGCCATTGCCACCGCCCAACAATATATTTGTACCTGTTATAGCAACATTGTACATGTTCAAACATCATATATCCAAATAAAATAGAGATAATGCAAATATACATTCAAAAAATATATGCATCACGATATAATCCAAATATAATTCAAATGTAACAACTTAAAATAATTCAATTTAAATAATATCACGACATGTCTGGGGTAGGTTTGAGGAGGTGGATAGGCCACATGATATACGAATTGATACACCCTTGAATATGAATCATGCCGCATTATTCGCGTAACCACAATGGGGAGTTCTCCTTATCGGGTATCATATGCGTGACGATCACCTTGGCCTCAATGTTTTGAAGCGCACATCCATGAACTAGCATACCCTAGATGGTATTTGGGTCTATCAACCCCCTCCCTATCCGATGGCCATCAAATATGTCATGTATAAACACCCTCGGCCAACCAAGTGTCGTGACTGGATCATCAGAGTCTGCACGTGTCGGCGATGAAGCAACAAGGTCCACATCCTCCTCCTCCACTCGCTCCTTCCCTTTACCCTTACGTTTTTTTCCCAATGAACTATTCATGAATGACCACATATCTTGGACCATCGCCTCCAAATGGGACAGTTTCGCATCATGCCAGTCCACCATTCAAGCCAACCCGGTGTTGTTTGTCTCTAATCCGATGATCCTAGATTTGGCCACCCGCGAGCTCACCCACTTATCCTCCCCTTGTGATCAACACCAAGCACTTGGCTGAGTGCGTATGTGGACAAAGATGCCTTGTCGGCATCAGAATGCGACTCATTCACTTCCTAAAACTTTGCCTGAAACGATGAAAAGCACATGATTAGTTAAATAAGTAAATAAAAAATTATAACATAATTAACAAAAAGTAAATTGTCGAATTACTTACAATCGTGGACGCAACAATCAGGGACACTTCCTTATCCTTCCCCTTCTTCGTCCAAATATACACATAAGCATCGAGCCTATGTGGCCTACCCCCAGGGCCACTCTCCATCCCCTGAAATAAAATAATGCAAAATTAGTATCGGCCCCGCAAAGTAAAATAATGAAGAATAACATATTTATGTAATTATAGAAAAATAAAATCTTACCATCATCCCATGATCCACCTAGGCGTAAGACGTCCGACCGGAGTAGTGAACGTCCGTCTTTATCGCTCAAATCCCTCCCTGATTGGCTAGATGCCAATTGTTTCTCCCCGATCTCATTATCAATGAACTTTTGTCATTGTGCCAATGAGATCGGCTCTTTCGGCGGGACGGAGTCACGCATATGGAAAATGGAGTCTCGGGTATTCCTAAATTACCGGCTCCATAAATTTTTCTTCCACGTCTTATGTTGCTCCCTCAACTGCTCCAAGACGGAATCGCGTAATTTTGGTTCTAAGCTGAATTATTCCTGTCCAACAAATACAATGTTAGTTGCGAATAAATTGAAATTGAAATTGGAATTGAAATATAAATATAAATATAAATATAAATATAAATATAAATATAAATACATTACCTATAGTGCCGCTCAAATATCTAACTTGAGCTCATTTGGCACATCCCTCCAACTAATATAGCTCGGGCCCATAATCGTCTTTACCAACTTGAGGGATCTCGCTAATATCCCCATCTTGTTCTCGACGACCATACCCAATTTTCCATAATTGGGGATCCTAGGGGCCGAGGATCCCTTGTCGCCTCAGCTACTGCCGAGCCCAAACGACATCATCATAATCAGCATCAGCATCCTCACCTTAATACCTGAAGGAGACATTTTCTGTAAAAAATATGTTATTATTAGTACAAATCCAAATGAATTAGAAGAAGACATGAAAATATGTACAATTACTAGAAATCCAAATGAATTATTACTATTTAACACCTTAATTCTTAATTCCAAAATAACAACATCTAACTCATAATATGTACAATTACTAAAAATCTGAAACATTCCCACCCCACCCCTACTGCCCACACACGCATACTACAAAAGAATGAAAATGATAAAGTGAAAATCAATTAAAAGAATTAAAAATGGATTGATAAAGTACAAATTGGAATATTTATTACAAATTGAAAAATTATTTCGAATTCGGGTTATCATAAAAAATGGATTGATATTCGATAGAAGCATCCAAGTCATCCATGCTACTATTTAGATGCTTTGGCGCATGTAGGATAATTGACCACGGCTCGTTGTTGATATACTCCGAGTAAAACACTCGGTTGACCTTTTGAAATGCACAAACAAACGGCTCATTTCTCATGTGGTCGTTTCTCTTCAACTTGAACAAGTCAACCATGATTAAATTGGTGCCAGGATCAACTTTACAAGCATTTTTATCCTCAACTCTTACCCAGTCACCATAAAATACAACCTCTTTGAAGCTTATATAATCCAATTCAAATATATTTCGAATTACACCATAGTAAGTCATTTCAGCTTCAACGAGGTTTTTATCTTTTGTGCGTGCTCGAAAGAAAGTAAGAGCCTTGTATGAAATTCTTGAGTTCTGTACATTTGTACTTTCCTTGTACACCCTTGCACCGAATACGTAATCGTTCAATCGATACTTTTTGTACTCTTGTGCCATGAACAAGGGTCTAGTGCCTAGACGACCAAGCCTTGATGTCGCATCACCCGTCTTTAAAAGATGAGAATATAGATAAATTAATTTGGTTAGTTGTAAAGTTTGAGTGTAATGTAAAGTTATATAACGACAATTTTCATTATAATTACCTCTTGTGATAACCACGACCTAAATTCGCTGTCTGATTGTACCAGTAATTTTCGTCTTTTATTGTTCTCACAGGCTTCATATTTTCCGCATATTACAAAATTAATCATGCATAAAATAATCTAAAATAATGTAAAATTTAAAATAATTTAAAGTTACTTTTTCCACTCTTCGACATCTTCATGTGTGTCAAATAGATAACGAGCTACTTGTTCATGTTTCAAACTCATTAATTTCACTCGTTTCCCATCACATGACCACCATCACCGACGAACTCATCAGTGTCATCAACGCTGGTCGAGTCAGTCATATATTCTCGAGTTTAGATTGATGACTCCACGGTGATGTATTCTTTTGCAATTGATCCTGCAATGTATCGCGTATTCTTGATGTAATCTTTAAAAACTTTCATCAATCTTTCAAACGGATACATCCACCGATATCTAACTGGACCGTAAATAAGTGCCTCGTCGCATAGGTGTACCAACAAGTGAACACTTATGTTAAATAATGTTGGGGGAAAGTACTTCTCCAACACACAAATCGCTTCGGTCACCGCCAATTTTGCGGCAACGATGTGTTCTCGATTGACTACCTTCTCACACAAAAGTGAGAAGGTAATACTAATTTGCATAGTAGCCCTCCGTAAATCCTTGTGCTTAGATAAACAGTACTTAAAAATAAAGGAACCAATTGCATGATCACATGCCAATCGTGGGACTTACACTTATGTAAATCATGAGTAGCATAATTCACAATCCTTTTCAAGTTGGACAAAAAATTAGATGGACCCTTAAAATTATATATTGTGTCTAAAAGTACCTTATTTTCCCCACTTGTCAAAGTAAACGCACCAGGGGGAATTATCGTCCTTCCCCTACTATTTTCTTTCAAACATAGTTGTGGCTTAAGTTTCAATGATTTAAGGACTTTTCGTGCATTTTCTCCATCCTTCGAATGACTCCCCCCAAGGCAAGTGTCCACAATATGTTCAGCGAGGTTCTTATCTGCATGTATCACATCCAATACATGGCGCACCGGATTATTCTTCCAATAAGGCAAGTCACATAAAATTGACCTCCTAGACCATGCCTTTCTTATCTCAGTTTCATTCCCAGTTGGGGTCTTCTTATGATTGACATTCTTAAATTTAGGATTCTTACCTAGCATATTAGGGCCACAATCAGAAGATTTACTTTCAATTTATGAACTTGAAAGTTGTCTCGGCGGTAGCCCAGGTTCAACCCCGCCCGATAAAAAATTGGAACCTTTCTCAAATCTGAAACTATGAGCCTGGGATAAAAAACCTCCTATGAAAATGGTATATATTTTTTGAGCTAGTGGATTGACGAAGAGATTCAGTCTCCTATCCACAAATAGGACACCCCAAATAACCATGTACTACACAACAAGATAATGTCCCATAAGCTGGAAAATCATGAATTGCCCACATCAACATAGCTTTCAGCGTAAACTCTTCTTTTTCTAAAAGAGTCAAATACTTGCACACCCTCTTCCCACAACTCATTTAATTCTTCTACCAAAGGAGCGAGGTAGACATCGATGTCATCACTTGGTGCTTTTGGCCCAGGTATCAACAAAGACAGCATAAAAAATTCAGGTCTCATACACTGTGAAGGAGGGAGGTTGAATGGTGCTAGGATCACTGGCCATACACTCTGATTGGTGCTTAGATTTCCAAATGGATTGAAACAATCTGTTGATATAGCCAAATGAATGTTGCGATGTTCTCGAGTAAAATCGAGATACTCATAATGCATCCTTCACTAAGATGTATAATCAATAGGATGACATACGATATTACCCCTACTTCTGCCCTAGGATGCCAAGTCATTGCCTTCACTATCCATGGTACTGTGAAAAATTGCTTTAATCTAGGCCCACTGGGAAAATATTTCAACACTTTTTGAGGGACTTTTGAGCTTGTGCCTTCCTTGCCAGTAGATTGGACATATCTAGGTTCATCGCATACCGGACAACGATCAAGATTTTCATACTCCTTTCGCTATTGTATGCAGTCAAACACACAAGCATGAATTGATTTATACTTCATTCCCAAACCTTTCAAACTGTTCTTCATAACAAGATACCTATTTGGAAGCATATTCTCCTTAGGTAGTAAGCCCTTCAACTAATTCAGAATTCATATCATGCCATTGCCAGATAAATAGTACTGTGTCTTCAAACTGTGCAAACCAACCATGGCATGTAAAGTTGTTTGATCTTTCTCACAACCATGGCATGTAAAGTTATTTGATCTTCCTCCATCTCCTCTAAAGGGTGAGTTGTCCTATCCCATTCAAGACCGCATATTTCTATAATATACTTAACAACTCATGCACATTGTTACGATTTGAAAAAAATTCGGCAGCATATCCCCATAGTTCTCCAAGTACACGACGT
The DNA here is from genome assembly GCA_949130495.1 of Sambucus nigra. NCBI lineage: Eukaryota > Viridiplantae > Streptophyta > Magnoliopsida > Dipsacales > Adoxaceae > Sambucus > Sambucus nigra. Next base: position 121,492,778 of record OX422222.1, on the reverse strand, counting down.
AGATTGGCAAGTGTGCGTGTTATTCTAATTGATAGATTGAAATAATACTCACACTTGTCAATCTACTATGTATCTAGAGAACATTAGGATACGAGTGCATAACTTCTTCCAAAAGTAACAACTTTAAGCCACTAAGAATAATATTATACAGAAATTATGCAGTCCCAAACTGTCCAAAAGCAATTCGAGGGATCTCATTATAGGAGTAATGACTCTCGAACGGGTCTAAGGGCTATTGAATGCGTACGCATAAGAACTAGAAGGCTAGTATCTATGCGCACTATATGTAATTTCAAGTAGGTTTCATTTAATTATCATACTATATATATATATATATATATATATATATATATATATATATATATATATATATATGTTGAAAAATCCCACCCCCATATGGACAATAATCCAGTGGTCATGCCACTTCTAAAATTAATCAACCGAACATTGATCCACTATCATCCAATCGCAATAGTAACAACAAATGTGTATCCCATACTCCTTCTAATTCATGTACTCCATTAATTCATTTCATCAATTAAATTCACAGTTAAAGTATACAATTATTAATTTTCTAATTTACAATGAGGGGCAATCCTACTTGCATATGAAAAGGGCACTAATTATTAATTTACTAAAAAAATTAATAACCAATCAATATTTAATCAATCAATTCTTTTACAAGGCGCACTACTTGCATATGAGGGACAATACTAATAAACCAATCAAAATTTAATTAAAAAAAATTAACAAGCCCCAACCCCCTTCCCCTCCCCCCAACAACACACACACGCATACACACATATACACACGCATACACACATGTACACACACACGCAACCCCCCACCCCTGCCCCCTCCCCCCACTGCCACTGCCCCCCCCCCCCCACACGCGCGCGCACACACACACACGCACACACACACACATATACACCCCCTCCCCCCACCACACACACAAATGCACATTTACACACACACACACATATACAAGTGGAAGAGAAATTGAGAGAGAAAACGTACCAAAATCGTAGAGAGAGAGCAGTCGTTTAGAGAGAGAGAGAGAAATGGAAGGAATAGAAAACGGTGAGAAAAAAAGAAGAGGGAGGGTTTTTTTTACTGGCAAAGTTGTCATGGACATGTCACGGTCATTGACCGTGACAAGTTTATAAGGTTTGTCACGGTCAATGACCGTGATAAAAAAAAACACGTGTTTTTTAGGCTGGCCGGTTTAAGGGAGCCAATTTGACCATTTTGGTGTAGTGATTGTTGAGTTTATTAGTATATATATTTATTTTGAATGAAATAAATGTTTTGGGGTAAGTGGTCATGTGGTAAGTTCGTGGAATTTTGTGCTTGTAGTCATGGATTCAATCCATAAGAGATACACAAAACATTAATAGTCTTTGATTGGGCGTTGGGCCTTTAGGACTTTGGGCTTCTCTTGAGTGCCCGGATTTTTTATCCATTTGCTATTTCGTTTTTAACTCATTTTTAAACCCATTTTTAATTTTTGACTAGGTTTTTAATTCTGACTCAACTACCCGTTAGTGGAGAAATAAGTGGGTTAGTGGGTAAAAATGTTTTGCGTTATTCCTATAAAAACGACTCATCTTCCCTGCAAAATAGTATCTAAAAAAATGTCTTTCTCTCTATCTCTCATCACAGAAAAGAAAAAATATCTATTTTTTTATTTAATTATTTTTGGTACTGGAGAATCTTGAGAGTTCAAGATTCTGCATACTTGCTGGTGACGGAATTTGATCGTTGAATCGTGGAAGGTGTTTGTTCAAGAGGCTAACATCATCAATATCAGCGGGCAATTTTCCCTTTAGGATTTTATGTCAAACACAAACCTCGATCGATAAGTTCTTCTAATTTTATCTATTTCGAATTTAGATTTTTTCATATATTCTGCATATATAATATTTCCAACAGCATCCTCCATAACTCAACACAATTTGAAATTAATGTAACCCGTATATCCATGGAGTATGAAGCTAGAAAATTAGGTGAGGATTTCTGGATCTTTTTCTGTCACGGATTTGTTTGGTATTAGTTTATTTTGCTTAGTTTCGTTCAATCACATACTTCAGATATTTAACTAATCTGAATAAATTTTCCTCAGCATAGTGGATGTACGTTCATGTATGTAAAAAGGTTATTGGAAAGTTGTGGAATAGGAGACAGAAAGAGATGGAAAGTAAGTTATTTTTGTTTATGTAACTTCCATCATTTTATTATGAATAATATATGTTGTAGCAGCAGTAAATAATTAAATGCAGAATTAAAATTAGGAATGAAATTACCTAATTTTTGGAGCAAATATATCTGGGACAGAAAATATAAGAAATCTAGGAAGTAGGTACAGTCTAAAACACGGCTGAGTCGCGGACAATGTGGCTCTCTTTAAGGTGTTTCGTGGCTCTGCCCAAAGTGTGCTGACATTCTCGAAGCCCCGCCACCCCCAGGATAAAACAACCTCCAAAATCAAAAAATACATATCGATAAGCACAAAAATCAACCCGGTCTATGTACACCCATTCTGTATAATTGCTTGATTCTAAATATAATTAATCTGTAAAACGAGATTAATTATTCTGGGAGAAAAAAATTCGGAACTGTATTAATGGGGGAAGATGAACTGTAAAGAATTATGTGCTGGAACTGTGTTGAAAAATGGAGGTCTCAACCTCCTTTTATGCAAAAAAGAAATTACCGTTAGTGGGCAAAAACGTGGAGAGAAAACTGGAAATGTGGGTGAAAAAATTCAACAGTAAAAAGGACCACGTTTTTTTTTGGAATTAATTACCGTTAAAAATTAATTTTTAAAGCCCAAAAAACAGTTCTGTATTTGTCCAAAAAATTATTTCTTAATGAGCCCAAGCCCAAGACCCAAGACCCGGACACGGGCACGGGCCGGGCCGGGCCGGCCGGCCGGACGGCGGCGCGCGCGCGTGTGTGACTTGGCCCAATAAGTCCCCCACCCATACACACAAAACATCTAATGCCCAAAGGGCTTACCCTTTAGACTCACAAAAAAGGTATATTAACACATCCCATTTTCACTTACCCACCGATGTGGGACAAACTTACACGGGCATTTTCTTTCTTCAAATGGTCTAAAGGCAAAAACAAAAGCTTTTGGTTTCAAAGTTTTGCATTGACAGCTGGCTACCAGCTGTTTCCAACAATCCCCCACTTGCAAAATTTGAAAACTTATTATCGAGCAATAATCTATAGAATTGTGCATAAGTAAAGGTGTCTTTCGACTTGAACCTTTACGTAGTGAAGATGATTTAGAATATACTAGAGTAACCGTAGTTTTGAACTCTATCTCTAACAACATCCCACACACAACCCTACTTGGGTGTAGTTCTAATAGCTATCACGTTACGACCATGTGCTTCTATCCCAGTATAGTGAACGCTTTAGGAATTTGCCCAAAATATCCATAGGAAGCGGCCACACTTCCATATTCACATAGGTGAGTCTATCAAGAATACTCCTGTAGCTAAGTACCCCACTCAAAATAGAGCTATAGATCTCATTAAGAGTTATAATAACTCATCCTTGTAACACCCCGAATAATTAAATACCGGGTAGCTACTCCTTTATTAAATTAATTCAAAATGTCAAGTTGGTTCAGTTAATAGCATCACTGTCGAGAACATTTAATGATTACTAACCACCTAGTATTTAAAAAGTAAGATGTCAAATTTTAAATTAAATCTGATTAACATGCGATGAATGAAATGTAAAATAACATCACCATACACCATAAAGTCGTAATGGAATAACCAACAATTAATAATAAGTCTGGAGGAAATACTCCTACCAACAATCCCACAACTGAAATGAATAAAATAGTGTATCCTGAATAAATACAAACAAAAGTCTGAATAACAGAAATATAAAATGTCTCTAATAGAAATGGGCGACATTCCCTACAATGATGGAACTGAATATGGAATCAAGACTAGAAAAGAGGCGTCTACTGTCAAAGCCCTGTAACTTCCACAACAGCTACAGCTTGTCACCTGAATGGAAATACTATGCATGGTGTCCTTGTGGCTGGGCACCTAAAAGGTTTTTACAAAAAATAGATTTGAAAGCAAACGGGTCAGAGCCCGAAAGTGGAGAGTATTTTAAAAACCGCAAGTGCTTTAATAACATTTAAAACAATAAATGCAAAATACATGTTAGGACGTGCTCTCACATGAAATACTCACCTCTCGTCTAACTGTGCACTCCTAACGTTCCTGTACCCATTCATGTGTTTTCTCATAACTATCTAGTTCAAAAGAGTTTCTAACACTTCTACTCGGTTCACGTTTTAATTCCAACCTTAACAATTAAATAGAGAGTTCTACTTTAATTCTCGGATTCCCAATTATTAACAAAACCATTTATTGATATCTGTCCCCTTTTATCTTTTCATAACGTTACAATAACAATACTCACAATTTAACATAGCAAATTCCTTTTCATTTAACCGTATATTATTCACATCATAAATATACAATACAAGCACCCCAAGGCTAAGTTGCGGTGCCCACATACTCTGCTATCCATCCCGGTACATCACGTACATAAGGATCACGCATTCCGAATCTCTCAGGAATCGTTCTCAGATAACACATCACAAATAATGGAGGCGAACACAGTCACATCACATGGGTCACGCACATACCTACGCTCCCACGATCAGCAGACTTATTAACATCCCAATAAGTCCTTCTCTGACCTATGTTCATCGAGGTACCAATCTAAATCCGGGCAACACAAGGATAAGAAGGCCCTATGCGAACGTAAACCTCCCGTGATAGCAAGTATGGTAGGTATGTCATACACATAAAATTATATGCTAAGCATTCACACATCTTAGATATCTTAATATTAATAAAGGCATACTCTACATCCGTAAACCATTATTCCAATTTTATATATTTTAAGTCTCCCGAAAATATAAAATTTTAAACCGTCGACACGTCTCACGTCATAGTTTCTTATACTTAAAACCTATCTCAAAGAGATTATTAAGTTTCCTATTATTCCCACATATAACATCATTATTCCTAAGGTCCTTACTTCTGCCCCAAATCTCATTTCATCAAATTATTCAAATTTACACTTTTAACCCAAATATTATCTCACTTATCGGATTTCATTAGATTTAGAAAAATTCCTCAAATTGAATTCTAATTAAGGTCCAAATTTCATAACCATGCCTACTGGTCTTCCTTAAGTTTAAGGGTAATCATAAGGTCTCCAATAATAATTTCCAAGGGTTACCACCATTAAAATTTAAATAGGGAAAACTTTACTCATTCTAGGAAGGTCGATCGATCGACCTTTACCTTCGATCGATCGATGGTGGTCGATCGATCGACTGATGAACATCGATCGATCGAACGCACCAGGTATGGCTACGGACTGCTTCGTTTTGCAGTTTTCAAATCATCACAAAACATCCTCTTAATGCATGAAACTGTAATATAACGTTATAGTATCATCATACAACCATCCTACAACATTGTTAACGTTCTAAAACCAATAATTCATCAACCAAGGGCTTTGTTTGGATCAAAACTTTATCAAGAACCCTAGTTTCCTATTTCTTTCAAGAACATTAATAAATCTCTTCTTAAATCCGTTTTTAGATCATCAAGGGTCATAATTTTGAATTCATAATTCGTCCAGAATGTTTCTACATGCAGTCCCTAACATAGTTCATAGTTTTAACCTTCCAATTCATGGGTCTATATCAATCTTCCAAGACAAATTCGATAATTTTCCTAAACATGGAAAAGCATAGCATTGAATCAATTGTAATTAAACCACTTGCCTTAATCGTTCTTCAGATTTGTTGTTGATTGAAGGTGGTTGAATTCCTCTCTCTCTCTTTCTGGCAAAATTCTTCTCTTTCTCTCTCTCTCTACAAGTTCTTCTCAAGGAGATAATGGAGGTGGGGTTGGTTTTTGCCATGTTTTAAGGTTTCTAAACTTATCCCGTAGCCCACTACCTAAATTGGGGTTGGAAATGGCTTAGTGGGTTAAGACTAAGTCAGATTTTTAACTCTAATTTTCGTGGGTTTTAATTACCCAATTTCCGAAATTACCAAAATGCCCTTATAAGTTACCGGTATGGCCCAATAATGCCCCGGGACCCAAACTTAACCCCCGGCTAGTATTTTCTGACTATTTCGACCCTTCCGAACTCGTTGCCGCACTCAAAATGACCATACGAGTGATAAAAATAAAATTCACTTTTTAATTCAAATAATTATATTCCTGACGCGACTGTCACGCGCGTCCCAATAAAATTTCTCAAATTGCCGTATTTCAATCTCGCGACAATTTCAATAGTTCCAATATTCATATATTTCCATATATACACATTATAATCAAATACTAACTCAAATCTCGTTAATATTTTATCCGGATTAATTCTCAATTAATTCTCATTTAATTCAATTAATTCCATAAATAGATATCCATAAAAATACGGGGTATTACATACTTCCCCCCTAATAACAGAATTTCGTCCCGAAATTCGGAAAAGTAAGGCACACCTTGAAAAATTAGGTATCCTCCAGTATTCAAAACAATTATTAAGAAAAGCCCAAATCAGTAAAACCCTCGTTTCACAATAAGCTTGTTTAACATACTTGATACCTTATCAGAATAATCTTCGATAAATGCACCTCGCATTGTGCTCTTATTAAACAACGTTCGAATAAAAATACCTTATACTTCATTGGTTATTTTATCTCAATATCATTATGAGTCCGCACCTCACTACGCATTAACTCCCGCGTTTATCAAAACATAAAACACCCATTCTGGAAGGAATCAATAACACATCTGACTACTCTTGTCCACTCTTTGAATCTCTATTCCCGGCGTTGTGACCTTTACATAAGGAAAACTACTACAGCCGGTTGGTGTTGCACAAAATAATTGTAATCACCTTGTTTACTATAAAATAGATATGGGTGCTTTTCCCCCAACTCTACCATTAGGTAATATCTGCTCCTCATGACTACAATATACCTCACTAGTTATACTCGATTTGAAATTGAAAATATCGCAATGAATCCAAAATTTCTTTCATATAATCCATCAGTCGTTAGTCACCTTGCGCCTGTACCTCGGGTTATAGGTGATTCGACCCTCGGTTTGAATCGTTATTTACCACTACTTATTGTCACCCCACCGAAATTTGGGTTTCGGGGATTTCATCCCAGTTCTAAATAATACTACGTCGAACCACGTACCGGCGTGTTCACTATCTAATAGTTTAAATCACCCCAAGTATATAACAATTTCTCTCCTTCTGGACAACATGTCCCACATAATCGAAGGAACTCAAGAACATTCCCAAGAAAATTCTCCAACTTGACCCTCCCATTCTTGGAATCGTCGTCTTGATACAAAATTATCTAGTTGATCATCTAACCCCAACTGTTCTACTACTTACTATACCTCCTTCAATGCCGATATTCACATAAAATTTTCCCCGTTAAATGATACTTAATGATCTTATCCTCCCGACGAATACCAAAAGTTTGGACCTTTACCCTTTTCACTACTTTGTGCATATCTGGACTTATACCTGCTTGACATCCTCATTCTATTTACTCTTCAGTTACCCTCAACCTTCGATTGATCAAAACTCTACTCCAAATTTCTCATAATAATTTATTCGCCTTCTCAAGAGATATCCCTTTATTAAATGGCTTTCTACTGCCTTTTCTCCAAATTTGAACGTGTTACACTGACATATGATATCTACTTACACCTTTTCTTATGACGTTTAATCTCATAAGTAATAATCTCACTCGTCCATGTTCCCTCTTCCTTTGATTTACACTTTAGTAAATCAAGATGTCTATGCCCCTTATAACCCAACCATACGGTTTTTAAACATTATATACGCTTCATACAAATCCCAAACTCTTTATTGTCACTGTAAATACAACGGTGCTATACCACTTGGGCGTTCTCAATCGCTTCTGAATTAGAAATCCTAAATCCTCCTTATCCTCAATGCGTCCTTCAACATGCCGTGACAAAACCAACATTATTAGTACTTATATCGTAATTTACTAACAACTGGCTCTAATGGCCTTACCACATAATTTCTTCCTTGTAACTTCCCGTTATAACTACGTACTCCCATATCGATAGAGGTATCCAATTCATGAACGAAGGGCCACACTTCTCCTTACTACCAATCTTACGCTTAGTTTCATGCGTGGGGTGTCTCGCAATGCGAAATCTAAACAAGGAACCCCCCCGATACACTACTACCTAACATTGTTGGTCATCGAAATCCGTTAAGCCCTGTCCATAATATGTACTCCTACACTCTCATTTCTCAATAAAGTTACATTCTTTCGCAATGACACTTAAACAAGGAACTCCATTCGAATGACACTTTCTCTTGACACTGATGGTAATCACATTCCATATACACCATGTAACTAAAATCGGGGTTCTCAAAATCCCGTCCCCAGACACACAACTATGAGTATAAACTCCCAAATCTCTAACGGGGAATAAAACAATGCACTCTTTTTGTTACTACTTCTCTATCGTTAATTATAAAACCAACTAACTCTTTGTTGACTAGTAAATCAATTACATATGACTCATAATAATGAAATCCCTACGCATCATGGGATTAAATATCCGAGACCAGTGTACCATTTAGAAATCACAACATATTCATAAATATGTATATATACCTATATACAAAAGTACAATTGCGAGTCCGACCCTCTCACAGATGGGGCCTCGCCAGAACAAAACATGCTACCCCAAGGTGGCAATCCCAATAAACTCGTAATACCAGCACACTATCGGTATAATCATATATATAAAACCATAAATAATATCATATCCTACTCGTATAATACAGCACTAAAACGATAAATTTCATTAAAGTATAAACCGCTATCAATATACCCATTCATCCTCCGTGGATGACAATAAAAGTAACCCCCACGCTAGCAGGGAAAAATGTTCTTATATATAATACAATTACTGATATACTCACCAAACTCGACTTTCAAGTGAAAATAACAATTATGACAAAGGTAACAACTCATTCATGCCACAATTGACATGCATCATCATTTGAAGATGTAACTCATACTTCTATCTTATCAATCGTCCCGGCTGCTCAAATGGTTTCTGGACTTACCACACATGTTGTCCCAAACCGAATATTTCAATAACTGTTGCCCGCGCCAGGCATAATACCTTGATCCCTACTCTCGCATCGGGAAAAATTCTATAACACACAGGTTTCACTCCCCACAGAAATACCTTTACACATACTCCACTTATCTTTTGTTTCACAAATCATGTTAAGGTGGTCCATCTCTCGGACGTTGGTAGTCTCGACTCAGACGACTATCTCTGTTGTTCCCTTAGTTTTGACGGCCCTAAGGAACATACTACTAATTTTCCACCTCTCTTACTGGAATTACCATCGCTCGGTAGTAATTCCGCTATCGAATTATTTTAACGGTTTTTCCATTGGGTCTTCCCATTGTGGTGCTTCTCCAACACCAGTTTTCCCCAGTCTTACTTTATATAAAGTTCTCGATTCTGGTATATCCCCACCCGAGGTTGTTTACCTCCAAATTAACACTGCGATAATACCATTTGCTTTAACCGTCCAAGCAAAATTTTGCCAGAAGGACTAGCAATTCTTCTATGCAAATTCTCCCTTTAATATCCCCTTCCCCGTTTCACCTACTTCACCCGGTGTAGGGTTCACTAAATATTTTTATTTCTTCTCACAGAGTGACCTCTGTCCGAACCTCTCGTGTGAGTTCAGAACGACATTCGGTTTTCATCCTAAACATTTGATCAGGGAACTTATGGTCTAACCATTCGTGTACGCCTTCTCTCGACGTCACATTCCACTTATAAGTGTGGGGATTATTTCTCCCCATTGGAACTCCGTTCTCACGAGACAAGAAAAAATTTTCCTCAAATTTTTCACTCTCGATTGGCCATACTCCGACACAAGTCCAAGCCTTTAGATGCATTGCGTTCGTTTGGCTAGCACCTGCCGTCTTCGCCTTTCGAGTATTGCTACTGTTGGTTCTCTTCAATGTTACATTCAATTCTTTCTCTCCCGTTCCAACCTTGTTGGATGTGTCTAATTTGACCCCATTCCTACTATAGCCGTATCCGAAAGTCTCAAGTCGCGCCTTAGCCTTCTATATCTTCCAGGACTTCCGTGCCATAATATCGGTGACTTCAACTACGATCGTCCTTCTTTAAATAAATCAATTAACCTCAATATATGTTTACCTCCTGCTGTTCACCCAACTGTCTTCGCCAGACGTACTGCATTGTTCGGCACACGAATACACCCGATCGCAAATAAGATTCACTACCATATGTATTAAAGCAGTAGAATGAAATCTCACCAAAGATATCAACAATCCTAAACATAGGGCTCTACATCAAAGAAAGCTCAGCGGAAACATAGTAAGCCGTACAGGTCCTAAAGGACACTAGAACCTGATGCTCTGATACCACCTGTAACACCCCGACTAATTAAATACCGGGTAGCTACTCCTTTATTAAATTAATTCAAAATGTCAAGTTGGTTCAGTTAATAGCATCACTGTTGAGAACATTTAATGATTACTAACCACCTAGTATTTAAAAAGTAAGATGTCAAATTTTAAATTAAATCTGATTAACATGCGATGAATGAAATGTAAAATAACATCACCATACACCATAAAGTCGTAATGGAATAACCAACAATTAATAATAAGTCTGGAGGAAATACTCCTCCCAACAATCCCACAACTGAAATGAATAAAATAGTGTATCCTGAATAAATACAAACGAAAGTCTGAATAACAGAAATATAAAATGTCTCTAATAGAAATGGGCGACATGCCCTATAATGATGGAACTGAATATGGAATCAAGACTAGAAAAGAGGCGTCTACTGTCAAAGCCCTGTAACTTCCACAACAGCTACAGCTTGTCACTTGAATGGAAATACTATGCATGGTGTCCTTGTGGCTGGGCACTTAAAAGGTTTTTACAAAAAATAGATTTGAAAGCAAACAGGTCAGATCCCGAAAGTGGAGAGTATTTTAAAAACCGCAAGTGCTTTAATAACATTTAAAACAATAAATGCAAAATACATGTTAGGACGTGCTCTCACATGAAATACTCACCTCTCGTCTAACTGTGCACTCCTAACGTTCCTGTACCCATTCATGTGTTTTCTCATAACTATCTAGTTCAAAAGAGTTTCTAACACTTCTACTCGGTTCACGTTTTAATTCCAACCTTAACAATTAAATAGAGAGTTCTACTTTAATTCTCGGATTCCCAATTATTAACAAAACCATTTATTGATATCTGTCCCCTTTTTATCTTTTCATAACGTTACAATAACAATACTCACAATTTAACATAGCAAATTCCTTTTCATTTAACCGTATATTATTCACATCATAAATATACAATACAAGCACCCCAAGGCTAAGCTGCGATGCACACATACTCTGCTATCCATCCCGGTGCATCACGTACATAAGGATCACGCATTCCGAATCTCTCAGGAATCGTTCTCAGATAACACATCACAAATAAAGGAGGCGAACACAGCCACATCACATGGGTCACGCACATACCTACGCTCCCATGATCAGCAGACTTATTAACATCCCAATAAGTCCTTCTCTGACCTATGTTCATCGAGGTACCAATCTAAATTTAAAAAGTAAGATGTCAAATTTTAAATTAAATCTGATTAACATGCGATGAATGAAATGTAAAATAACATCACCATACTCCATAAAGTCGTAATGGAATAACCAACAATTAATAATAAGTCTGGAGGAAATACTCCTCCCAACAATCCCACAACTGAAATGAATAAAATAGTGTATCCTGAATAAATACAAACAAAAGTCTGAATAACAGAAATATAAAATGTCTCTAATAGAAATGGGCGACATGCCCTACAATGATGGAACTGAATATGGAATCAAGACTAGAAAAGAGGCGTCAACTGTCAAAGCCCTGTAACTTCCACAACAGCTACAGCTCGTCACCTGAATGGAAATACTATGCATGGTGTCCTTGTGGCTGGGCACCTAAAAGGTTTTTACAAAAAATAGATTTGAAAGCAAACGGGTCAGAGCCCGAAAGTGGAGAGTATTTAAAAAACCGCAAGTGCTTTAATAACATTTAAAACAATAAATGCAAAATACATGTTAGGACGTGCTCTCACATGAAATACTCACCTCTCGTCTAACTGTGCACTCCTAACGTTCCTGTACCCATTCATGTGTTTTCTCATAACTATCTAGTTCAAAAGAGTTTCTAACACTTCTACTCGGTTCACGTTTTAATTCCAACCTTAACAATTAAATAGAGAGTTCTACTTTAATTCTCAGATTCCCAATTATTAACAAAACCATTTATTGATATCTGTCCCCTTTTTATCTTTTCATAACGTTACAATAACAATACTCACAATTTAACATAGCAAATTCCTTTTCATTTAACCGTATATTATTCACGTCATAAATATACAATACAAGAACCCCGAGGCTAAGCTGCGGTGCACACATACTCTGCTATCCATCCCAGTACATCACGTACATAAGGATCACGCATTTCGAATCTCTCAGGAATCGTTCTCAGATAACACATCACAAATAATGGAGGCGAACACAGTCACATCACATGGGTCACGCACATACCTACGCTCCCACGATCAGCAGACTTATTAACATCCCAATAAGTCCTTCTCTGACCTATGTTCATCGAGGTACCAATCTAAATCCGGGCAACACAAGGATAAGAAGGCTCTATGCGAACGTAAACCTCCCGTGATAGCAAGTATGGTAGGTATGTCATACACATAAAATTATATGCTAAGCATTCACACATCTTAGATATCTTAATATTAATAAAGGCATACTATACATCCGTATACCATTATTCCAATTTTATATATTTTAAGTCTCCCGAAAATATAAAATTTTAAACCATCGACACGTCTCACGTCATAGTTTCTTATACTTAAAACCTATCTCAAAGAGATTATTAAGTTTCCTATTATTCCCACATATAACATCATTATTCCTAAGGTCCTTACTTCTGCCCCAAATCTTATTTCATCAAATTATTCAAATTTACACTTTTAACCCAAATATTATCTCACTTATCGAATTTCATTAGATTTAGAAAAATTCCTCAAATTGAATTCTAATTAAGGTCCAAATTTCATAACCATGCCTACTGGTCTTCCTTAAGTTTAAGGGTAATCATAAGGTCTCCAATAATAATTTCCAAGGGTTACCACCATTAAAATTTAAATAGGGAAAACTTTACTCATTCTAGGAAGGTCGATCGATCGACCTTTACCTTCGATCGATCGATGGTGGTCGATCGATCGACTGATGAACATCGATCGATCGAACGCACCAGGTATGGCTACGGACTGCTTCGTTTTGCAGTTTTCAAATCATCATAAAACATCCTCTTAATGCATGAAACTGTAATATAACGTTATAGTATCATCATACAACCATCCTACAACATTGTTAACGTTCTAAAACCAATAATTCATCAACCAAGGGCTTTGTTTGGATCAAAACTTCATCAAGAACCCTAGTTTCCTATTTCTTTCAAGAACATTAATAAATCTCTTCTTAAATCCGTTTTTAGATCATCAAGGGTCATAATTTTGAATTCATAATTCGTCCAGAATGTTTCTACATGCAGTCCCTAACATAGTTCATAGTTTTAACCTTCCAATTCATGGGTCTATATCAATCTTCCAAGATAAATTCGATAATTTTCCTAAACATGGAAAAGCATAGCATTGAATCAATTGTAATTAAACCACTTGCCTTAATCGTTCTTCAGATTTGTTGTTGATTGAAGGTGGTTGAATTCCTCTCTCTCTCTTTCTGCAGAATTCTTCTCTTTCTCTCTCTCTCTACAAGTTCTTCTCAAGGTGATAATGGAGGTGGGGTTGGTTTTTGCCAAGTTTTAAGGTTTCTAAACTTCTCCCGTAGCCCACTACCTAAATTGGGGTTGGAAATGGCTTAGTGGGTTAAGACTAAGTCAGATTTTTAACTCTAATTTTCGTGGGTTTTAATTACCCAATTTCCGAAATTACCAAAATGCCCTTATAAGTTACCGATATGGCCCAATAATGCCCCGGGACCCAAACTTAACCCCCGGCTAGTATTTTCTGACTATTTCGACCCTTCCGGACTCGTTGCCGCACTCAAAATGACCATACGAGTGATAAAAATACAATTCACTTTTTAATTCAAATAATTATATTCCTGACGCGACTGTCACGCGCGTCCCAATAAAATTTCCCAAATTGCCGTATTTCAATCTCGCGACAATTTCAATAGTTCCAATATTCATATATTGCCATATATACACATTATAATCAAATACTAACTCACATCGGATTAATTCTCAATTAATTCCCATTTAATTCAATTAATCCCATAAATAGATATCCATAAAAATACGGGGTATTACAATCCTTTAATCGCTTCAGGATATCATGCTCCATAGGGATGGACTCGGAGTAAAACCCCGTTATATATTAGTTAATTATAGCATAATTCAACCCATATCACTTGTGATTTGTTATTACCCTTTGAATATATTTTTTGGGATCTCCAGTCTATATGTTGGGTTACCATCACAAATGACTCATTTATCCAAGGGCTTTAGTCCCATCCCTTTCAAAGTGTTCCACACCTTCTCCCTAGCTAGTCCTTTCGTCAAAGGATCAGCTAAGTTTTGTTCAGACCGTATATGATCCACCCTGACAACACCCGTGGAGATAAATTCTCTAATAGTACTATGCTTACGACATATTTGTCATTTCTTACCGTTATAATAACGGTTCTCAACTTTTGCAATAGCCGCGGTACTATCATAATGAATCAAAACGGCTGGAATCGGTCTTTCCCATAATGGGATATCTGACAGGAGGTTTCTTAACCAACCTACCTCTTCACTAGCAGTAGCTAGCGCTATCATCTCAGACTCCATAGTGGATTGAGCCAAAATAGTTTGTTTCTTAGATTTCCAAGAAACTGCTCCACTAGCAATGCTAAATATATATCCACTAGTAGCCTTAGAATCATCAGATAGGGTGTTCCAATCAGCATCACTAAATCCTTCAAGGACAGCGGGATGCTTATTATAGTGTAATACGAGGTTCATCGTCCTTTTAAGGTACCACATGACCCTCTCAATAGCATGCCAATGCTCCATACTAGGTCTATTGGTAAATCTACATAGTACTCCCAGTGCATAAGCTATGTCAGGTCTAGTGCAATCTGTAGCATAACGTAAGCTACTTATTATGCTCGCATAAGCATTTTGATTTACAGTGTCGCCAGTGTTCTTAAATAACTTTACACTAGGGTCAAATGGAGTACTAGCAGGTTTACAGTCAAAGTAATTATATTTCTTTAGAACTTTCTCAATGTAATGAGATTGATCCAAAGAAAGTCCCTTTTTTGACCTAGTAATATTAATTCCCAATATTACACTAGCTTCACCCAAATCCTTCATATCAAAATTGTCACATAATAATGATTTAACATTTTCTACGGCATGAATATTAGAACCAAATATAAGAAAGTCATCAACATAAAGACATATGATAGTGCAAATGTTCTCTACATATTTATAATAAATGCATTTGTCACTTTCATTAATTTTAAACCCATTAAAGATGACTAAGCTATCAAATTTATCATGCCATTGTTTAGGTGCCTGTTTGAGTCTATAAAGAGATTTATCTAATTTACATACTTTATTTTCTTGACCGTGTACAATAAAACCTTCAGGTTGATCCATATAAATCTCTTCTTCTAATTCTCCATTTAAAAATGCAGTTTTAACATCCATTTGGTGTACAATTAAATCATTTAAGGCAGCTATAGCAAATAGTACACCTATAGACGTTATGCCAGTCACGGGTGAAAATGTATCAAAAAAGTCTACATTTTCTCTTTGTCTAAAACCTTTAGCAACAAGACGTGTCTTATATTTTTCAACAGTGCCATCAGGTTTTAATTTCTTTTTAAGAATCCATTTACACCCAATTGTTTTACATCTAGGAGGAAGATCCACTAAATGCCAAGTTTTATTTGTTTCCAAAGAATCCATTTCATCATTAATAGCCTCTTGCCATAAATCGGCATCTAAAGAAGATAAGGCTTCTTGAATAGTGTTAGGATCCTCCTCTAAAGTGTAAGCATAAAAGTCGGAACCAAAATCTTTTTCTACACTAGCCCTTTTACTTTTTCGAATGTCTAAAATGGATTAATTATTTTCTTTATTTTTATTTAAAGAAATATTAGTGGATGTCTCGGCCCCACTATTTCTCAATTTAAAAGGAAATTTATCTTCATAAAAATCGGCGTCATTTGATTCAATAATTACTTAATTTTTCAAGTCATAAAATCGGTATGCTTTGCTATTAATAGCATAGCCTATAAAAATGCACTCATATGCTCTACTTGCCAATTTAGATCTTTTAGGGTCGGGTATACGTACATACGCTAATCACCCCCACGTTCTAAAGTATGACACGTTGGGCTTAATATTTTTCCAAATTTCATAAGGAGATATTTTCATTTTAGTCTTAGGAATTCTATTAGGCACGTGACACATAGTCAAAATAATTTCACCCCACCAATGTGAGGCAGACCCTAAGTTTAATAAAATAGCCACAACTAATTCAGTTAATGCCCTATTTTTTCTTTCGGCTTTACCGTTCCTTTCGGGCGAATAAGGGGCAGTCTTTTCATGAATAATACCGTGGGTTTTATAAAATTCAATAAATGGTCCAGAATCATATTCGGTGCCTCTATCACTACGCAACCTTTTTATTTTCCAATTAAATTGATTTTCATTTTCATTTAGGAAAATTTTAAACACGTTAAACACTTCACTTTTATTTTTCATTAAATACTCAAATGAGTAATCAGAACAATCATCAATAAAAGTTATAAAATAACGTTTGCCATTTCTAGTTGTGACACCATCCAATTCACAAATATCTGAATGAATTAAATCAAGTGGTTCAGATTCTCTAAAAACAGATTTATGTGGTGTCTTAGTGATTTTTGCTTGACTACACCATTCACATTTTTCAAAAACATTTAATGATAATTTTGGAATTAATCCTAAAGTGCTCATATTTTTAACAAGTCGTTTATTAACATGACAAAGCGTAGTATGCCAAATATTAAATGAACAAGCAATATAAGCAGAAAGAGAAATTTTATTCATTGCATCAACATTCAACTTAAACATCCCATCAGTGGCATAACCCTTGCCTACAAAAATTCCATTTTTGATCAAAGTAAATAAATCAGCACTAATAGTTAAAGTAAAGCCAGCTTTGTTGAGAAGATAACCCGAAACCAAATTTTTCCTTATCTCGGGAGTGTGAAGAACTTCTTTGAGGATAATATTCTTTCCCGAAGTGAACTTCAATTCCACATTTCCAGTACCAGCAACCTCAGTGGTGTGAGAATCACCCAACAACACCTTCTTATCTGCAGTCTCAGAATAAGTCTTAAACATACTACGGTCATAACAGATATGGCAGGAAGCGCCAGTATCCAACCACCACCCTTCGGCACCGCTAACCATGTTGATTTCTGAAATCATAGCACATAGGTCCTCTTCGGTCAAATTCGCTTGTGCTTGTGGCACATTGCAACATTTGCGAGCCATATGGCCAGGCTTGCCACACTTGAAACAGATAAACTGTCCCGAGTTGCTAGACTGTCCATTTCAAGGGTTTTTATACTTATTCTGAGTCTGAGTCTGATTTTTAAAATTCTGGTTGTGGCTCTTTTTCTGATTTTTCATATTTTTTCTGTTTGCTTTTAAAACAACTGGAGTGTGGTTCTTTTTCTGATTTTTTGTTGTTAGACACAACAAGAATCATCTTTATAATCCTGTTTTCGGGATTCCTCCTCAATTCTCAATTTAGTAATTAGTGACTCTAGTGAAAATTCTTTAGACTTATGCCTCAAAACATTGTTAAACTCTTTGAACAGTGGAGGCAATTTATCAATAATTACAGCCACCTGAAATTGCTCATCTAAAGCCATGCCCTCGGAAATAATTTCATGGGCAATCATTTGCAAATCATGGGTTTGAGTAACAATAGATTTGTCATCCGTCATTTGAAATTTCAAATAACGGCTGACGACATATTTTTTAGCACCCGCCTCCTCCGTGTCATATTTTTTAAAAAGTGCGTCCCAAACATCTTTCGCAGTTTTTTAATTGGAATAATAGTCATAAAGTTCGTCACTTAGAGCATTCAGAATATAGTTCTTGCACAGAAAATCATTTTCCTCCCAAGTTCTAATTGTCTTGCTTTCCTCAACATTATGTGGATTATTTACTACGGGTTTGTGAAATTAAACACGCGATGCGACTTTTTTCGTTGTTAAATAAAATAGAATTTTTTGCTCCAACGTTTAAAATGGGTGCCTTCATATTTGAAAGGCTTATTAAGGTTACTTGAGTTAATTTCGTCTATGACAGAATTTTGAAACACCTTAAAATTGTTGTAGCAACAGTAAATAATTAAATGCAGAATTAAAATTAGGAACGAAATTATCCAATTTTTGGAGCAAATATATCTGGGACAGAAAATATAAGAAATTCCGGAAGCAGGTACAGTCTAGAACACGACTGAGTCGCGGACAATGTCGCTCTCTTTAAGGTGTTTTGCGGCTCTGCCCAAAGTGTGCTGACAGTCTCGAAGCGCCGCCACCCCAGGATAAGACAACCTCCAAAATCAGAAAATACGGATCGATAAGCACAAAAATCAACCCGGTGTGTGTACACCCATTCTGTATAATTGCTCGATTCTAAATATAATTAATCTGTAAAACGAGATTAATTATTCTGGGAGAAAAAAAAATTCGGAAGTGTATTAATGGGGGAAGATGAACTGTAAAGAATTTTGTGTTGGAACTGTGTTGAAAAACGGAGGTCTCAACCTCTTTTTATGCAAAAAAGAAATTGCTATTAGTGGGCAAAAACGTAGAGAGAAAACTCGAAATATGGGTGGAAAAATCAACAGTAAAAAGGCCCACGTTTTTTTCGGAATTAATTACCGTTAAAAATTAATTTTTAAAGCCAAAAAACAGTTCTGTATTTGTCCAAAAAATTATTTCTTAATGAGCCCAAGCCCAAGACCTGGACCGCGCTGGACGGACGGCGGCGCGCGTGTGACTTGGCCCAATAAGTCCCTCCCCATACACACAAAACATCTAATACCCAAAAAACTTACCCCTTAGACTCACAAAAAAAGTATATTAACACATTCCATTTTCACTTACCCACCGATGTGGGACAAACTTACACCGGCGTTTTCTTTCTTCAAATGGTGTAAAGGCAAAACAAAAGCTTTTGATTTCAAAGCTTTGCATTGACAGCTGGCTACCAGCTGTTTCCAACAATATACGGTTCAAATATTTTGATTATGTTATTTACCATATAATTTTTTATTTGTTTAGCAGAGTTTTACTTGAAATTATAATTTTCTTTTCTAACACCACAGTTCTACTTGGTTCGGCGTGTTTCTCCAGCAAACTATTCGTTGTTTTACATTACATGTATCTCGGATCACTCATCTCTCTCTCTCTATCTCTCAACCATCATTCTAAGACCAATATGTTTGATACATTATTTCATTGGCATTAACTATTTCTATTTTTTTTCTCAGAAATTGACTGGTGTTTATCCTAATACCAATGTGTTTGATATATTTTTCTCAACATATGGGGCATATTGAGGTGCTAAGGGGTTGTCTTTATGTTTTCCCTATATTAAAAAGGTGAGAGTTCTTTGAGTTTGGTTTTCTTTCGAAGACTTTGTCAAAGGCACTAACTGGTATACATTCTAGATTTTTAAACTCCTTACAATTAATATTGACATAATATTTATATATGTGATTTAAGTGACTCATCGTCTTTTTTTATTCATAACTGATTTCAATACGTATTTAGATATATCATTTTAGTGATTAAATTTGGCGTTCCATATTTCACTTAGTATCCACTTGACATTTGATGCACATAAACTGTTTGTATTAAATCCTTTTATATACCCAATTTCATTGTATGAGAATTTAATTCATATGTTTGATAAGAACTTAATACAATAATCTGCATAAAATTTTCAGTTTAGTTGTGCAACTTTTTCCCGGGTGAGTTTAATGGTTAGTGACAAAATTAAATAGTTTGATCTCTTTCACCATTGTTAGAATATTACTGTTTGACAAAAGGCTTCCTGCATACAAATATTAAAACATGAGAATACATGACTAAACACAAAATATCTATATTCGGGCTTTCAAGCATTTAGTCCTGCATTCTAAGAATTTTTAGTGAGTAATCCTAAACTTTTTCAGTTTGGATGGTAGTTCCATTCCCTACAAATGTGCTGACTATAAAAAAACTGCCCAGCCATAAAAAAGAGAAGCAATTGACACACAAAATGAGCATAATAGTTGAAAATCTGGGACTGCCAACAAAAAACAAAAGACATGGGATCGGTCCGTGTAAAACATGGGAATACAGGACGAATCACAAAATATCTATATTATATTTAGAGGATTTTAGTCCCAGTTTCCAAAATATAAATTGTAGTAAATTCTGTTGGATATATGGGCATGATGTAGTTTTTTGAATGAGGCCACTGCACAAGGCTATTATCTTTAAGTTGGCTTTATTTAATAGTTTTTTTTAGCTTTAGTCACATCTCTTAAAATTTGTTCAATTCCATTTTTTTTAAATCATATTAAATCTCATAATCACAAAAAATTGTCCATAACTGCTATGTAACCGCCAATCTTCCTTTCTGTAGAGAATGATATTTGTCTCATAATAGTTATAATAGGAGCAACAATTAAAAAAATAAAGACATGGAGTAGATACAAATAATTTTTTAAAAATAGAATTAAAAACTTAAGATCTCTTCTTTAATTCGGACAATGTGTTGTGAAATATTGAAGTTGAAGCCACGAGAGATTAGTCTATTAAATGGATAATGTAATCTTAAACATAAGAGTTAGAATTTGTCAAAATTCATAGATTATATAAAGCCACACAAACAATACATATAAGTAAAATAAAAATTTGAGATTTAGTATGTATAAGTAGGAATTGGTTTGTATCTTTTTATCATGTGCCATAGTTTTGGGTATTTTATTTTTTTTCCCTTACTCTTTTCACAAGGTAAGTATTTTTTTTTTAACTTTTCTTACTACACTATGTATAAACCTGTAACAAAACTATTGATGAGATCAAAGAAGTATTTTGATGCCTAAAAGAGGTGGACCTTCTACATTAATATAATCCATATTACAAATTTGGATCAATGTCATGTAGCACATTCTCTTTCTAGTAATTTTAGGGCAACCTTCAAAATAGTCAAAAATTATTTCCTTCTAAGTTCATTGATTGATGGGATCAATATTGGATTCACTTACAAGACGAACCAATATATCTTTAACAACTCAGCGGGTCTGATTTTTGGGCATGTTTTTATGGTTTTCCTAAAATTACTCTTTCAATTTTCTTCCTCTTTATGAATACATTATCTTCATAAAAGGATTCTTTTATATCATTAATATTTATACTTTAGGCTAAGAATTATTAACAAAAATACATGATTTATGCTAAATACGTTTTAAACAAATGCTAAAAGGTAATTACAACTTCTAACTTAAATGTAAATAATATACAAAATTTCAATAAGATATGAAATTTATCGTCTTAAGTTCCATAATGAACTTTCACCATGAATTGAAGAGAGGTTTTTTTCACATGGATACTTTCCATCACATTTTAAGATTTTATTTTTTCCATAAATCTCTGTTATATAAAATGTGGAGAAAATTTATTTAATTAATAAGAAAAAAAGTTACATCTATTAGTTCCAATGACATCAATACAATTTATTCAGATAATAGGACCAAAGTTTGCGCAATTTCGCATGCACAATCATTTTATAAATATTGTTTAACTCTTAATTTATTTGATAATATTTTTGAGAGTGTATAATATTATCTGAGTAGTACCTTAACCACGTGTAATTTTTTGTAGACACAGACTAAAAAAGAGTTGTATCATAGCCACGTCCCTATTGTTATCGATGCACAATTTAAATCCACATTTGACAAGTGTATGTCTTTGTTATCGGGACAATTAAAGAATATTTGACAATCGTAAGTCATTGTCATGGGCAAATAATTTGTTATGAGCGTTCGTGGTGTTTAACTATAGATGAGTAGTGTCATAGGGAGTGAGTAAGACTACTTGAGAACATACTTTTTTTTATTAAGAATATATTTTGCTATTGTCAAGAACTTACAAATGGGCACTATCATAGCAATGAAAAGTTTTTTGTTAATACAGGTAATATGTCCCTATTGTGAGAATAAATAGTGAGTACTTCAATCCATGTACAAATAGATTATGATGTTATGGGTAGATTTTCATAATACATATTTTTCATTCTTGCACATGTATCAACTATTTTTCTCGGTAAGTATCTATTATTCATTTAAATAGTTGTTTTCATTTACATCGGTTTTTAAAATATTTATTGCAATTGAATTTTTAAGACATTCTTTCCAAGAACAAAAGGAAATCCAATATTAATGTTTTTCAAGTTAATGTTAAGAATTATTATATAAAGTGAAGGGTCATTATTAACATAATGAATACACGAGCATAACTCATATTTTCATGATTCTAAATTTGATAATTAAAAAGCATTAACACTGCTCGTGCATTGCACGTGTTACCACTAGTAAAGAAATATATGTGGTCATAAGTAAAATGTTCGGTAATATTTGAACAAAAGTAAAATATTGAACCACTTAATTGTGTGTAATAATGGTTGATCCAGTTAATATTGATATTATAAATCTTGTATGGTTTTTATCTTATAAATGTGGTATTGGAATTTATGGTATTTAACTGCATTGACAAAATATTCTTTTGGTCAACTTTAGAGTTAATTCAATATAATACCCACACGTCTATCGAGATGGCTCGAAGTTATAATGTGTTTTTCTCCGCGATGATTATAGTGTGGTATACTCACACGTGTAAAACTATGAGTTAATGAATAAGAAATTGTTGTTCGAAATACCCACTTGGAACATCAAATTTAGTTGAAGTGTGTTGTTAAAGCCAAAGTCGCACATAGATAAAATATAATAAATGGGTGTAGTATATTATAACTAATTATGGCATTTGGAATTAGTGCCCCTGGGTATCACAACTCTTTGAAACATGGAGGAAATACATGGACTTGGATTGACTTTCAAGTCCACACGTACGCTCCGTCGCCTGCCTGATCCAACCTGATGCCGTGGGCTTTGGGCTTGGTCAAAGTATCAACATTTTAGGCCAAATTTTATCCCCAATATAATTCCGTTTTCGTCAGCTATTTTTTGTTCCAACTACTGTGATAGTTTGGATAGTTTTTAACTTTTCTTAGACCGTCATTTATTTCATTCTCAAAACACCCACATGTATTTCAAGACGGTTCAAAGTTATAATGCATTCTCCTCCGCGAGGATTATAACATGGTATACTCACATGTGCAAAACTAGAAATTAATGAATGAGAAATTATTTTTCTAAATACCCACTTGGAACATCGAATTTGGTTCAAGTATGTTGTTAAATCTAAAGTCACACATAAATAAAATATGATAAATGGGTGTAGTATATTATAATCAATTACGGAATTTGGAATTGGTGCCCCTTGGGTATCCCACTCTTTGAATTAGGGAGGAAATACATGGACCTGGATTGAATTTTAAGTCCACACGCACGCACCGTCGCCCGCCCGATCCAACCTGATGCCGTGGCCTTTGGGCTTGGCCAAAGAATTAACATTTTGGGCCAAATTTTATCCCTAATATCAATTCCGTTTTTGTCAGTTATTTTTTGTTTCAAATGTTGTGATAGTTTAGACAATTTTAACTTTTCTTAGACCACCATTTATTTTAGTATAAACTGGTGGTTTTCATTTCCTTTTTTGTTTGATTCTTCCATTCTTATATTTTTGTATTGGTCAGTCCATTCTTGTTTTCATAAATAAAGAGAGTTCTTCCTTTGTTTGTTCTCATATTACTTGCAATTTGGAGTGATACTATTATAAGTGTTTATCATTGTATCCTGTGAGACGATTGTTATTGAGTCTATGGAGCACCGTTGCAGGGCAAATCATTTCTTAAGGATAAAGTGTTGAACACTTTCGTCAATCATTTAATTCTACATTTATATCATTATAAGTTTGCATGTTTATTGAAATTATCATGTACACACACACACACACACACATATATCTTTTTTTTTTCTGTTTATATATTTATATAATAAAGTAGGGAAGTTTTTGAAATTCCAAAACATAAAAGAACAATAACGGTTGAGATTCACTAGAAAAAATAAGAGGATGTGATGAAATTTAAAATTTCATTATCCCGCTCAAAATTTTTCTGAAAAATCTTATTATCCCGCTCAAGCTTTTACTATATTTCAAAATTTTAACGCCTCCCAAAGTTAATCACATACTCCCCTACACGCCTCCATAAGAGTCTCCCTTTCAACTCTCTCTCACACTTATCTCCTCTCTCATATGTACACGCCTCCATGCCAGAACCAAAGGTGGGCTCTCACTCTCTTCTTTTATGGTTATTCAATTAGAAATATAGGGTTATAGTTTGTATTTTTTTAAAAATAATTGTATAGAAATTAAAATTCATTTAACATTAAATTTATAGAAAATAAAATTCCTTGAAATTGTTTAATGGATATACTACCTTTCTCCATTGGTCTACTGGATATAGCATCTTTCTTTCTCTACACGCTAAATTGTTTTTGTGTTCTATAATTGGCCATAATTTAATATTTTTCTCTTATTGTTTTATGATTATGTTTGTTAAGGTAGTTTACTCGGTAAATTATTTTTGTTTGTTTGGGACGGAGAATCTGAAATAGACTCTTTGCGCCTATGCCAAAGCTCTTCGTGCCTAGTATTAAGATCTAAAATTCCAAATAATTTCTATTGTATGTTTAAATAATGTTGAGTTTCATAAAATTTTGAAACTTTAAATTTTTACGATGTGACCTTTATGCTCATTTGTTTTTCTAATTAAGGTCATATGTACACACTAGGTTGATGGATATTGAATATTTGTCAGGGACATGAATACAAACCTTATTTTTTTTGCACCCCTGAGAAAAATCTGCGTCGTTAATCATTTCTCGAATTTCTATCTTATGGTCTTACTCGCAAAAGTTAATGATATGTAGTAAGTTTATATACAAGATATTAAAGTTCACTTTAAACGTATAAGTTGACCATTACAAATACTTTTTTCCCCTTAAAAAGTTGACATGAACTTTAGTTTTGAAATTTTTATTTTTCATATGGAAGTATCTTATTAACAAGTATCATTTTATTAATGTAAGAATATATCTGTTGGATCTCTAAACATTTCACATATTAATATTATGTAAAATGAAAAGAGTCATTGACATGCATATGTGAAACATATACAACTACATGAATGTAAAACTATAAGAGTTCCATTGGCATTGTAATATACTATATTTTCAAAATTCTATTCGTGCCTTTAGGCACGGGCATCTGCTAGTGTGTGTGTGTGTGTGTGTGTGTGTGTGTATTCTATTATTAAGTAAAAATAATTTGGGATAATAATCTTAAGATGAACTTTTTACCGTTATTTTATTTAAGAGAGTGATTTTCTGTGTTACTAGATAATTACAGAATCAATTTTTAATAATTAGTGTTGCAAAAATATTTTTATAAATTAGAAAATATTTTTGCGTTTCTTGAATATTTGTATAAATTTATTTATACACAGTGCATGTTAATTATGTGATATAAAATAATTTCTATTAATTACTAAAATGGTTTAGTGTTATTGTATGTGTTTTATTAATGTTAAACATAGTACTTGTTTATAAAATATATATATATATATATATATATATAATCAATAAAAATTGTGTGACTGTATTTATATATCTAATTTGTCCACTTATATATCATGTTGTATATTTATTATAATTTATGTTCAAAAATAGAAATGTCTTCAACTTCTGTTTTGACCGTTGCAATTATACCAACAATTGTTGGACATGGTGAAAAGCCTAAAAAGTTCAAAGGGACTAATTTTAAACGTTGATAACATCAAATGTTATTTTATTTGATAACTTTGAACTTGGCTAAATTCCTTCATGAAGATGCACTAACTTTGAAAGAATGTGAGATTGACTATGAAGTAATTATTTCCATAAATACATGGAAGCATTTTGATGTCCAATACAAGAATCATATCCTCAACAATCTTGAGAGCACAGTCTATAATGTGCATAGTCCTCCTAAAACTACTAAAGCGGTATAGGAGTCTTTAGACAAAAAAATACAACACGGAGGATGCCAAAATTAAGAACTTCTTTATTGATAGATTCTTGGATTTTAAAATGGTTGATCCAAAGAATGTCATGAATCAAATGTAAGAGCTCCAATTGATTTATCATGAAATATTTTCTAAAAATATAGAGTTGAGTGAATCATTTGAAGTGGCTGCAATGACTGAAAAATTATCACCATCTTGGAAATATTTCAAAATTTATTTGAAATATAAAAGTAAAAAATTTGGCTTGAGGACTTGATTGCGAGATTGAGCATTGAAAATGATAATCTTCCATCCAATAAGAAAATTGGAATTTTTATGCTATTCAAAGCAGATATTGTGGAAGAAGGAAAAAATAGCAAGAACAAGAAAAGAAAATGTGTGAACAATTGTGATCATTTCAAAGGATAAAAAATTGAGAACTTTAAGAAGTTCGATGGTAAATTCTTTGTATATGAAAGGAAAGGACAATTATAGACTGGGTTTCACCGTGGCGCGTGAGTAACCTAGGCGCCGAACGTTTTGGTTTCGGCTCAATAACTCTATACAAAAACCTAAACTATGACTACACTCTTTTAAGGGAGTATATCGGCCAGTTCGGGTATTGAATCCACATAGATAAGTTGCTAGAATTTAATTTTTTTATTACTTCTCAATAAAAATGTAAAAGGTAATGCTAACAAAAAGGAAATGATAACCAAAAGGAAATGATTAATCTAGGCGCAGGAATATTAAACTATGTTAACAAAGGACTAAAAACTATAGGTTGCGTCGGATATCCCTCACCCCGAGTTAATTGGTATAAATGGTTACATGGGCTCACGAGTTATTAAGATTGCGTCTCATTTCGACAGTTAATTAAATCAAGAGTTGTCACACCCCTAAATTTGCATAAAAGTTTAATAAGATTTTGGCGTCAACAAATACCTCAGAAATTACGCAAGCAAGGTCGTATATACGGGGCATACATGATATAACCCATTAAATCTCCTAGACATAATAACTAGGACAACACAATTGAAATAAATACGTAAAACTCCATAACCAAAGCAAAGCAACCATTCAACCCTAGGTGAGTTCAATCCAACACAACCTAGATTAAACTAGCTAGAAAGCATGGTAAATGACATGTATTTAAAGAAAGAAATAAATGAAAGAAATGAAATTTATACTACAAAGCAATAAATACACAAAACAAAGCTTAAACAAAGAAATACAAATAATATAAATGGAGGGCAAGATGAATAGTAACTTACACAACCCAACTAGGAGAGAAGCCAAACCCATAAATCCCCTATCTCTAACCTAAAAATGAATCCCCCTAAGTCTAAAAATGATATATTAACTTAAAAGAATGTTTACAAATAAATACCCCACCAAAAACCAACTTAAAATTACAAATTGGCGAACTTTCTGCGCAAAGCGAATCGACTCGCCCCTACAGGTCTACAATTCTGCAGCTTTGTCCAACTTTACGGAAAATGCCGTAACTTCTTCGCTATAACTCGGAATTAGTCGCGGTCGGAGGCTACGCGAATATAACTCAGAGGAATACATCATCCAAGAAACGTTAGGCCAAAAAACTAAAACATAAAAGACTAAAATGCCCTTGAACGTGCACTTGAGTGTGAATTTGAAGTAAAAATCATCATAAAAATGCCATAACTCATTCATTATACATTGGAATCATGCACCATCGGTAGCCACGCGAATAGAAATCAAAAGTATTCAACTTTCTTGAAGGGTTAGGGATCAAAACCCTAACACTAAAATTATTAAAATGCCCCCAGAGCAGCAATAATCAACGAAACGTTTCCAGAAAGTGACCAAACATCACACTAAGCACCTAAATACCTACAAAGGCCCAATTATACCTCATATATCATGTTAACATAAAAAACGGAGGTTTTCTGGTTAACGAGAATATATATCGGAATTAAGGTACCCGAGGGGGCTAAAGTGCATAATTTTGAGGGTAATTAAATTCAATATTTGATACGAATCACACCCCCTAACTTACACATTGCTAGTCCATAGAAATGAATTACAAAGCAAGAAGAACAATATGCAAACCACAAAAGAAGATATGTACAAAAGGGATAAAAGCCACTTTCGCGGGGAACGATTGCATTTAGCATATGAAATAAGCCGTTAAACCTCTAGGTTACCCTAGTCGACGAGTGTCGTCTCGTGAGGATTTTCAGGGATGAAACCCACAAACATAAAATAGTTTCCTCAAAATATGCCCAACCCAACATGCGACAAGCGCAACAATATCAAAAAGGATTTCATACACATTATTAGCATAATGAACGAATTCAAATGACAATCCAATTCATTAAACATTAGAGAATGCACCCCATTGAATTGAAACCTTAAAATGTGGGAGGGGGAGAGAGCACATGCAAAGTATGATTTGGCAAAAACTTAAATAAACCGGATAAGCATTAAATCATGCATGGTCAATCCTCACGAGCATTATGCTCATCAAATAAAAATCACTCGAAATATGGAGGTAATACATGGGACATACGAGTATAAAGAGTAAATGTAAATGGAAACTATGTAGCACACATGTCACGAACGAAGAACGCCATATAGAAAATGAAAAATTATAATCTCCTGAAATGGATTTTCACAGATTATCAAACTATTTCAATATTTAAATTGAACTCACCCTAAGATCATATAGGACTTGTTAGGGTTGTAATGTAGGTTTGTGTTTAAAGGTAAGAAACGAAGGGAATATGTACAGATTCAACGTGTTCGGGGATGAAAACTCGGGATAATGGTAAATAGTGGAAATTTCAAAATTGTACAAAAAACATCCATAAAAGGCATTGAATATCACAATGGGGAGAGTAAACAAAGCTTATTGAACATTATACACAACATATACACATTTCTCTTTCTTTTCTTTTCTTCTTTTTCTCACTTTTTCTTTTGTTTTGTTTTGTTTTCTACTTTCTCGTTTTCTCTCCTTTTCATTTCTTTCTTTTCTTTACTTTTCATTCTCACATGCCTAAATTGCAACCACATAACAAGAACATTAATCAATCCTAAGTAACATTTAAAAAAAAAAGGTATGTAAGGTATACATATGGCTTAAAACTCCAATACGGAGTTGGTTATGGGATTGGGGTTATGAAACGAAAGGCTATATTTAGGCTCAAAGGGGATTGATGAGGGAAAACATTTAAGGCGATGTCAAGGTCAATATGGGTGATATAACAAAGATGTCATATGATCATTTACTAAAGTTTAGGCAATTCTCGAGTCAAAACAACTTTGAAAATCATGCTCAAGTAACACATTTCATGTATGAAATCAATTAATAAATGATCAATGACAGAATAGTGAGATTACCAATGACTGTAACGTTTTCAAAGAGGAAAGAGAAGTGTAAAGCTCACTCGGTGTTAGTGTATACAATGCAACAAAAGATTAACAAGTTATAAAGATCTTAAACCAAATCAATAAAGCAAGAAAAGTGCATTTGCTCATGGGATTAAAGTTTAATTCATGAAGTTATTCATAATATCAATAATTGAGGACTAAAGTCTAACAACTTCTAAAATTGAGAACATGCATCATTGAGTTGTCTATTGGATCGAGCAATTTTTGAAATTTATCATCGAAAACAAATGCAAAATTCCTAATAAAGGAGAAAGAGAAAGAAAATCTTTTGAAATTTTTAAGTTTTACAAGAAAGCATGCTTGGGAATAACATATAATCCAAATCATGGACTAAGAAATGAATGGATAGAATATCCCATACCCCTAACTTAAAACCTGACAGTGTCCTTAATGTGAATTAAGAACCAAATTAAAGAGAGGAAAAAAGTGATATTACCTAAAAAGGGGAGATCTCGTGAAAGTACAAATCCAATGATTCTATAAAGCATGTCAGTAGCAAAGCATAACAAAAACTAATAACAAAAAACTTAACTAATTACACTAGACTATAACTAAGAATAAAGAAAAAATAAGAAAAATAAAAACTAACTATTTATAACCTACAATTTTAACTTCTAACTAACTATACACTAGAAGTTGAAATTTTTGAGGGTCCACCCAAAAAACGATTTGACTTTGGAGGATAACCAGTGTACCCTCATTCTCATGCATGCCTCCGGGAAAATAGAAATTCTGTTAAAACAACGGAAGGCATATGTAAGGCGAAAGAAAGGAAACATCCCCAATTAAATGTTTCGGAGGGAGGATGGGGGATTTGGATAAAACAGGTGAAAAATACACAAGGGTGCCAAAACAAATTGAATTATCTACCAGATATTTTTCAATTAGAATGGGAGGGGGCGCACATGGAGGCAAAGATGCAATCATCGACGGCGACTCGAGCAAGTACTCCTCATCGGTGAAAAGGTTTAACATTTTAAAGTTTGAATCTGATTCATTGGGTACTAGTGTCGGTTCGATAATGGAGAGGAAAGAAATTCAAACTCAAGAGATGAGCCATCATCGCTGGAAGATTGAGTTTCGAAGGAAATAACATCATTTTCAATGAAACATTCTTATTTAGGGGCCAAAGAAGAAATCATTTCATTACAAATGGATACTAAGTCCATTTCATCCTCACTTTCATTCTCAATTAAGCCATGGGTCAAGTGAAGAATAGTTTATTCCAAAGTAGGCACAAAGTCCTCATTTGGTTCAAAACATTCCTCGACTTCAAAAGTCTCGGAAGAAAAATCGTCGTTGGATTCAAATAATAAATCCAACTCATGCTCCCAACAACGATTTTCTTCCTGATAAAGAATTTCAATTTTCTCATTTTTCAAGCATGTGCAAACCCTTGTCGAAAGTCATAGGTCGAGGCGCGGATTCTTGAAAATGAGAACTTTGAAAATTACCATCGGGACTATACTCAAAATCATTGTAATAAGAATTTTGAAAGCTATAGATTTTAGTTTCAACACTCTTATTATGAGGAATTAGAGGCCCAAAATCGTTACAATCATCCTCAAAATACATGCACTCTAAAGCTTGACTTTCGTAATACTCACCCGAAGTCATTTTGGATTTTGCAATTTTTTAGGTCTCTAAGTATTGACAAAAAGTCATAGGTGTACGAGGATTTTGAGAATTATCATACTAATTACCGAAAGGATTGGGATAAGACATGCTTATCCCAAAGATGGCTCGAAGTGGTGAATTCCACAAAAATATGCATGGCCAAAAAATTCAAGCAGTTATTGGCGCTTAAATGTAGAAGTCCTGCAAAAATGTGAGAAAAAATACAAATAGAAAGAAAATACTACGAAATACAAAATCAAATAAATTCTAAAATAAACTCATTCCCAGCAACGATGCCATTTTGATAGACTTGGTTTCTCTGCGGCGCGAGAGTCACCTACACAATGATCATTTTGATTTTGTCTCACCAACTCTATACAAAAATCTAAACTATGATTACACTCTTTTAAGGGAGTACATTGGTCAGTCCGGGTATCAAATCCAAAGAGATGAGTTACTATATTTAATTTGTTTATTACTTCTCAATAAAGGTGTAAAAGGTAATGCTAACAAAAAGGAAAAGATAAAAAAAGGAAATGATTAATCTAGGCATGGGAATATTAAACTATGTTAACAAATGAATAAAAAAATATAGGTTGTGTCGGATATTCCTCACTCCAAGTTAATTGGTATAAATGGTTACATGGGCTCATGAGTTTTTAAGATTGCATCTCGTTTCGACAGTTAATTAAATGAAGAGTTGTCACACCCCTAAATTTACATAAAAGTCTAATAAGATTTTGGCGTCAACAAATACCCCGAAAATTACGCAAGCAAGGTTGTAAATACAAGGCATACATGATATACCCAA
The DNA here is from genome assembly GCA_949130495.1 of Sambucus nigra. Taxonomy (NCBI): domain Eukaryota; kingdom Viridiplantae; phylum Streptophyta; class Magnoliopsida; order Dipsacales; family Adoxaceae; genus Sambucus; species Sambucus nigra. Next base: position 121,460,384 of record OX422222.1, on the reverse strand, counting down.
TTAAATCTCCTAGGCGTAATAACTAGGACAACACAATCGAAATAAACACGTAAAACTCCATCACCAAAGCAAAGAAACCATTTAACCCTAAGTGAGTTCAATCCAAGACAACTTTGATTAATTTAGCGAGAAAGCATGGTAAATGACATGTATTTAAAGAAAGAAATAAATGAAAGCAAGGAAATTTACACTACAAAGCAATAAATACACCAAATAAATCTTAAACAAAGAAATGAAAATAATATAAATGGAGGGGAAGATGAATAGTAACTTACACAACCCAAATGGAGCATACCCTAGGAGAGATAAGCCAAACCCATAAATCCCCTATCTCTAACCTAAAATGAATCCCCCTAAGTCTAAAAATTAAGTATTAACTTAAAAGAATGTTTACAAATAAATACCCCACAAAAAACAACTTAAATTTACAAATTTGCAGACTTTCTGCTCAAGGCGAATCGATTTGCCCTTGGGCAAATCGATTCGCCCTAGAGGTCTGCAATTCTGCAGCTTTGTCCAACTTTACGGAAAATCCCGTAACTTATTCGTTATAACTCGGAATTAGGAACGGTCGAAGGCTAAGCGAGGATAACTCAGAGGGATACAACATTCAAGAATACATTAGGCTAAAAAACTAAACTATGAAATTCTAAAATACCCTTAAATGTGCCATTGAGTGTGAATTTGAAGTAAAACCATCATAAAAATGCCATAACTTCTTCATTATACATCAGAATCATGCACCGTCGATGGCCACGTGAAGAGAAATCAAAGGGATTAAACTTTTGCGAAAGGTTTGGGATTAAAACTTGAATATTGAAATTACTAAAATGCCCCCAAAGCTACAATAATCAACGAAACTTTTTCGAAAAGCGACCAAATTTCATGCCAAGGACCTAAATACGTACAAAAGCCCAATTACATCTCATATAGCATGTGAACATACAAAATGAAGGTTGCCTAGTTAATGAACATATATATAGGAATTAAGATACCCGAGGAGGCTAAAATGCATAAGTTCGAGGGTAATTAAATGCAATATTCGATACGAATCCGACATAGTGCTAGAGATTGTCATAAGCAAAAAACTCAAGGGAATAAGAAACAAAATCCCTCACAAGCTAATGTCACTAAGGTTTTTCATACGTTATTACTAGTTTGAGCCTTTCGATAGTGGTTTCTGAAGTCAATATGGTGGAAAAAACTAGAGAATGGTACATATGTCCTGAAAAATATGTTTATATCCTACCAAGACTTTGGGAAAGGAAAAGTTGTCCGTAAAATGACTTCAGGAAAGGAACTCACTATCAATGATGTGCTTCATGTCCTAGACATTCGAAAGAACTTGGTTTCTGGATCTTTGCTAGGAAAAAATGGAGTTAAACTAATGTTTTAATGTGACAAATTTGTACTCAAGAAAGTGGTATGTATGTGGGGAAAGGATATTAGAGCAATTGGCTCTTTAAACCTAATCTAATGATTTTGATGCCTATTAATAGTAATAAGAATGTATCTTCTGCTTATTTTATTAAGTCTAGTAATTTATGGCATGGTAAACTCTATCATGTTAATTATGATACTATTCGAAGATTAATTAACTTAGACTTAATACCAAAATTTAATATTTACCCAAACCAATAGTGTGAAACATGTGTGGAATCAAAGTTAACTATAAATCCTTTTATTCAATTGAAAGAACTTCAAACACTCTTGAGTTAATTCATAGTGGTATATTTGATTTCAAAATTCTTCAAACAAGATCCGGGAAAAAATATTTTACTACTTTTATTGATGATTGAACTAGTTATTATTATGTTTACTTACTCCAAAATAAGGATGCAGATGTGAATGTCTTCGAACATTACAAAACGGAAGTTGAGAAATAACTTAAGAAAAAGATCAAAGTGGTTCGAAGCGATGGAGGTGGTGAATATTATTCCCCCTTTCAATAATTTTATTCAAAAATGGAATTATTCAAACTACGGCTCCTTACTCACCTCAATCTAATAATATTGTTGAACACAAAAACTGAAGTCTATAAGAGATGATAGATGCTATGTTGATAAGTTAAGGTTTACCTCAGAACTTGTGGGGGGAAGCTTCTGTAAATTATCTTCTGAATAAAATGCCTCATAAAAAAGCAAATAAGACACCGTATAAATTGTGGAATGGTCGAAAACCTTCTTACAAATACCTCAAAATGTGGGATATCTCACAAAGGTAGTGGCTCCTAATCCTAAAAGGGCTAAAATAGGACCAAAAATTATTGATTTCATCTTAATTTGTTATGTAGTTAATAGTAGTGCACATCAATTTATTCTACACAAATTTGAGAATCCTCATATTCACGTAAACGCTATAATTGCATTTATAAATCCTTATTTCTTTGATTATACATTACCTCATTATAAAGTGGTTGATTTATGTTTTTTAAAAAGAACTTATGACACTACCTCTAGTAGTCATCAAGAGAATATAGATAATGAATCTATTGATAAAGGTGATGACTTTAAACCTAAACGCAATAAGGAAAAAAAGAATTCAAATTATTCTTGTCCATATTTTGTAACTTATATGTTATAAAATGATCTTGGTAGCTTCTAAGAATCGATGTTAATTCGAGAAGCTCATTTAGGGAAAGAGGCTGTCAATAGTGAAGTTGAATCCATTGTGCAAAATCATACTTGGGAATTGGTGTAGCTACCAAGAGGTTATAAACCTTTTGGATGTAAGTGTATGTTCAAGATAAAATTAAAGGAGGGTGGGTTAATTGAAAAATACAAAGCAAGAATTGTGTCTAAAGGTTATAACAAAATTAAGGATTGGATTATTTTTATAATTACCCCCCTCTTATTAGACTAACATCCATTAGAATGTTTATAGATATTGTAGTGTTTCCCATTCTTGCAATACATAAAATGGATGTGAAAACTATCTTTTTAATTGGTGAGTTAAATGAAGAGATATACATGGAACTATCAAAAGGATTTAAATTTCCAGGACAAGAAAGAAAAACATATAGACTTGTTAAATTCCTCCATGGATTAAAACAAGAACCTCAATAATGGCATGAGAAATTTATCAAAGTGATGATATCAAATGAATTTAAAATATATGATGTGATAAATGTGTTTACATTAAGAACACTCAAAGTGGTAAGGTCATTGTTTGTCTTTATATATGTGATATGCTTATTATTGGAAGTAATAATTATATCATTAAATCTACTAACATAATGTTGTCTAGTAAGTTTGGTATGAATTATGTGGGTATTGCAGATGCTATATTAGGAATTAAAATTTCTAAAATCTTGAATGGACTTCTCTTGTCTCGATCCCATTATACCGAAAAGATACTTGATAAGTTCAATAAAGGTAGTAATATCATAGCTAAAACACATATTGACCCAAATCTTCATTTATATAAAAATACTGGGAATGGTATATCTTAATTAGAGTATTCTCGTATCATAGGCAACGTAATGTACATTATGAACTGCACTCGTCTAGATATTCCAAAACGCGGTTGGAAAATTGAGTAGGTATGCAAGTAATCTAAGGGAAGAGCATAGGAAAACCCTAGTAAGTGTTCTTAGATATATTAGATATACCCTTAACCATGAATTTCACGACACAAGGTATCCAACTGTACATGAAGAATACAACAACGCTAATATGATATCTGATTCGAAGGATTCTAAATCCACAAGTGGTTATATAATTACACTTGGTACTGCTGGTGTATATCTTAGAAATTCTCAAAACATACATGTATTGCTAGATTTACTATGGAATCTAAATCTTTTGGTTTAGATAAAGTTGGATAAGAAGCAGAGTGACTTCTACACTTCTTAGATGATATTCCAATGTGCCCGGAACTTGTTCCCTTATGATAGTTAATTAGCAATTAGAAGAGCGTAGAGTAATATGTATGACTACAAGTCTTGATATATATGCGTAGGCATAGTAAAATTAATCAACTTCTCCCTAATGGATTATTTTCATTCATTATATTAAGTCTAAGGACATTATAGAGGATCCATTAACTTAAGGTTTGAATAATGAGAAAGTATATAATTTGTCGAGGGGGTGAGATGAAAGCCTAAAAAATAAAGAGTTGCTATGATGACAACCCTACCTAGCAGACTAGATATTCCAAGATCTAGGCTCAAAGAAATAGCTTAATCTTGACCGACTCTTCAAAGTGAGCAGTGATGAGTTTTAAACTCATACCTATTCCTATGATAAAACCATGATGCATGCACAGTAAGTAAGGTTAAGAATACCTTTTAATGTCTCTCGTATCTTGGAAATATATGTGGGGATATAATAGGATACTCTTAATGGGAAGTCACCTATGTGAGTGTGAAGGGGTCGCTTATATGAGAACTTCAAAGGCCGAAATTCTCTAAAGCACTCATGAAACCAGGAGTTTTTCAGGGCCAAATTAAAAACAATCAAAAGATTCAATATTGTTTGAAGAATTACCATGTGAAGAATATTATCTTGGATTACATAAAAAACTAAATAGTTTAAGACATCATGTTCATTGATCTATTGGTAAACCGGTAGTCTTTCACCAATAATGATTTAAGGACAAAAGTTATCTCTACCTATGCAGGATTTTTTTTATAGTATTCTCTTTGTGTATTTATATTATTTTTATATTCATCCAAAGAAATTTCATTCATGTGGAGGATTGTTGGAATTTAGCGTATTTAATTGGGTTGACATTAGTTTGATCAAATTTAAGGTCAATTTAATATGGTACCCGCATGTCTTCCATGACGGTTCAAAGTTATAGTACTCCTCCACGAGGATTATAATATGGTATACTCACATGTGTACCACAAATTAATGAATGAAAAATTATTATTCAAAGTACCCACTTGGAACATGGAATTTGGTTGAAGTGTGTTGTTAAAGTCAAAGTCTCACATAGATAAAATATGAGAAATGGGTGTTGTAAATTATAACCCATTGTGGCATTTGGTCTTGGCGCATTAGGGTATCCCAAATCTTTGAAGGTGAGAGTACCTATATGGGCTTGGATTAACTTTCAATTCTAGACGAGCGTGCCGCTACCCGCCTGACCTGACGCGATCTTATTTGGTTCGGTCCCATTTAAAACAACATGTGAACGAGCGTGGGCTTTGGGATTTGACTTGGAAAATTATTAATTTTTTGGCCAAATTTTATTAGACCTTGTATTTCATTCTGAATCTTATTGTTTTGGTTTGTATTTTTTTTCTGGACCAATATTAATTCCATTTTTTATGTTAATTTTTGTTCCAAATGTTGTGGCAGTTTGGACGGTTTAATGGTTTTTAAACCGCCATTTATTTAGTATAAATTGGTGGTTTGCATTTCGTTTTTTCCCTTGGATTTTTCCATTCTTATATTTTCGTGTTGGTCAATCCATTTTAATGTTAATAAATATAAAGACTTCTTCCTTTGTTGGTTAACATATTACTTACAATTGGAACGTCTTCTTAAACACAGAGTGTTGAACACTTGCCTCAATCGTTTAATTCTACATTTCTATCACTGTAAGTTTGCATATTTATTCAGATTATTGTACACATATACATACACACACACACACACACTAGGGTATACTCGTGCCTAAAGGTACAATGAATTTTTTTGAAAGTGTACGTCATTGATTGGACCATGCGTTGTATTTACATAAAAATTATAAATATTTGTATTACCTAAACGTTGGATAAATTTCACAAAACTGTGAATATTTCCAAATTACGTAATAGAAAATGGGCAAATATTTTGTTCTCCAACAAAACAATGTGCAATTTAAAAAAAAATGGCCATAATATCCGTTGTTTATAGAACTATTCACCTTACTTAACAAATAACAAATATTCCATGAATGGAACCTACAAATCAAAACATTATTGATAGAGATATATGAATGCCAATCAATGAAAGTAGAAAATACTCTATAGATGTGAAAAAGTAGCCTTCGCGGTATTTAGTATGAAATCAGAGAGATGATTAAACCAAATTTTAATTTGCAAAGAACCTAAAATGAACATTCAAACGAAATTTTGAAAGCAAGAAAACATTACCTATTCAATTCTATAAAATAACATGAAAAAAGAGAGTAGAAACCATGAGTAAGAAATGTGAGAGAAAGTGAATAAAACCGACATAACATAAATATGTGAGCTAAGAATGGAGTAACAACGTATATAAGGAAAGAGTTTAAAGTAAAAGTAAAAATTGAAACAAAGTAAAACAAACCAAATTGGTATATACACTACTTAAAATAATAAATGCCCTATTTTCAACCAATATTGAATGCTAAGTAGATTAAGAAAATTTGAAGAAAAATATAAAAACCCAAACCTTGATTGAAAGTGAGAGAAGGAATCAAGAGAGAACAAATATTATACCTTCAAAATAAAACAAAATCAAACTAATTAGAAAAAAATAAATCAGAAATAATCCATGTAAAAACAAAATATAACCTCAAAAGTGTGTGCACATTATACTCACCTCAAGCACGTGAGTATAATAAAGGGAAGAACAATTATTTTGGGCTGCAACAAAGAACAGTTAATTGTGCAAGAGCACCACGTCACGTACTATTTCTCTATCCGGGAAGAAAAAGGCATTAGGCAACGTGAGCAATACAAAAAGAAACAGTTAGTTGCCAAAAATATATTATCATTGTGGTAACAATTATTATACAACACAAATAAATACAAGAGAGGCAATTACCAGGGAAGAAAAAGGAATGAAAAATGAGAATCACACAAAAAAAGATGTACGTGGTTCATCAAAGATGTGTCTACGTCCACGGTGGTGCAGTAGATATTATTTCTATATACTCCGGAGAGTGGATACAGAGAATACAACTTGCCCTTTTGCCCCGGACCTAGGGTTTAATATATACATGTACATTTAGGTGAGTGGGGGTGATGGGTTCCCCCACGTCTTCCATCCTTCCTATAACTTCCCTTTCAGGAGAACGTGGGAAGAGACCGAATCAAAATAAGAGGTGGGGGGCCTAGACTTTGGGCCGCCAGAACTGGGTTACTCGTCTACGCCCATGGTATTAATTCTGGGTACCCACAATTTCCCTTAAGTTTGTTGGGCCATGTTCATGGGCTCAATAAATTTAAATGATTAGCCATAATGGATTTTTTGCAATTCTTCAGAAACTGTGAAGCTGATTTTAGCGGCACCCGCTTCGTATCTTGTGCACTATGATTAGCAAAATTTGAAGGTTTCTTGGGTTAGGCACTTTTCTATCGTCGTTCCAATTTTTCCAGCACTTTCTCATTCCTTGTGAGTTCTAGTACTTCGTACCGTCTTCTCTAAATCTCGATTCTCGTTGCTTTTCTTATCGTTTGGGCTCGTGCTTCTTTATTGTTCGAATTGGTCTTCTATCTTGTAAGTATCCTGTACTTTTTCTCTGTGCTTTCTCTTTGCGTTTGTAGCTTTTCTAGGGTTTTCTAATGGCGAAGATTGGAAATAGGTCAATCTCTGAATTTAGGAAGTTTTACAACATCCCTGAGTGGGTAGATATTGAGTGTTGTGCCTCCCCTCCAAGAAATGTTAGAGATATAGATGATGCCCACTGGATCCACATCTTGTTGCTTTCCCAGGGGGACTCACTTTTCCTCCTAATGATTTATTTTTGCATTTTTTTGGCTATTTTAATATTGTTCCTGCACAATGCTCGCCCAATGTGTGGAAAATAGTAAATGGCGTACATAGGATAAATTAATTGTATGGAACTAGGTTAGGGCTCGCCGAGGTCTGTTTTTGCTACTCCTTTTCTCGAACTAGTTCTGGTGTCCTTTACCTGAAAGCTAGGAGCCCTGATAGGGTATTGGTAGTAAATCTACCTGATTCCCATAAGGACTACTGGCAATAAGGTTTCTTTGTTAGAAATTGGTAGTTTTCTCCCCACTTTGAAGGGTCGAGGTCTGAGAGGTTCTTTGTTCCCTTTTATGGGGAGGAATACATAGGTAGACATTGTACTGTTGTTTCGACATTTATTGATTTGTGATCTTTCAAACTCTTCTCTGTTCTTCTTTTGCAACGAGGTCAAAGAACTTCGAACCTGCTCTCAGCGAGGTTCGTCTTTCGGAATTAATAAAGGCTTGGAATATCAGGGAGCCCTTGGGTAACGGCGAGCATCCCAGATCTGCTTCTTTTTTGCTCGAGTATAAGAACGTTGGCTCCAGCTTCATAGCAAGGCCTGTGGACAGTATCCCAGAGTTCGACTTATTCGAAGAGACTGCTACAGGTCCTATCCAGTTGGACGAGGAAGAGAGAGGATATGGGAGTGACATTGTAGGAGCTGTAGGTGATTTGCGGGGAGAGAGCTCTAGCAGTAGCAGTTCCTCTGATCGTAGGGAGGTTTCTGAAGCTCGAGGGTCGTCGAGCACTTCTAGCAGTTCGAGCGAGGAGATGGTTCCTCCAAGGAAGAACTTGATCATGGATGATGATGACGAGGACCACGTGCTTCTTGCACAGAGGTCAAAGAAGAAAAAATCAGTCTCTGGGGCTATGGCTACTGGTTCCCGGTCATCTTCTCAGGAGCAAGAGAGGAAGAGGAGCAGGTGAGAGAGAGAGAGAGAAGAAAAAGGAAGAAGAGAGGAAGAAGATGGAAGAGAAGAGAAGGGTAGAGTAGAGGAGAGGAAGAAGAGAGAGAGTGATAAGGAGGAGGAGAAAAGGAGGGAAGAGGCGAGGACGAAGGCCGGGCAGGCCTTTGTCCTGGTGTCCGCGCTGCCCGAGGGGGCCTCTGTGGCAATTTCCCCCCAGTTGGCCCCGACTCTGCTCGAGAAAGCTATCCTTCCGGCTAATCGCCAAAGGGCAGTAGGGTCAGAGCAATTGGCCCTTCAGGCTAGTCAGAGGCTTGCTTTGGTAAGGTTTTTTCCTTTCTCTCCTACGTTTTTCTGAATTCTTTCGTTTTCCTCTTCTAATGCCTTCTTTTTTCTGCAGTTTGTTACTGACTTCGTCGTGCTGTATCATTCACGCGATGAGCTGGTGAAGAGAAATAGTGAGCTGGAGAAAGAGAACTCTGCCTTGAAGCTGAAGGGTAAAGAGCTTGAGGCCAACTTTAAAGTCGTTGATGCTGCTCGGATTTCATCCGACTTGGCTCTTGCCACTTCCAACAAGGAGAAGGACGCTGCACTCCAGGATCTGAAGGAGCTGAGGCAGGCCTATGACTTGGTTTGCTCGAGAAAACTTATAGTTGTTGAGGAGAACAGGGTGCTTTCTGAAGAACTGATGAAGAAGGAGTCTGAGGCTGTTACTGCCAATGAGGACTCCTACAATTCTGGTTGGGGTGCAGCGTATGAGGATGCTGAAGTTCAGATAGGCTATATTAGTCGTCTGAACTTCAAGAAGGGCTGGAATAAGGCTCTTTGGCTGCTGGTGTCGACATTGATTCTCCCTTGTTTGACAAGCATGACCCAGGTTCGAAGCCAACCGTGGATGAAGTTATTGCCCCAGCTGTTGAAGGCACTGATCCTGTTCCTCAAGCGACCCCTGCTAATGCTTCTCTGGTTATGGGGACAGAGATTACCCCCGCTGAGGGCGGTGCTCCCGCTGATGTTGACAAAGGGAATGGGACATCGACCCCTGTGCCACCTGAGGTTGTTAATTAGTTATCTACTAGGATTTCTCTGTATTTTTGGTTTTTTCTGTAAATTTTCTCTTTTCTGTTCGATGTAACTCCAATCCTTTATTAATGAAAAGGCTTCATTTCTGCTCGCACTGATTTGTATCTTTCTCTCCTTTATTTTTCTCTCTCTTGTAGTTAGTTGATGTGGATGATTACATTCCTGCTACTTCCCAATTAAGCAGGACCCTTGGTCCCAAATTCGAGTCCCGAAGTTCTCCAGGCCTTCGTTAAGCTTTGCAAGTCCCTTAGATCTAGAAATCAGAAGTATAAGGAGCAATTTGAACTTTTGGCTAAGCTGAAGGACAGGCTCCAGGAGATGGAGGACATTGGTGCTTCAGTGCAAGAGGAGGTCAATGCGCTGAGAGCAAAACTATTAGAGGCCTCAGAGATTAACCAAGTTGGGGAGGTTCTTCAGCAGGAGAATGAGGACCTGAGGAGAGAAGTCTTACGACTTAGGGAGCATGCACTGTGCACTGTTCCAGCAGTATTACAAGGCTCCTCATCATCACGAACTAGAGCTGGTCATAATGTTACTCCTCCTGTGTCGCGAGGTCCCACTCGCCCACCCATTCCGCAAGCTGGTAGGAGCATCAGGAGCAAAAGCAAGGAAGCAGAAGAACTTAGAGATAGGGAAATGGAAGAACTCCGCAGTGATGTTCAGCAAGCATATGTAATTGCTGCTGGGCTTCAAAGGGACGTTAATCGGTTGCGGCACTTGTTCAAGAAAGGTCCTCGACAAGCGTGGACTGACGGTTATGATCAGGGCTGGTCGGATGTTCCAACAAGGCTGTTTGAGTTCGAGGAGCTTTCTTTTATCAAGGGGTGGCTAAGTACCTTGAAGGAGCTATAAGTCCTGAGGAACTCGATGCTATGGTATCGCCATGAGATGTCTCCCTCTATTCTGATGCCTAACCCCTTTCGGAGGGATGATCGATGGATCCCCATCGATGCTATTCCTCGGCAATTATTGGAGTCGTATGCGAATGAGGTTTTGGAAGAGTTAGCTCCTGCTCCTGATGACGGACGAAGAGCTCGAGTGGCTGATTATCTTGCTCAGAGGCTTCCCCCCATTGAGATTTTGCCAGTTATTATTTTTTTGTATTTTTGATAATGTAAATGCTTTGGGCGAGCTCGCCGACTAAACATGTATTACTATTGTTGTAAGTATGATGAATTAATGAAAAGTTTGTGTTTTGGGCAATTTTGCCGACTAAACGTGTGCATCATACTTTTCATATTCTTGCTGCTTTATAATCTTTTTTATTTTGTCATGCAAGTGTCCCCCTAGTCCAGTATAATACCAAGATACCATTGTGCTCCTCTTTACCTTTTAGGTTGTGTCGTCACACTCCCTTAGGCCTAAGTGGGGCAATTGGTGAAGACGCACCTGGTGTTGGATGTTTTCATCCGATCAGGATTTTACTCAACCGAAGTAGGTTTGATAACCAGTATAGAATTTGATCATATTACCTAAGGATCCCCTGTAGGGCTTCATGTATTGCCAGGGGAAATGCTAAGAGGTTCTTCGTGTTTCATGACGATAACCTGAGGAGGGGTATTCCCCTGCTATAGCATAGTGATCAATGTGCCTGTTACTTGAAAAAAAGATGTGCGATAAATGCAGCTGTTACTAATCAGAGTGCAACCAATTTAATAATTTTCATTAATAATAAGGGAAATGAACTTGTATAATAAAAGAATACAATAGAAAGATCTAAAAATAAAATCTCTTAAGATTAGCTGCGTTCCATGCTCGTGGTATTTCTCTGCCCTCCATCGTTTCCAAGTGATAGGCACCATGCAGGTCGTCTTTGGTTACTTTAAAGGGTCCTTCCCAGTTGGGACCTAGCTTGTCGTCTGATGGTTTCACTGCACTGCCCAGGAATTTCCGTAAAACATAGTCCCCAATTCGGAATGCCCTTGGGGTAACCCTTTTGTTGTAATGCCTCGCGAGCTATTGCTGGTAGCTCGCTAGTTTCACTAGGGCTAGCTCCCAGCGCTCGTCGGCTAGGTCGAGCTCAGTGAGTAATGTTACATCATTATGGCCTTGGTCGACAAGGTTGGACCTCATTGTTGGCAAACCTGCTTCGAGTGGGATGACTGCCTCCATGCCATATGTCAGCGAAAATGGGATTTCTCCTGTTGCTCACCGAGGAGTGGTCCGATATGCCCATAGGACGTGAGGTAGTTCATTTACCCATGCACCTTTGGCTCGCACTAATCGCTTCTTCAATCTATCGATAACGGTTTTGTTGGAAGCCTCAGCTTGGCTATTTCTCTGAGGGTAGGCCACTGAACTGAAGTGGTGTCTGATCCCGTGTTCTTTACAGAAGTTCTGAAAGGAGCCACTTTCGAACTGTGTTCCATTGTCGGTGATGATGGTTCTGGGGATTCCAAACCGAGTGATTATATTCCTCCATATGAACCTTATCATATCAGTATCTCAGATGTTTGCCAGGGGTTCTGCCTCAATCCATTTGGTGAAGTAGTCAGTCGCAACTAACAGATATTTACGATTGTCGGCAGTGGTAGGCAGTGGTGCCATGATGTCTATTCCCCATTGGGCGAAGGGCCATGGGCTGCACATGGACTTTAGGTCGCTGGTGGGTTGGTGGGCCATAGGAGCATGGAGCTGGCATTTCAGGCATTTGCGGACATATACTACGGAGTCCTTTTGCATATATGGCCACCAATAGCCTTCCTTCATCACTTGAAAGGCTAGAGATCTTCCTCCAGCGTGGCTTCCACAGATTCCTTTGTGAAGCTCTCGTAGCACTTGCTCGACATCCCCTGGGTGGACGCATCGGAGGTAGGGACCGGAGAAGGATTTCTTATACAAGTTGCCTTCTGGGGATAAGTGAAAGCGAGCAGTTTTGACTCTTATCTGGTGGGCAGTCTTCTTGTCATCCGGGAGCGTGCCATTCTTTAAAAATTCTCTTAAGGGGTCCATCCAGCTGGGTGCTGACCCCACCTGGAGTACCTGCTCCATGCTTGGTGGATTGTTGTCGATGCTCGGACAGGTGAGGAAATCGATGGGGATGATTCTTTTTAGGTCGGAGTCAACTGCCGAACTAAGGGTTGCTAAGGCATCAGCATGACTGTTTTGCCCCCTGGAAAACTGCTGGACGTTGATCTCTTCAAAATTTGACATCATCTTTTTCACTAAGGCGAGGTAGGTTGCCATTCTTTCATTCTTTGCATTGTAATCTCCACTTATCTGATTGGAGACCAGTTGTGTGTCGCCGAACATCTATAAATGTTTTACTCCCAAAGTATGCGCCTTTTCGAGGCTGGTTATTAGGGCTTCATACTCTGCTTCGTTGTTGGAGGCTGTAAATCCAAGCCTGATTCCTTGTTCAAGGATTGCGTTCTCTGGAGTTATGAGGACAATGCCTACCCCTTCCCCCTTTGTATTAGAGGCTCCATCAACAAACAGTTTCTAGGTTTCATTTTTTATTGGGTTCTCCGTTTGCCTTGTTGGTTGGGGTTGGTCGGAGGGTCCTTCGCCCGTGAATTCGGCTATAAAATCAGTAAGGATCTGATCCTTGATAGATGTCCTTGGTTGAAATTGGATGTCAAATCGACCGAGCTCAACTGACCACTTGGACAGTCTGCCTGACAAATCCGCTTTCCTTAGGACTGCCTTAAGGGGATGCGATGTAAGAACGATGATAGTATGAGCTTCGAAATAATGCTTCAGCTTCCTCGAGGCTATTACCAGCATGAAGGCGAGCTTCTCCAATGGCAGGTACCTTTGCTCGGCGTCTAGTAAGGTCTTGCTCGCGGAATAAACGGGGTGCTGGATTCCTGTAACCTCGCATATTAGCGCAGAGCTGATAGTGTGACTGGATACGGAGAGGTAAAGGTACAAAGAATCCGTTTGTTGTGGTATGACAAGCAGTGGTGGAGAGCTTAAGTAGGACTTGAGCTCGACCAATGCTCGTGAGCAATCTGGGCTCCACTCTATCATTTTTCTCCCCTTTAGAAGCTGGAAAAAAGGCTTGCACTTATCGGAGGATTTTGAGATGAAGCGATTTAAAGCAGCGAGCATACCAGTGAGCTTCTGTATGTCCCGAATTGTGCCAGGGGGTTGCACTCTGTTGATTGCATCGATCTGGTCTGTATTAGCCTATATGCCTCTCTTACTGACCAAGTACCCAAAAAATTTTCCTGACTGGACACCGAAAGAACACTTTCTTTCATTAAGTTTCATTCGGTATTTCCTGGGAATTTCGAAGGTTTTTGACAGGTCCGAGAGGTGATTCTCCCTCTTCTTGCTTTTAACAAGCATATCATCGATGTAAACCTCCATGGTGTCTCCCATCTGATCCTTGAACATCTTGGTAACCAATCGCTGGTATGTTTCCCTTGCATTCTTGAGCCCAAAGGGCATGAATTTGTAGCAGTATAACCCAACTATTGTGTTGAACGTCATTTTGTCTTGGTCGGGGGCATATAGGGGGGTCTGGTGATACCCTGAGTATGTGTCCAGGAAACTCATTCGCTCATGACCTACGGTGGTGTCTACTAGTTGGTCTATCTTCGGGAGGGGGAAACTATCTTTAGGGCATGCTTTGTTGAGGTCAGTGAAGTCGATGCAAACTCTCCACTTCCCATTGCTCTTCGGAACTACTACTGGGTTGGATAACCATTTGGGGAATTGTACCTCCCGTATGGATCCTGCATCCAGTAGTTTTTCCACTTCTTTTTCAACCTCTTTAGCCTTCTCGGGTGCAGTTCACCGTGCCTTATGCGTGATTGGCTTGAATATGGGGTCGATGTGCAGCTGATGACAGACCATACTAGGATCGATTCCAGGCAGTTTGTATGGTTCCCATACGAAAACATCTACGTTGCACCTCAGCAAGGTTGTCAACTCCTTCTGTTCTTGGTCGATGAGAGATGCTCCAATCAAGAAGACTCTGTTACTGTCACGATCTCCAGCCATAACTTTTACTAGGCTCTCGATGACCCGCTCAGAGGGGAGGAGCCTGGTCTCCTCTACTCCAGGTCTGCCATACTTTAATTGCTATTTAGAAGGTGTCAGACCTTCTTCAATTTTCTCGCTGGGCTATTCGGACTTCTTCTCTAGTTTTGGACGGATGGCTACTATGAAGCACCTTCTCTCCATTGCCTAATCATGATGGATTTCCCTTACTCCACGTTCGGTTACATACTTGAGTTTCTGATGGTAGGTTGAGAAAACTGCCTTCATCGCATGAAGCCATCCCCTGCCGAGGATGCCCTGGTATAGTGAGTCGATGTTAACTACCGAAAACTCGATCATCTTGGAGACATTTCAAGCACGTACTGGTAGTATAATCTTTCCCAGGGGCATAGTCATTTTTCCTGTGAAGCCAACCAAAGGTACATTAGCTTCCTTTAGGTCGACGATGCTTAACTTCAATTTCCTGAATTGGTTGAGGTACATTACTTTGGACGAGCTTCCTTGGTCGATGAGCAGCTTGTCGACGTCAAAGTTAGCTATTCTGAGGGTAATAATCAGAGCGTCATGGTGTGGGGTTCTTACTCCTATCAGATCTTCATCTGTGAAAACAATATGCTTGTTATAATTAACGTCATCTGCTCGTCGACGCTTTCCTGATTGTGATTTTGCTGGATCGATCTGAAAAGCCTGCATTACCGCTGTAAGCTTCTTCATTTCCATTCAAGCTGAATTTCCTTGGATCTGCTTGGCATCAGATGCCCCATGAATTACTGCGAACTCATGTTTGGCATCATCTTCGAGCACGTTGTCAGATCTTACTTCCCTATTGGCAGCTACCTTCTCCGCCTTTTTCTCTACACACTAGTTCAAATTCCCGGACTGGGCCAATTCCTCGAGGTGAGACTTTAGAGCTTTGCAATTCTCAGTCTTGTGTCCTCCCTCTTTGTGAAAAGCGCATCTCAGCGCATTGTTCCTCTTTGATGGATCTCCTCCCATTTTTCTGGGCCATTTGATGAATGGCTCGTCTTTGATTTTCGCGAGAATTTTGTAAATTGGTTCTTTGAAGACGGTGCTGACCACCTGGAATGCTTTCGACGCATCATTATTTCCTCCGTTCTTAGAGCCATTTTTGCCCCTGTTCTTTCCTCCTTTTTTCTGGTTCTCAACTTTGTCACTTCCCTTAGTAGTGATTTTAGCTCGACCGTTTTCTCGTGTATTGAGGCGGGTGATGTCTTCCACCTTGGCATACTTCTAGATGCGAGCCATTCGGTCATCGATGGTTATGGCTTCCTTCTTTGTCAGGGACTGGTAGAGAAGGGAAGAACTAGGTAGCCCAATTTTGAAAGAGGCCACCGCCACTTGCTCTGAGCAGTCCTCGACCTCATTGAACAACTCCCAGTACCTTTTCGCGTAGTCTCGGAGGGTCTCCTGAGGCGTCCTCTTCATTGTCAACAAAGCATCTATCCTTTTGGAATGGGAGCTACTAGTAATGTAGCAGGCCGTAAAGAGTTCGGCCAGGGATTTGAAACTTTTTATGGATCGGTGGGGGAGTCTTTTGAACCATTTCTGCGCCACATCATGCAAGCTCGAGGGGAAAATATGGCACATCAGTGCATCCCGGTGATTCCAGAGGGTCATGGCCTGTGGGTATTGCCTGATGTGATCGATGGGATCAGTCTTACCGTCATAAATCTTGAACCTTGGAATGGCAAATTTCTTGGGGGCTTCTTCCTCTTCGATTTCCTTCGTGAAGGGTGACTTCATCTGGGTTTTAAGAGCTCGCCTTGCGAGTTCTCTAGTTGATCTGGTACCGTGGTGGGAAGGATGTTGGTCCATTTCCCTGCGAACCAGATCTCGTATGTTCTTGTTGCTGCGAGCAGGGCTCTGGTAACGTCAAGCTCTTCGTAGCTGCTTGCGGAGGTCGTCGTCTGATTCGTCTCCCTCGACCTTTTGAGATCCTCGCCTAGGGCTCCTTCCTCGACTGCGAGACTTTCTTGCCTGAGGACTAGGAGTGCGGTATGGACGTCTCCTGTTATCAGGACGAAGCTACCTCTCCAGTCTTTCCAGTTTTCTTTTCAGGCGAGCATTCTCAGCCTCGTACTTGCGAGAAGACTCCCTTTATTCGTGGAGCCTTTCCTCATACGCATCAATCAATCAGGATATCTGTGTGGACCTCACTGGTCCCTGGCTTTCTTCTGAGGATGGATTTTCCAAGCGATCCCTCTGATCTGATCGTCGAACTTCAGACCTAATCTTGCGAGGAGCAGGTGGTTCTTGAATATCCCCTACCTGAGGGGCATTGCTGCTGTGACCAGACATTTTAAACTCCTTTCTTGGTGTGGGCTCTTCTCAGGGAAAGATGAACGCTTCCCACAGACGGCGCCAATTGTGGTAACAATTATTATGCAACACAAATAAATACAAGAGAGGCAATTACCAAGGAAGAACAACGAATGAAAATGACAATCACACAACAAATGATGTACGTGGTTTAGCAAAGATGTGCCTACGTCCACGGTGGTGCAGTCGATATTATTTCTATATACTCCGGAGAGTGGATACAGAGAATACAACTTGCCCTTTTGCTCTGGACCTAGGGTTTAATATATACATGTACATTTAGGTGAGTGGGGGTGATGGGTTCCCCCACGTCTTCCATCCTTCCTATAACTTCCCTTTCAGGGGAACGTGGGAAGAGACCGAATCAAAATAAGAGGTGGGGGGCCTAGACTTTGGGCCACCAGAACTGGGCTACTCGTATAAGCCCATGGTATTAATTCTGGGTACCCACAATCATAACACTAAACAATTATTATAACAGTACATCCAAATAAGTGTGACAAACCGAGAATGGAAATATGATAATTTAAACAAACACACAAAACAGTTGAATTATGATATGATAAAGAATGTCCTGCTCATAATGATGATTACAGACACACTAAAACTGAGTTGGACAGTTTTTAATCCATGACAAATTTAAATCAATCCATACTAATTATAGGCAAAAAAATAATGGTGATTACAGATTTTTGTAACTTTAAAATTCTATACTGGTTGGTTTATATTTTTATGTGCGAATGATAGTGATTATGCATTAAAAAACACTGCAAGAAATAATTAACAAGGATATGAAGAAATAAAGAGATATAGTGAGGTGCAGACCAAAAATACTTGTAATGTATGCCCCTGTACAGAATAAAGGAGAAAGAAACCATCAATCTTTTAAGTAATTCAAATATTAAAGAATAAAGGAGAAGGAAAGAAACCATAAACTCATCAAGCTCAGGATCTATTCCTAAGTAACTGGAAATCGTATATCGCTTGTAGACATCGTTTTCTCCACGGATTTCATCTAATAAACACTCTATTGTAACAACCCTCGCTTTTAGAGGCTAATTTTATATTAATTTACCGCATAAGGTAATTATATAAAATGTGGGAACTGGAGTAAATATTAATTTAATGAGTTAAAAATTAATATTTACTGTATTGATGCATATTTACTGTATATGAAAGTAAATATCGCCAGGTTGCATGTTTATAGTGTCATGTATTTTAATTGACATTATGGTTAAAATGAAATTGGAACTGGAAATAATTTATAAAATTGCCGAATGCTAGTTTAGAGAGTGTAGTTAGTCTCAGAAGGTGCGAGACAGTCAAAATAAGTGCCATATTGTAATTTTGGGTTTCGGGCACTTTTACCTGGTTTTAACTTAAACGCGTATTGGGAGTCATTTTAATGTGGTATTAATCACTTAAGTTGGAGACTTTAGAATTAAGCCACGATTTTAAGTCTTGCCCCTTATTTCATTTTCCTTATTTTTATGTCTTAAACTTAGAGAGAAAGAGAGGAAGAGAAAAATGGAGAAATGAGAGAGATTTGGAGATTGAAGATGGATTGTTGCTTCTACCCAAAAGAAATCTGAGATTACAACCCTAAGGCCAAGTTTTCTACTTGCTAATATGTGATTTAAGATGTATAAATTGTGTGATAGTTGTGTATTTACATTTATGGTTTAAATGTGGAATTTATGGGATTTAAGCCCTAATCTTAGTTTTCATGATAAAACTTTGGGTTATAGTTGTTATTAATCATGTAGGATGAGTTTGGGTGGATAAATATTATTGGTTGTGTGAAAAATGGAAGAGATTTGGAGTTTGGAGAAATTAGGGTTCATAACCCTTCGTAGCCATTCTTGGCAAATACTCCAGGACGAATCGATTCGGCCCTCTGGGCGAATCGATTCACTAAAGGGCAGTTCCCAGGTCTACTTGGACCGAATCGATTCGGTCCTAAGCCGAATCGATTCGGCAGTTGAAAAATCCCAGGTCTTCTTGTACAAACCGATTCGCTTTTTGGGCGAATCGATTCGGTTTGCTGTTGTTTTTGAGTTAATTTTATGACTCAATTCCAATTCTTTTTCTTTAAATATAGAGCCTAGGAACCTTCTTGAATGAAGTAAACTTAGAGTCCTAGAGTGTGAGATGAGTTAGTTGTCTACCCTACATTAGGAATAGGTTATGTGGGGACTTTTTCAGGGTTATGCCTATTGATGATAGGGCATTCTTTTCTTCTAATTAATTACTATAAAACTAGGAGATGTAGTGTTATGTTTGGGAGACTTTAGAAGCTCAATTGAGTCATACTAGTTTTGATGGTTTATATTATCACCCCAAAAGAATGTTGGGAGATTTTAGAAGCTCAATTGAGCTATGTTAACCTTGATGGTTCTTAATAACACCGTAAAAGAATGTTGTGAGAATAAATTGAAAGCTTCTTCATTCCTTTGAGGTATGATAGTATTGGGGTTTTAAAATAATATCCCAAAATGTTTGGAGGTAATTACGAGTTTATTTACTCCTTTGAGGTTGTAGTAACGATACAAGTTATCGTATGGCTCCGGATTTAAATGAGTTAAATTATTTGCAAACTGTAAATGATACTGGATTCGGATAAAATGAAACATACATATGGAAATGGTAATGATGATGGTAAATGATAATTTACTTAATCATGAATTTGGTAAATGATAATTTACTTTATTTCAAAAATGGTAAATAAAGTGGTTAAACACACCTCTCTAAATGACATCGTAAGGGAAGTTCACGCATTGAGGTGAAGCCCCCTTACTAATGAATGCAGGGTGGATATAGTCCTAGGCCATGTGAGCGTTTGTTGATATATATTTTTCTGCGATGGGTAGGAGATTCCGGGTGTGGTCTTGACTACCCTGAAGGCACATGGCCGCTTCCCGACGTTTTGCGTTATAGGTGCCCAGGTTGTATTATGATAGGCCCTGGAAGATTATTGTCATTTAGGGGCGCGCACAGTGGGGAAACCCGGACGAGCGGTCTTAGAATCGTTATATGTATATAAATATAACTATTCATAATCAAGTGGGACTTGATGGATTATATTCCATAAAGAGCATGTTGAGGTGCCACAAAGAGCACATATAAATGCCACAAGAGCATTTGAAAATGATTATTTTCCTGATAAGGAAAGGATTTTTACAAAAGGTAAAATTAAGATAAAATTGCCAAAGAGCAAAAGATTGTGATTATATATATATATATATATATATACTTCCTGTTAAGGAAAAGATATATGAGATAATTAGCGCGCATGATGAAGTTTTAGATTAATGTTACTTAATTTATTTTTCCTTCTTAGCTTATGTTTTAAATTGTGTAGGTAGCTTTTTATTTATCTTTCATCATGATATATCATTCATAATTGTCATACTCTTTATTCATCTAGTAATCATATAGAACCGGGCCCTGAACCGTTCATATTTCTTGTTGTACTTGCATCTTGTATCCGCTCAGGTACTCCGTCGCAAGGATGCCTGATTTGAATTCCAATCCCGGTGTCTTTGGTGAGCCGTGATGCTTTGCGGGTCTTACGGGACATTTTGAAATAGACGACATCATCCTTGCACTCTAGTTAAGATCGGGTCTTTTTACTCGGGCAAGAGGCCCAAGCTTTTGTAATTGATTAATGTAATGTAATATGTAGATAATTGAACTTGTTTAATATCGTTGTATGAGTCTGTGGTCGATAGCATATTCGGTCCCTTATTGTACAATTGAGGGTATATAATATAATTTAATCTGAATTTCCATTTTCTTTTTAGATGGGTTGTTTAAATTGTTTTCTTTAACTTTAAAACTAAAAAAATTTGGCAACCTATTTTTCTGAAATATGGAGTGGTTATCCCGTATACTTCTTATTTTGTTGGGATGCTGAGAATGATTCCATCCATGATTCCTTTATTTTGGAGTATCGGGATGGCCACCTCCTATTTCGAATGGCGGGTTGTCACAGATGGTATCAGAGCATCAGGTTTTAGAGTCGTTAGGAATCTATGTGAACTCTTTACGTCTTCAGCATTGCTTTTGACTTGATATAGAGCCTTAGGATTGAGATCATTGAATTCTCTTGTGAGATTTCGTTCTTCGGCCATGAGGTAGAACCTATAGAATTTTTTTGCGCATTCGTGTGAGAATAGTAGGTTGATTGATGAAGGGTGTCATGAGAAGGATTTCTAAGAACTGTAATGTGTGGTCAGGGATGAGGACCGCTTTGGAGGTCGCTCCCTTTTTTTTAGCACTTTCTTGTCTTTCTACTGCGACAACTAATTACGGTAGATTTAGTTTTCCAAGTACTGCTAGAAGTAGTGTTGTGATGGTGGGAGCATAGTCACCTTATTTATGGGCGCAGAAAGTTTTGCCCATGGAGAAACCCGATAGATACTTCCTATCGTAAGTTTCTCTGGGGTAACTGGAAGGAGGATAATGTAGATCCTCAAATGTTCACGCGAGGCTCGGTCAGAGGCCGACATGTGAAGAAGAGTTGTGCGATTAGGGAGATCGTGCACCAAAGAAAGGTAGGTATAAGGGAGATCCCCCCAATGGAATGATAGGCTCCAGAATAAGTGTCGCTAACACTTCTGATGGAGCAGTGATCATGAAACCGCAGTGGTGGATATCCGCCTTGGGAAGGTTTCATTGAACTAAGGAAGAGGAGGCCGAGAGCGTGTTCTCTTTTATTGAGAAAGTAAAAGGAACTACGTGGGATATAGTGACGTGGAAGAACCACGTATTTTCATTACGCTGATTGGAGAACAAGGGCAAAGATAAAGTGCCTAGTTGGGGAGTTGATGGAAGTAATGTTGGCTTGTATAAGGCTCGAATATGGAGTCGGAGAACCATTGGTATTGACCCGGAGTGATTGGCATAAAAGGTTAGCGGGAATTCCACCTTATTAGTGGGTGGTGTATTCCTTAGGATAAGATTTAGTAGTATTATATCTACTATAGATTCGGGTGTGTATATTGAGGTTGTAGTAGTTTCGATATTACTAAATAGAGTAATTATATGACTTCTGTAGTAGGGGAGTTTTATATTTTCTTCACTCATTATAAAGCGAGTGACGATGTATTTTCTTTAAATATTATGTATGTTATATGTTACTTGTATGATATACTATACAAGTAAAGATATTTTGGTTTAGTTGGGGTGATAGAAAGCAATTAGATTGCGAGGATATCCTACTTCTAGTTTCAGAATGGAACTAGTTGTCCTATAATATCTCCCCTGGATACAGGTTGAGACTTCATGTGGGTGGTTGAGGTAAGTAGGATGTTTTTATTACTTGTTATGTTATCCTGCGTGTGTGTTTAGTTGATTGATTGTTTGCATTGTATGTGATTGGTATGCCTTATCTCCACGACCAACAAAGTTGAGTAGTATCGTATAGGAGGGGTTCCTTATTTGGATTCCCCTTCTGCGGGACGCTCCACGTGTGAACCTCAACGACATTGGAAGTGGGGAGATTTAATTCTTTCTTCTTTTGAATTCATTCCATTTTATTTATTTATTTTGTTGGTTGAAGGTTGGGTTGAAAGGTTTAGACGAGAATCACGTAGAAGAGTGATTAAGGGCTACTAAAGTGCGAGATAGAAGCACTGTATATAGTTATCTCCTCTGATCGATGTGAGGGAGACTGAGATACGAAGTCGAATTGAGACTTCGGGTTATGCCTTGATAAGAAGGCTATTTGAAAGATGTATATATGTCATGGGATGAAATTTGTAAGATTTCACAGAAAGTGAATGTCTGATCAGTTAAAATCTTTAATGATGCTATGGTAAGATGTAGAAGTAGAACTTTGTTAAAATAATTGCAAGTTAAAAATTTACTGATCCCGATCATGTGTTTTAGACCGTCATGTCTTAATGACTGAAGATGCGAGGTAGTAGTGTAACGGGAGGGTTCCTTGTTTGGATTTCGCTTCGGCGAGATGTACCACGTATGAAACCGAGCGAATGTCGGAAGTTAAGATTGGTCTTGGACACTAGGGATATACTTAGTATTATATGTATACGACTTATATAGAATATATATATATATAGATTGACCTTAGGTTATTAGGACATAAGGCCATTAGGGCAGGTGATGTTGATTTAGGAAGGTTATAGGGAGTTGACCACAAATATGTTGTGGGTTGACCCTTAAGGGAAGTAGATCCCTGGGAACGAGAATTGTGTAATCTCGAGAATTATCGGAGGTTGGGCTGATGGAGATGAGGTCTCTCTTAGATAGAAGGTTACATTGGTAACCTAACTTTCAGGGGAGTTAAAAGCATGAGCTGACTTTCACTCCCGAGTTCATATGTTTAGGTTCAGGGGTGAGTTTACGGAACAAGTCTCTACCAGGATGGGGAATAATAATACTGTAGCATGAAACCGTTGAGTATGCGTCTCACAAAATCTATCTTTGTGGGAAGTATTATTCCACGCTTGATTTGGAATTCATTGTGGTAGCAATCGCCTTAAATAAGTGGAGGCACTATTTCCTGGGTAGGGAAGTTGGTCTTTCTCGTGAGCAACAAGTTGTTGCAGTATGTCGGGGGAGAAATCAAGTTGGTTTATGAAGTTTATAAAGGATTATTGATTTGGGTTTTCTCATTCTCTAAGGAAATGCTATTGGAGTAGTATATGCGTCAAGTAGAAACTGTCGAAGATATGGGTAATGGCACTGAGAGCCAAATGAGATGAGCATGACTAGGATGAATTATAGCTAGAATATTTTGGTCTATGATTGACCGTATCACCTACTTGTGTGAAGAAGAGTAGCGGTGGAACGAAGAAGGGTATATTCATAAACGTCTTTATTGAATTGCCGACATCAGACTGGTCATGATTCTATTTAAGGAAATTGCTGATCGTTCGACCAAGCTGTTGCTTTTCCAAATATTTCGGGCGGACGATGTGTAGAGGAGTACGCCCCGCTTTTATGGAGGGGTGAAGTGCCTAGCAATAGTGGTGGACCGAGACTCGTTATTCATGTCGAGGTTCGGTAAAGTTTCTACAAAGGAATGGGAACCGTATGGAGATGGAGTATATTATACCACCCTAAAGTGGATGGATGAAGGGAAGAAGTTCACTTAATGACGAAGGGCATTTCTTGAACGTGAACCTTAGGATACATAACGGACGGTGTAGTAGTTGTATGGATGGAAATTCCCGTACGATAATTAGGCTTTTTGATGGCCTTATGGATCATTTCCTAAGGTATGGCGTTGTGAGTGGCCTTGGGTAGCCAGGGGAGTAAATTACATACTTGTTGGATGATGCCAGCAAATAATTGGTCCCTTGGACTTGGGGCGGTCTCGGAACATTTCTTTAAGGACTATGCTTTGAAGAGATACGGCTATGCGAGGAGAAGTTGAATAGTGTTGGGTTTAAGACATTTAGTGTTGGTGTAGGTATCCCCAAGGTGGGATGTAACGTGATTTAGGATGGAAGGCATTTTGTGCCTAGTCACGTGGTTAGCATATTCCGCCGTAGGAAGTTAGAGTTGATAGTTTGTGAGGAACGCTTTGTGCTATGACAGAGCACAAAGAATGTAAACTGAGATCGATAGTGACAACCTTAGTCCAAGTCCATTTTGGGATGTCGTATTAACGAGGGTTTGTTAAGGACGATAGAATGATAGTTTGAGATAGTATACCCTTTATGTGTATAGGGTATGCCCGAATTTTGGGGACAAAATTCCCTCATAAGGGGGGGAGTATGTAACAACCCTCGCTTTTAGGAGGCTAATTTTATATTAATTTACCGCATAAGGTAATTTTATAAAAAGTTGGAACTGGAGTAAATATTAATTTAATGAGTTAAAAGTTAATATTTACTGGATTGATGCATATTTACTGTATATGAAAGTAAATATCGTCAGGTTGCATGTTTATAGTGTCATGTATTTTAAATGACATTATGGTTAAAATGAAATTGGAAGTGGAAATAATTTATAAAATTTCCGAATGCCAGTTTAGAGGGTGTAGTTAGTCTCAGAAGGTGCGAGACAGTCAAAATA
Source organism: Sambucus nigra (assembly GCA_949130495.1). NCBI lineage: Eukaryota > Viridiplantae > Streptophyta > Magnoliopsida > Dipsacales > Adoxaceae > Sambucus > Sambucus nigra. Next base: position 121,435,390 of record OX422222.1, on the reverse strand, counting down.
AGTGCCATATTATAATTTTGGGGTTCGGGCACTTTTACCTGGTTTTAACTTAAACGCGTATTGGGAGTCATTTTAATGTGGTATTAATCACTTAAGTTGGAGACTTTAGACTTAAGCCACGATTTTAAGTCTTGCCCCTTATTTCATTTTCCTCATTTTTATGTCTTAAACTTAGAGAGAAAGATAGGAAGAGAAAAATGGAGAAATGAGAGAGATTTGGAGATTGAAGATGGATTGTTGCTTCTACCCAAAAGAAATCTGAGATTACAACCCTAAGGCCAAGTTTTCTACTTGCTAATATGTGATTTAAGATGTATAAATTGTGTGATAGTTGTGTATTTACATTTATGGTTTAAATGTGGAATTTATGGGATTTAAGCCCTAATCTTAGTTTTCATGATAAAACTTTGGGTTATAGTTGTTATTAATCATGTAGGATGAGTTTGGGTGGATAAATATTATTGGTTGTGTGAAAAATGGAAGAGATTTGGAGTTTGGAGAAATTAGGGTTCATAATCCTTCGTAGACATTCTTGGCAAATACTCCAGGCCGAATCGATTTGGCCCTCTGGGCGAATCAATTCGCTAAAGGGAAGTTCCCAGGTCTGCTTGGACCAAATCGATTCGGTCCTAATCCGAATCAATTCGACAGTTACAGAATCCCAGGTCTTCATGTCCGAACCGATTCGCTTTTTAGGCGAATCGATTGTGTTTGCTGTTGTTTTTGAGTTAACTTTATGACTCAATTCCAATTCTTTTTCTTTAAATATAGAGCCTAGGAACCTTCTTGAATGAAGTAAACTTAGAGTCCTAGAGTGTGAGATGAGTTAGTTGTCTACCCTACATTAGGAATAGGTTATGTGGGGACTTTTTCGGGGTTATGCCTATTGATGATAGGGCATTCTTTTCTTCTAGTTAATTACTATAAAACTAGGAGATGTAGTGTTATGTTTGGGAGACTTTAGAAGCTCAATTGAGTCATACTAGTTTTGATGGTTTATATTATCACCCCAAAAGAATGTTGGGAGATTTTAGAAGCTCAATTGAGCTATGTTAACCTTGATGGTTCTTAATAACACCGTAAAAGAATGTTGTGAGAATAAATTGAAAGCTTCTTCATTCCTTTGAGGTATGATAGTATTGGGGTTTTAAAATAATATCCCAAAATGTTTGGAGGTAATTACGAGTTTATTTACTCCTTTGAGGTTGTAGTAACGATACAAGTTATCGTATGGCTCCGGATTTAAATGAGTTAAATTATTTGCAAACTGTAAATGATACTGGATTCGGATAAAATGAAATATACATATGGAAATGGTAATGATGATGGTAAATGATAATTTACTTAATCATGAATTTGGTAAATGATAATTTACTTTATTTCGAAAATGGTAAATAAAATGGTTAAACACACCTCTCTAAATGACATCGTAAGGGAAGTTCCCGCATTGAGGTGAAGCTTTTGTAATTGATTAATGTAATGTAATATGTAGATAATTGAACTTGTTTAATATTGTTGTATGAGTCTGTGGCCGACAGCATATTCGGTCCCTTATTGCACAATTGAGGGTATATAATATAATTTAATCTGGATTTCCATTTTCTTTTTAGATGGGTTGTTTAAATTCTTTTCTTTAACTTTACAACTAAAAATTTTTGGCAACCTGTTTTTCTGAAATAAGGAGTGGTTATCCCGTATACTTCTTATTTTGTTGTGATGCTGAGAATGATCCATCCATGGTTCCGTTATTTTGGAGTATCGGGCTGGCCACCCCCTATTTCGGATGGCGGGTTGTCACAGCTATCTCCGTAGGCGCTCCAACCTATATATAACACAAAAAAATATATTTAAAAGTAACTTTATTCCAATAAATTTTGTACACTGAAGAATTTAGGTCTTAGAAACTTCACTATAAACTTTTTAGTTTTAGTCCTCCAGATCTCCAAATTCAAAAGTACACATAATAATTAGTAGTTCAATAAATTCTTTAATCTCTTTACCAAATCAAACAAAAATTTTGAAAAAGAAAATGTTGTGTTAGCAAGTTCCAATACAACATATTGAGACTCAAAAGTTCAGTAACAAGATATGTTGCAATTCAATTGGCAAGCTATATGCAATTTTAAACTGAGTAGCTCGGATAGTTGCAATTCAACTGTCAAGCTTAAAAGCAACAATAAAGAGACCATAAGGGAAACCCATTTTGAAATTATTCAGGAGAGCAATGGGAAAAGTCACCTTCGATCGGCTGTAATAGAACCTCATCACATACTCTGTAAGAAGCATACACAACACTGCAATAATTAAATTATTTACTCCTAAAACACCGAAGCAAAACGAGATTGTTTGTGCCACATAAAACCCACCCAATAAGGATATGTCACCGAAAAGTGCCTTCCGAGAATGACTTCTAAAGTAGTTCCTTAATATTTCTATCACAATTCTAATAATATCAACCAACCGTCTTGGCCATGTATTCTCTTGCGCAACTTTAATTCTAAACAATCCAGGCAAGGAGATTGAAACAAATGCTCCACAGTTCCCATATGAAATCCTAGTTCCAATTATCAAGGAAAAGTTTAGGAGGCATGTAGAAGTCATGATTGTCTGTATAATACTCTGTACAACACTAGTTATTATATTCAAACTTATTGCTTCAAATACTGTAGGGTGAACAAATAGTTCTATTCTAAGCCTGTTAAAAATTTTAGACCATTAAAATATAGTCTCCACCTCTTAAACTTCAACTTGTAATATAAAAGAAAAAGAAAAAGAAAATATAAGATAAGTATCCACCATAAAAATATAAATTGTTTTATACGTAACATCTTAATCCATAATTTGATCAGATTATAAAACTTATAGATTATCCGACAACTAAAAGTTATGTAAGGAAAAGATATGAGAGATGAATTGCACAAATATAGATATCCCACATTTACCTTTGCTGAAACATTTTTACGGGGACAAATTAATTATTTCGGATCTCGTCTTCATGGAAGAGATGTTTTTGACTGAGCATAGATTTCATGCCTCGTATTAACAAAATTGTTGGCTAGGACTCACACTATTATTCTCCTCCTTCGAAGAAGAAACCAATAAGATTAAGAACAATGTTCATTGCCGTAATAAAACTGCACTTAGAAACAAATTATGTGACCACAAAATAAGAAGCGGGACACTGCAACGTACTGCTGCTAAGCCTTGCCCTTAGAACACACACCCATCTAAAACACACAGTGGCAAAAACTAAAGACATTCTATTAATTATTTAGTGAGGAAAGTAGGTGACTAACAATAAAAGACATTCATTTTATGTAACTAACTAAACAAATATATCGGTAATGTAATTTTAGTAACAATATGACCAAAGCTAATAAAGAAAAAAAATGATATTTACCTTGCATAACAGAGGCCTACCATTCCTTTAATCCAACTTCACTTATCACACCCCCTCAACATTCACTATAGCAAGCCAAATCAAGGACACATGAATTCACAGAATAACAAAAATCATGGATCAGAAGTAAGTTATAGACTTTATTATAAATAAAATGATACACATTAGAAAAAACTTCAAACATCTAAACCCCTTAATATTTTACAATGACAACACAATTTCAAAATTGCTTCAAAACCCCTCAATATTTTATAAATAAATAGATAAAATTATACAATGACAACACAATTTTAAAATTGCACTCAAACCACCAATAGAGTAATATAGTAGATTTTATATAATAAAGATTAGGGGAAAAGCCCAAAAAAGCACGTAAAGTATCCATTCCAAAATCCCTAAGAAAGCAGATCTACGGAAATATATACAAAAACAACAAATTCATATACAGAAAACCCTAAAAAAGCAGATCTACATAAGAAAATTGCAAAATCGCACCACAGAAGTGAGAGAGAGAGAGAGAGAGAGAGAGAGAGAGAGAGAGAGAGAGAGAGAGAGATTACCATGGGAGGGGGGCACGAGAGGGAAATCTAGAGATAGACGATTTGGGGGGATGTGTGAAAGGGAAGGGAAGGAAAGAGAGAGATCGGGGAGTAAGGTGAGTGTATGGAGGTTTGTGGTGAAAGTTTATTGGAGGTGTGTTTACAAAGATACCCTCAATTTGAATTAAAGTAAAAGAGGGATCAAATTATAAAGAGAAAAAAGGGAGAGAAAGCAAAGATTTGAGGGGAAAAATGGGTAATACAGGATAAAACACATCTTATGACATCATAAGCTAATCTTATGACATACATAAGTTTTACTCCTTATTTTATATATATACTAGGGTGTACCCGTGCCGATGGCATGGTGATAACTTTGCTTCCCACTATATATGGTTATATCACACTCATAACCAAAAATTTCATTAAGAATTGACTTCATACGAAACTGCCATGATAGAATATGTTAATAAATACAGTTATTTTTTTTTATCCCTCATAATTCTTCATAATTTAATTTAACCCTCAATGATTTATAATTTCTCAAATATTCGGAATGACATTTTAGTCTTTTTTTATTTTTTATTTTAAGTAACATGAGAACTTGCTAAGAAGGTTCACTTTGTAACCCCATGATATCAAACTAACGGTTCACCGAGCTGACCCAAATGATGTCAATATATGAACCAGGAGAGACCGGGACTGCTAGGATTCGAACCCTCAACCAACCAACCGATCTATGGTGAAAATAATCGCATTTGCATCTTTTTATGTTCTGTGAAAGAATAGGACGTCCCCGTGCCAATGGCAGGGGAGTAATAATAATTTTATCCATGGGTTGTTCCTTTCTTTAAACCCAATCTTATAACTTTACTCGCATTTCTCTTATTAGACATATATATGGATAACACTTCGAGTCCTTTAAATTTCACTTTACCAAATTTCAATTACGTCTAAACACCTACACCATAACTATTTATGAAAATAATTACCCAAAATAGAAATCAACTAATTATGAAAATAATTATCCGAAATGTACAATCATCTAAACATCTACACCATAACATTTGCGGTGTCATTATTAAAACTCTATTATTTGTTCAAAGTCTACTAATGGTTTCTTTAATTAAACCCAAAATGATTTGGAATAATAACACTCTTCTTTCAATGTAACAAATATAAAAGTGCAAAAAATAAAGAAGTTGTGGCATTGAAAATTGAGACACAATAGCCTTTTAACACATTCAAATTTATACATTCGTTTTTACATAAACAAATAAAAAAGAAATGACTGTTTTTTCAAGATAAGGAAATGGCTAATTTTGAACTCCTCCAATACATAATTGTTTGTGATGATTTTACACGGTATTTGTCACTCAAAATGTTAAATGGATGGGAGGATTTATGTGGTTTGAGAATAACAAAATTCATAAAAAATTACTCATCACATAAAATGACATCCATTAAGAAAAAAAATAATCTTAAAATACATGACTTTTGTTCCATCATAACCTCCTTTAATAACTAAGTCTCTACACCATAAACTATTTGGGGGGTAATAAGTCAGGGCAATGAGCGTGCTTGCTGAAGTTAAAAAAAGTGTTTAAAAACTATAAGGTAATTAACAATCTACTGAAGTTAAAAAAACAAAAGCAAATACCTAAGGTAATTACTGAAGTTAAAAAAAATAATTAAAAGCAACAAACTCGAAACATAATAATTATTAATTATTAAGCAGTAAGAACTATAAGCTGAAAAACTAGACAAAGAAAAAACTTGGGTTTGAAATGTAGTGTCAGTCAAAAACCTTTTTCAGGAAAAAAGTGGGTTTGAAATGTAGTGTCAGAGAAAAAACTCGCCAAAGAAAAAACTTGCCGAAAAACAACTATAAGCTGAGAAACTTGGCATCAGGATTAAACGCAAGATTCATTAAAAATGTGAAAAGGAAAAAAAAATCATGACTGTCCAACCTAAGAAACAAAAATCAATGGGTGAGAAACCCACCTCCGATTTGTAGCATTTCTAGAAAATAGTACAACAAAAATCCATGGGTGCGAGGGAAATGGGTTTTTGGTTTGAATCGTTTTTTATGTGTCTGATTTTGAGCTTTGTTTATGGTGATGAAGAAAGAGAGAAATAGGGTAGAAAGAGAAAATAGGCGTGTACTTTTCAAAGAGTGGGTGGCTGAGAGATTGAGAGGCTCGAGGTAAAATAGTCAGTGATAGTGTGTTTTGCATAGTTGAAGATTTGGCGTAGAATAAAAGTGAAATAATTTTGCAGGCCCACATGACTTCATATAAAACCCTTAAAGATAGAAAACTTAATTTTTAATGTGAGCCGTTAGTTGATAAAGACCAAATCCATTAAATTTGATCTGAATCGTTAGTTGGGAGAGACAAAAAAAAAATCTCCTCCTTTATTCTCTTTCTCTCTTTATATATATATATATTCTACAATTAAGTAAAAATCATTTTAAATAATAATCTTAATACGAGACTTTTACTATTATATTATTTACTTGGCTGATTTTACGTGTTAGTAATTAACTACAAGATCTATTTTTAATCATCTGTGTTGAAAAAATATTTCTGTAAATCAAAAAAACTTTATTTACTTTACCACATGAGCAGGATCACATCATCTTATGTTATCGGGATACCTTACCTCATATTTCCCAAAATGTTGAGTAGAGTTTTTTGTCACTTACATGCTAGAGTTTCTCTTAATAAGTCAGCTAAGATGTGTGATGCATGATGTGATACTAAAATTGACTTATTCTTTAACACGTCCATTAAATTATGAGTTTTAATAAGTTGAGTAAAGACAAATGGGTTAAAAGGAGTTCGAACATGCACTAATTCCATAGAATTAGTAGTTTGACTCGAAGATCTATGATGATAAAATTGACCTTGAGCTAAGAATTTATCTTAGAACTAGTAGTTTGACTAGAAGATCTATTATGATAAAATTGACCTTGAGATAAGATTTTATCTTAGAGCTTGTTTGGTTGCGAAACGGGTAAATAGTTAAGTAGGTAAAAAATTTTATGACAAATTGTCATGGTAAAATTTTCATAAGCAAATGTTAGATGCCTACTTTAGACTAACAAACAACCTAATGAGTCAGAAATTAAAGTAAACCCAATGAGTCAAAAAAGTAAAATAATTATTTCAAAAACAAATACAAAATTGACTAACATAATATAAATTTGACTAAAATAACTAGATTTTACCAAAAAAGTAAATCAATAGATTTTTTGAAATATTTATATAATTTTAACAGTTAAGAAAAAATATAAAGCATTTTTTAAAATAGTATTTACGTGTTTAAAACAATGTTTTAAATAATTTTAAAAGAAATTTTTTAGAAATATTTTTCAAAAAAAAGTTTCTAAACAATTCGTGAAAAACAGATTTTAAAAATAGTTTTGAAAAGCAATTATTAAAAACAGTTTTCAAAACTGTATTCGACAATAGTTGTTAAACAACTTTTTCTAAAATAGTTTTTAAACAATTTTTAAAAACTGTTCCAAAAACTGTTTTTAAAGTAGTTTTTAAAACCGGTTTTTAAATAAATTTTAAAAACAATTTTTAAAATCGTTTTTAAAAATTGTTTAAAAATAGTTTTTAAAACAGTCTTTAGATAATTTTTAAAAACAATTTTAATACAGTTTTTTAAAATAGGGTTTGAAAAGGTATTTTTTGAAATTTTTAAAAATATTTTAGAAATTTATTTTCGCAAACAGTTTAATAAAAAATTTTAAACATTTTTTCTTAAGTTATTTAGAATAGTTTTTTAAAATAATTATGAAAATATTAAAAAACATTTGAGAGTAACATTAAAAGGCAGAAAAAGTATTCATTCGTAGTTTGCAAATTTGTTGAAAAAAATTTCTCAACCAAATAGATAAGCAAAATTTGTCCACAAAAAGTGGGCAAATGATGGTAAAACATGGGTACTCATGAAAAATTTTGCCACGGTAAATTATGCAACCAAACCTACCAAAATATTGACAAATCGTCCATTTTCCAACTTATTTGCCAATTTCCATGGCAAAAGTGGGGAACCAAACGGATCTTGAGTTTGAGATGAAGTTTCCAGCAAAACTTCTTCTTATGTATCCCAATATTCAATCAAGGGTGGAGCCAGAATTACTCGAAGAGGTGGGCTAACAACATGTCAAAGTCCATAAAAAAATTAAATAAAAAAAAGCATAACAAAACTAAGTTCAATAAATAATTTCATTCACCATTAAATAAAGAAGTTTTAATGAAATTGTTCCCCCTAATCCTTAATTATTCATATTCATTGATTACAAAAAAAATATTGAAATTTTACCCGACAAGTCTTTAACGATTTAAATTTATCGATCAAGGAGTCTAAATTAATACTCAAAGTGAGATCCCATTCAAGTAAAAGAGATAAGAAATCGGAATGAATAAGAGAAAATATCACAATTCTCACCCTAAAAAATTTAACAAATAATTGAAATAAGAAGCATTTATTAACTTAGTTATTAGTAGATTGATATTAGCAAATAGATCCTACAAATAAAATCATAATCATTAATGAAAATCAATCTAAAAAGTTCAAACTTTAAACACTAATGTTTTTGAAAAAATATTTACCTAAATAAAATAATTAATCAATTAATTTAACATATAAATCTAATGCTTAAAAAAATCTACTAATTTAATCTTGAAAGAAAAATAACAGTTAAGGAAAGGCAAAAAAATAAAGAAAGAAAGAAAGGGGAAAAAAGGCGTAGGTAAGAAACAAAAAAATAGACAAGTTAGTTCAACAAATTATGTTGATGAAAATATTTGCCATTTCATAAACTTTTAAAATTTGGCCCCACAATATCATCCCTTAAAGTTGAATTGAACCGAAACCCCAAGCCTACATCTTTTTCCTTCTATTTGATCATGGATGTGTATTTGGGTGGTCTAGTGCTAGGCTGAGCATGTCATCTTGGCCAACAACAGTTAATAAAAAAAAAAAAATTGGACTGGGTTGCAGCCCTGGTGGGCCCAGTCCTAGATTTGCTCTTGGATTCAATTTACAACTTTAATTTGTTCATATGTTTGTGGGTGATTAGAAGAACTAAATTGCAAGTTCATTCCACGATTTTTCTAAAGAGTTTGTGAAAAATGCAATACAAATTTATAATCTCGATCTAAAGTACTGATCTATAAAACTCCATGAATATGGATTATTTATTAGTAATTATTTACGATATGGAAACATCAAAGGTCTTGTTGCAAGGTACAAAATGAGACACTTTTTAAAATCGATCAATAACTACCATAATTGAGTCTTTGTTCCTTTGGTTTCGAGGTAACCCAACAAAAAATTCCAAACTCACATCAATAAGCAATGGAGTGCACAAACTTTTGTTTTGATCATAACTTTTAGCAATATGACAAGGTTGGCTTTTTTACATTTGACAAGTAAAATCCCGCATCATTTTGGGCCAATCGAAATTTTTATGAAAAGAAAGTTTTGTATCTCTTTGAAACTAATAACCAAGAAAACCACCGCGAGCTTAAATGGGTATATCTTCCTTTAATGAACATTCAAAAATACATAATAAATTGTTCTTTAATAAAACCATATGGTATAAAGAATTGCTCGAATGCAACTTGTGCACATTCTTCGACGGTATTGCCAAAGTATGGATCGTCTTTATAGATATCATTTAAAAATTAAAAGCCTAATACTTTCAGTTTATTACTAATAAGAAAGGAATATTGTTAGCTTAAAACATCATCCACTAGATTTTAAATACTCTCTTTATGCTTGATATGAAAAGTAAAGGATTGTAGAAATTTACCCATTTAGTAACTCAAATTGAGTTTGTGTTTCCAACTCATTTGATTCAAACCCTCGTAATTAGAGAAACTAATGAATTCTTTTAGCATGAGGTAGTGTTTCCAATTATCTAACATTGGAACAATAACATATAATTCCTTATCATGATCTTAATATTTTTTGCGGGAATCATTTAACTTCTCACTAAATAGGCAATAAAGTTTCCTTTTAGACTAATAACAGCATCAATTAACACATTAGATACATCAAAATCAATTTCAAAGACATTATTGAATTCTAGGAGCCTAAGTCATCTTCTCCTTTATTATCTCAAAACTCCCGTGTGATTCATCACTCCATTTGAAAGTTATGACTGTAAGGCATCGAGTTATTTGAGGCAATAATGATGATGATACATCCCTTGATGAATCAATGAAAAAAAGCAATCCCATGGAATTTTTGAATATTGTGAACCTAAGTTAGAATAATCCAACTTCTAATTGCTTCGACCTTGTTCGGGCAAACATTTGTTTCTTAACTTGAGACAACATAACTCAAGAAGATAAAGTTATTTACTAAATATTCATATTTCCTTAAATTAACATACTACTTTTGTACTTGTAAAATTCTAAAAACTTCCTTATGATTCTTGGAGTGTTAGTTATGATCTTTTCTATTAAAAAAAATATTGTCCAAGTAAATCACAATAAACTTACCAATAAAATGCTATAACACATGATTCATACCACACACAAAAATACTAGAAGAATTTGATATTCGAAAAGGCATCAATAGACATTCAAAGATTTTTTCCCTTGTTTTGACAGTGGTCTTACATTTATCTCCTGGTTGAATATAGATTAGGTTATATCCAATTCAAATAGCTATTTTGGATAAAATAGTAGAAGAACATCAAGGAGAGGGATTGGAAAGTGGTACTTGACAATGCTCATATTTACCGCTTTACCATCAACACATATGCTCCAAGATCCATATTTTTTTGTTACAAGAAGAGTCAGAAGATAAAATGGACTCATGTTTTCTTGTATCTAAAATCTTCTTAATAAACGATCAACTAATATTTAAAGCTCCACATGTTCTTGAGGATTTATCCTATAAGCTGTTTTTTTTTGGAATCATTAAACTGGGTACAAAGTCTAAATACTATTGAATGTCCCCCATTGTATTAAATTCGAATGGAATATATTTTGGGAAAATCTAAAAATTCACACAAAAAGTATTAATGACATAATTTATGAAATCTCTTGATTATCATCAATTATTAGAAGAGAAAAACCTTAATCATTCCCTTTCAAGGACTCATCAAATTCATCCATTGCAAGTAAATAATTGTCCCTCCCCTTATAAGAATCGAGGGTCACTACAAGAAAACTGATTTTTTTCGACACCTTTTTCTCGGTATTTTTTAAAAATGCAAAGAATTTTATGTTTCCCAGCATTTATTTATAATTATTGAAAAGTCGCAGCATTTATGTTGGTGTGCTGCATAAATAGAACGTTTTTTTAATTAATGCCAAAATAAATGTTGTATTTTTAAGGCATTTCATAAATAATGCCATTAAATTAAGGGGAAAATGGTGTACCCTCTTCATTTTTGGCGGAAGTTCTTTTTAAAAAAAATGGCAAGTCTTCATTTTTGGCAACACGTTTCCTTATCTCAAGATACCTCTCCTCTATCATCTCCTCAATAACCTCTCTCCCAAGAATTTTATACACGTTTCTTTTTTATCTCCCTAAATTATAGAATGTAACACCCTCCTCACTCCCCTCTCTCTCCCTAAATTTACATATTTTTTACCCAACCCCATCATCCCCAGTTGGCATACTCGGATTGTGTTAAAACCAGGTAATTTATTGTTGTCTAATCTTTCCTTTTTATAATGTGTGTTTGTGTGAGATAAGGATTGATTTTCCATTCTTCAATTGATATGCACCATTCTTTTTCTTGTTGTTGTTGCTGCTATTGTTAAGTAAGAGTTTCTAAGAATATAGTTCTAGATATTTTACCTCTATCATGTTTATCAGTGCGTTTTGGTGTCACTTGTTCATTATTGATTTAAATTTGAAAAAAAGATATGTACCATTATTTAATTAATATGTGTGTGAGCAAGAGATTTTTTTGTGAGTTTTGTGCTGAATGTTTTTGTTTAGTTTCTAAAGAATTGTAATTAGGTAGTTTCCAATCAATCTATATATCTTATATTCTTGGATATAATCTCCTGATAAATAATTGTTATTGTTTGAGTATTTATTTGTGTTTGAACCTTTTCGTTCATTTTATAATTTTGTTTTTCAGTATTAAATCGACTTATAGGTATGATATTGAGGTTTTCTAGTGTTCTCACATATTTCGGAATGTTCTTACTTACCAACAAAGTAACAATCTTACTCAAAGTGTGTATAATTTGCTAATTCATGGGTGTTTGTTTGATTGTATTTTTTTATACTGACATGGATAAAGATGACAATTGACACAAATTTTTCAGTTATGAATGGTTCTATTTTTAAAGATGCTTAAATGTTCACGAAATTTGACATTCTTTTCTTAGTTTAATATTTTAAAAAAGGACTAATGACTGAATGCAATTTATTTGTTTCACATCATATGTATGAATGGATAAATAATGATAAAGAGTCAAGTTCTTTTTATTTTCAGTTGTATTTCTGTATTTATTGATGATTAATGAATGCATACATTTTATATTTCTTGCCTTTTATTGATGACTACATATACTATTGTATAGGTGTTAGTCAATGTGTGATGTTATGTAATAATATAGGATTTTCACTCACATATTCAATGGATGTTGATCAAATTACAGTTCGAGAGTTCCTTCTAGACCTAAAATTTTAGCTTTTGTTGGTGTAATGGGGGATTTGACAGCTTTGGCCTTAGTGGGTGTCAATTTATCAAGGTATTTTTTTCTTTTCGTTCTTGTTGGTTGTGTGTTTGTTTCTACGGAGAGTTTTGTTTTTTCAATTGTTTTGTATGTCTGGTTATTCTCTACATTTTTTTATTGATTCAATATATTGAACTCACCCCTCCTTTTAAATGTTATGCCAACGTTTCCACTGCGCTATGATGGCATTGGTCTTGCATTAAACATTCTTTCACTTGTATTTATGTACAATATACATATGAATATGTTAAAAACATGTTTTCAAGAGGAAGTTTCATGCTTGAAGTCACAATAAGATGGGAGTATAAGCATCACCCTCCTCTAAACTTTCAATGAATTGTGGCATTATCATGTCTACCACCTCAGTTTTATTAAGAGAAACATTCAGATTAGATAACAACTGAACAACATTAAGCTGTATAATAGGAACTACCTGCTTCTATTTCCTATCATGAAATTGAAAGTGCATATAAGAATACATAAAAGAAAATTAATATTGAATATGGATCGATTATTAAATAAAAGAAGACATAAAAGCATTTTAAAATTTAAATGTAGGTCAACGATGTTTTTGAAAAAACAATACTTTAGTTAGGGGTAAACTTATTTCTTGGTGATCTACTACTAACTCTTCGATTGTGGGAAAGTGTGTTTGAATTATTCCTACTTATATATGCCTGTGCATTTGGAAGCATAGAAACGAATGATGATTTAAGGGAACAAAATTTCACTGTTCTGTGATTTTATGTGATATCTATAATATGATCACGATTTACTATAATAATCATTATCAATTTACCCAAAACTTTAACATTCACCAAATTGATTTTGAGCATAGATATGGAGTCAAGTCACATTCAATTGTGAAGATTATCAAATGGAAGGCTCCTGCTGTATAGGGCTTAAGTTAAATCTTTATGGTTGTTTTCTAAAGGTAATACTGGTTTGAGTGGATGGGGTTGCATCTTGAGGGATACTAGGGGGGAGTTTTGAGAGGTTTTGCTACTAATTTTGACAGGGTACTAATATTGAGGCAAAAGCAAAGGTTATTCTTATGGGTATAGAAGTATGTGAAGAATTGATGGACTATGTTTTTGCGATTGAAAATTGTGGTGGAGAAGATCAAATCCAAAATAAGTGACTCAAGTCATGATATAAGTTCTTAATGGAATAATAAAATGCTATTGGAGAGTGAGAATTGTGGTGGAGAAGATAAAATCCAATATAAGTGAAAAAGTTGTTTCATTTACTCATATCTTAAGAGAATGTAATAAGTGTGAAGATTTCCTTGCTACTTTTGGGTGATATACCAATAGCTTTAATGCCTTAGATGCTATTGATTTCCCCTAAAGGGCTTAAAGGTTTGGTTATGGTGGATTCATTGAGAAATCCAAATTTTAGACATAGTTAAGGTTTGGTTAGGGTGGATTCATTGATATTTCCAAAGGTTTGGTTATCTGAATTCTCTTTTCGTATTCTTGTACAATTGGACATAATGAATAATGGTATTTAACTCAACTATATACTCTCTATGGATGTTTTCTTATTATTTATTTTATGTGCTTAACATATAATTAATTTCCATATCTCTTCACTAGTGGAATGTATCCTAGTCACCATGATCAAATTCCCTGCAAAATATATGTATATGTATATACTTCAATTTTAACCTTTAACAACCATAGTCAATATGTGGAGGTGGCTTACCTCTGGAATTATGAGAAACATCATCTGATGCATCCCATGTAGAAACAAGTTTAACTCAACATTAAAAAAAAGTTGTTAGCCAAAAAAATGAAGCAATATCATGACAACATAAATCAACATAAAGACACAGGAATCTTGGGAAGCATAAATTATAATATATGCTTTCTTCTTTCGATTGCTTTGTCTGCTCACAACTAAACAATGATTTCCCTCTTGACCATTTTTTTGTGTGCTTATCCATTCATATTGCAGAAATTTAAAGAAGGAATAGAGATCCAGTGGTTTTTAAGTGACATTGAAGAGAAGTAAAATGCAAATAACTTTTTGTATATACCAAGGTGAGGCTAAGATACTCTGTTTCTCAATGCAGTGATGTCTTCTGGGTCATTTTGCACTTTTTCCCCTTAACTGAAAATAACACTATAAAATAGTTTCTAGGTATCTTGTTTAGCTCAATTTTTTAGGAGGGGTGGGGGTGGGTGTATCTTGTTTGGCTCTAATGTGAAAGTTGTCTATTAATTCCGCTTATTGAGGTGTTTCATGGATGGAACACTTGATTAGAATTAGCTTTTAGTGTAAATGTATCTTGCTTTCCATGAAGGACTGTACTTAAAGTATGCTATTCTCTCGGGGTGGTAATATAATATATTCTTGTTAATGCACTATTAATTTGTGGTTAGCTTGTAGTTTATGTTCAAATATATGTTCAGTTTTTTATATTCACCTTCAAATTCACATATGAAATCAGTTTTATTTGTATTCGAATTGTATTTAAATAAATTTCAACTTTATGAATTCTGTTTATGTATGTATATTTCTTGTTTATGTTCATTTCTACTTATATTTCATTTCTGTTAAATCCTAACAGAATGTTCAACTATTACTCTGTATATAAGTCATATACATATAAATTTTTGTTTGCCTTCTTTTATTTCTATCGGGATACATCATACATATATTTCTAGTCAAATACGTATTCAACTTTAATTTCTATCCAAATACATATTCAACTTTAAGTTTTGTTTTAAGTATGTAGATTTTGTGCATAAATTTACATTTCCTTTTCCTCATTAAAATTAGGCACCAAAACACAAATTGTAAACAACAGTGATGAAACACAACCACAAAGAGCAGTGCAATCATTTGAATCATATGATTGAGGTCAACACTAAGATAAGGTAGGTCTCATTTAGTCATATTAACATTATTTTTCTTGTGTAAAGATTTTGTTTCCCTAGATTACTTTGGCTTCTTATAATTTGGATTGCTTGTTCATAAATGTCTCCATATATTGATTAAACTTGCTATTTCCTGAAATATTATGCATACCACGAGTAACACACTCTTAAATCTCAGGTTGACCTTTTCCCTCGATTGTATAGAGGGTAATGAAATGTGGGTTCTCATAGTAGTATTGAGTATTATGCTACTGGATGTATAGAAGGTAAATTAACATAATAAAAGTTGAAACTTAAATGTTCTATGCTCGACTTGTCTTTAATATCAATATATATTTATACGTGTGTATGTTTTCCCCCAAACTATTCTTTAGTAAAGAAAATACATTCCGGTCAATATGTTCTTTTATCTACATTTTGTTTTTTACTCTTTTTGCGTATTCATGAACAGTTCTAATAATAGAGCATACTCTTATTACTATGGATCGCAATGATATTTGAGTCCACGTTTTAATCATGTCTTATTACTCAAAATTGTGAGTGACTAAACCATCAGACATGCTTTCATGCGGACTACCTTATGATGAAATGAACTTCCAACATTCATGATCAAAACAACCGTATAACCTATAGAGAGAAAAATTCAGATGTCCATATCTTAAAATAGAGGTTCTTATCATCAAGCGGGAGCACAAAAGTTGGCCCACGACTTAATTTTTATACCCGCATCTTGTATGCTTTTGATAGACTTACCTTTCAACTATCATCATCACAAGATGCTTAAGTCATCTCATTTCATTTCTCACATTCAATCTTTGACATGGGTTAAGTCTAACTATATTTGGAGAGTTCATTTTAAGTCACGAGCGAGAGGTACATAGGGCATTCTACAAAATTTTAGTTTGGGCATAAGTCTAGTTATTGGTGTCTTACACGTTTAAATGTAGACACATACAAGCAAACTATATGTCACCAACTATTCATAGGTGGGATCCTTATAGTCTTGATTATTTCCCCATTACTTGATTTTTTCAGTGTTATTTATGTTTGTCGACTATGAAGTCTTAGTATATTATCACTCAAGAAAGACTATATTTGAAATTGCTTGACACAATTTTTTTTACACATAACCTTGTCAAGTGGGGGAGATCAGTTAACCCTTAAAATATCTCTTATAGATCATATAGATCCATCGATTATTGTTACCGCAATTTGAAGTTTGCTTGAAACCTTCTAGCATATCTCAAATTGAAGGTGTCCATTAAGTTGTTGAAGGAATATGCACAAACATGCAACCAAGACATCCAACTCTAATGATTTGAAGTTGTCGTTCTAGACTAAAAGACAAATACAATTGGCGTATTAAGAATTTAAAGTGAGTAAAAGATGAATTTTCACTTCCCAAGTGCAAATTAACCTAAAAACACTTGTAGGAGTGCGTCTTCTTGGGAACGTGTCAGAAATGCCTTCTAAAAGGCACATCCTCCGAAGAGTCAGAAATGTCTTCTTGTAGGGATCTCTAATGTTGTAGTGGAGAGATAATGGAAGAAGGACATCCAGAGGCACTTGACGATGTACGAGTGCACAGATGTACAGAGGCAGATGCTAGCTATGTTTAAGCTAGTTAGAGCAGCGCTGCAGTGGTGGGAGTCTATTACTACTGCTGATGAGAGAGATGTCTTCACTACTCATGACTTCTGGGTGAGGTTCAATCGTAAATACTACCCTTCCCCCATTAAGACTGATATGAGGCATAAACTACTAAACCACACCCAGGAGGGGAAGACCGTATCCGAATACGAGGAAGATTTCACTAGGCTAGTTAATTTGGTGCCATTCGAGGTACCTACGGAGGAGAAGAAGATACAAATGTTTATGGATGGCCTTACCTAGAGTATTCGGCAACATCTTTAGGGTAACATCTCATTGTAGACCTATATCGATGTGCTTAATGCATCACTGCTTCATTGCTAGGACATCTAATTCCATTCATCAAGGAGTTAATGAGTAGGGGCATCCAACCAACAAGGCAGGACAGGAAGTAGTGGTGCCAATGGAGCACAGTTAGCACAGGGCTAACCGAGGCAGGGTGATCAGAATTCCCAATAGGGGGTTTTTAAGCATTTCAGATCGAGAGGTTTCCTACATGGTCAGGGAGGTTATAGGCATGGTTAGTAGGGTCAACATGGATAGCAGGGCAACCAGGGCAGCAGGACCAGTAACAGCATCCGTAAGGCCATATGAGAGGTGGTAACGGCCATCAGGGCCGAGGGCAGCAAGGTCAGAGAGGGGGAAATTTTGGTGGGAAATTTTTTATATGTGGCAAGTTTGGACACAAGAGTCATGATTATCCCGAGAAAGGAAGGGTCCCACAGCCACAACAGCAGGGTGCTCGACAGGAGCCTCAGAGACAGATATTTCTCGTTGCCCTACTAGAACCACCACAGATGCCAGCTTTATCATCTATACTAGCAGTCCCAGTTCAGCAGGGGCAGTTAAAGTATGTGCATATTTACAACGTCCATCAGGCAATAGTCCCACAGGCTCCACTTGCGATTGAGGGCATGTTTTCTATCCAGGGGACTATGGGGCATATTTTTTTTGATACGGGGCCATCACTTAGTTTCATTGCCACTAGGTTTGCACGCGCCACGGGATTTTTAGACACGACATAGAGCACAGTTACTAGTGTAGATTCATCATTGGGATATGGGTCATGAATTTTCTTTATATGTCGGGGAGTAGACATAGAGATTGGGAGATTGTTATCACCGACAGATATGATTATTTTATATATGCATGAGTATGATGCGATTATCAGTATGGATTGGCTAGTTGCGTATAGGGCCATGATCGATTGCTTTAGTAGGATTATTATATTTGCTATATCGGGTCAGGAGATATTCCTGATGGCGATGCCTTATCCTAAGGAAAGATCGTCCACTCATTTATATTACATAGAGAAGAAGACCTTTAGGGAGGTAGTGATATCACTTGATTCGATTACCATTGTTTGGGAGTTTGCTGATGTGTTCCAGGATATTCCGAGATTACCAAATATTATAGAGATAGACTTTGTTATAGATTTGACACTGGGCACCCGGCCGATAGCCTGCGCACCTTACCATATAGATCCATCAGAGATGAGGGAGTTATGGGATCAGATAGAGCAACTGTTCGATCAGGGGTTTATCCGTAGAAGTACTTCACCTTGGGTTCTCCCATGATATTTGTTAAGAAAATGGATGGATCTGTACGGTTGTGTGTTGATTACCGGGAGTTGAATAAAGTCACGATATCGAATAAGTATCTGTTGCCCTGAATCGATGACTTATTCGATCAGTTAAGAGGAGCTACCTTCTTCTCAAAGATTGACTTAAGATTGGGATACCATCAGTTGCATATCAGGGAGAAAGATGTGTTAAAGACTGCCTTCTTAATGAGATATGGTTTCTATGAGTTCAGGGTTATGCCTTTTGGGTTCACCAACATCCCAACTGTGTCTATGGACTTGATGAACAGGGTGTTCAGAGAGTTCTTGAATCAGTTTGACATTATCTTCATATATGACATTCTAATTTACTCCCAGACTGAGGAGGATCATGCCGAGCATTTGCATCAGGTGTTTCAAACACTGCGCCAGCACGAGTTATATGCCAAATATGAGAAATGTGGGTTTTGGCTAAAGGAGGTTCAGTTTTTCGGGAACATTATCTCTGACGGGGGATATCCATTGATCCGGGGAAGGTGTCAACGGTGAGGGAGTGGGGCCAACCCACGACACTGACAAAAATATATAGTTTCTTGGGCCTAGCAGGATACTACAGGAGGTTTATTTGGGGATTCTCAAAGACAGCATGTCCATTGACACATCTGACTCGTAAAGGGGTGCCATTTTTCTAGGATAATGCCTGCCAAATTGCTTTGATGAGCTGAAGGACAAGCTGACTTTAGCACCGGTGTTACCATTATTAATACTGGGAGTAGATTATCTAGTCTACACTGATGGGTCCTTATTAGGACTTGAGGGTGTGCTTCAACAGGAGAATTAGGCTATAGCTTATGCTTCCCCTAAGCTTAAGCCTCACGAGAGGAATTTCCCCACGCATGACTTGGAGTTAGCAGTAGTTGTCTGTGCACTTTGGATTTGGAGACACTACCTCCTGGGGGAGAAATTTTTCATATTTATAGACCACAAGTCACTACAGTACCTCTTTACACAAAAGGAGAAAAATATGAGTCAGTGTCGGTGGCTTGAGTTTATGAAGGATTATTAGTTCAATATCCAATACCACCTAGGGAAGGCTAACGTGGTAGGAGACGCATTGAGCTGGCCAAGGTGTGGAAAGAGAAATGTAAGGAGTTGGGACACCAGGACGTAGTGGATCGATCATTCATGTCTTTGATAATAGTTACGCCCTAGATCACTATGAGAGTAGTACATGCTCAGGCAGCGAATTCGTTCTGTCAAGATCGAATAATACAACTTCTAGCAGAGGCGACCAAGCCTTATACTATTGGTTCAGATGGGGGCTTACATTTCAATGGGAGATTGGTTTTCCCCGAGGTGGAATACTTGAGACGTGAGGTGATGATAAAGTTGCACGGTTCATAATTCACGGTACATCCCGGTAAGGATAAGATGTACCAGGATATGAAGCGATAGTACTGGTGGAGCGGGATGAAGAAGGATATTACTGAGTTTTTATCGAAATGTGCCACTTGTCAACTAGTAAAGGTGGACCATCAGAGATCAATAGGACTCCTACAAACATTAGAGATCCCTAGGTGTAAATGGGAAGAATTTCCATGGACTTCATTACAGGATTACCTACATCACAGAGGGGTTATGATTCCATATGGGTGATTATTGATCGTTTGACCAAGGTAGCTCACTTTCGGCCAGCCTAGACAGACTACACCACGAGACAGTACGCTCAGATATTCATAATCAAGATAGTGAGACTTCACGGGGTACCTCTCGATATCATGTTTGACAGAGAAAAGATATTTTTGTCTTGATTCTAGGAGAATTTATAGGAAGCTATGGGAACGGAGTTGCGGTTGAGCACAACTAATTACCCGTAGACTAATGGATAGACCGAGCGAACAAATCAGATATTAGAGGACATGTTGTGTATGTGCATCCTCGACTTTGACGGAGGCTGGGAGCAGTATCTTCCACTAGTGGAGTTTGCCAACTCCTACCAGTTTACTATTGGTATGGCCCCATTAGAGGCGTTGTACAGTAGACCTTGTCATTCCCCATCATGTTGGCTAGAGTTGGGGGACAATAAGCTACTTGGGCTGGAGGTGATTTAGGATAGGATACATATGATACGGAGCCGTATTCGGGTTACTCAGGATCGACATAAAAGTTACGCTAATGCCAAGTGGTTCTTCCGAGAGTTCAATGTGGGTGAACAAGTGTTGCTACGAGTGTCTCCTATGAAGGGAATAATGCGTTTTGGGAAGAAGAGAAAGTTGGCGCCTAGATATGTGGGACCATTCCGTATCATTGAGTAGATTGGGCCAGTTGCTTATAGACTTGGGTTACCAGAACACTTGCATAGGATCCACGAGGTGTTCCATATTTCTTCGCTGAGGAAATATATTGAATATAAGTTGGACCATACTCATATTTCTTTAAAGGATATTGATCTACATCCCGATGCTTCTTACAAGGAGGAACCGATTGCTACCCTAGACCGTAGCGAGAGAAAGTTGAGGTCGAAGGCAGTACCATTAGTACATGTTCAATGGCTGCATCATAATGCCGAGGAGTCAACTTGGGAGTGCGAGGATGAGATGCGAGAGCGTTATCCATAGTATTTTTTCCAAGTATATTTTATTTTTGAATTTTGGTACGAAATTCTATTATTAGGGGGAAGTATGTAATAACCCGTATTTTTATTCATTTTATTTATTGGGATTAATTGAATTAAATGGGATAATTAATTGAAATTAATCCAGATTTAAATACTAGTGAGGCGAGAGTTAGTATTTGATTATGACTATTTGGTTGAATATTACTGAGTGAATATGGTAATATATGATTATGAACTTATTAAGATTGTTGCGAGTTAAAAATACGACAACTTGAAAACTAAATTGGGACGCGCGTGTCAGTCGTGGTAGGACCCAATTTAATGGAATTATGAGTAACTTATTTTTATATCATCTGTATGGTCATCTTGAGTGTGCCAACGTGTTCAGAAGGATCGAGAGAGTCAGAAAATACTAGTCGGGGGTTTAATTTGAGTCCTGGGGCATTTTAGGCCTAACCGACAACCCGAGAGGGTATTTTAATCATTTTGACTTTTGAGGAATAGTAACCCATGAATTTTACGTTAATTATATTTTCCATCACTTAGGGTCCTTAGGATTTCACAATCAAATTTCACAAACGACCGTTAGAGAGGAGGCGAAGTAAGTTTCCAAAGAAGAACCACCACTTAGAGGCTTTTTGCACCACCACCATCGCCACCGAATAGATTGAGAAAAGAGAATTACTCCCATACCATATACTCTAAAGGATTAGAATCTCTAATTCAAGGAAAGTGATTTATCTTGCAATGATTTAAGGCATATACTCTACATGTTAGTTTAGGTTTGATGTCAATTTATGTATAATTGGAAAAATATGAAATTAGAGACTTAATTATCGAATTTGGGTAGGTTTTGCATGTAGTGGATCTTTCGAAAACATTGAATGAAAGAAATTATAAATTAATGGTTAGGAATCACGAGATTAAACTGAGATTTACGATGATTATTGTAGAAATCTTTAAGAACCAGGGTTGCATAATACTCATGACTTTTGATCAAAGAAATTGATGTTCCATGATATTTTAATAATTCTTGGATGTTAAAACATATGTAGATATGTTGGTTTAATAGTTAGTAAACTTGTTTGGGAGTCTGGGACATTATATTGGAGAATTGGAGGAATAAACGTGGGATACCTGTAACTGTTAAAAGAAAATTTTGTGCAGATAACTGCTCGATCGACTTAAGAATGACGATCAATCGACCCATTTCTTCGATCGATCGACCCCTCTAGAAAATGTGAAATTTTCCCTTATTAAATTTATGGATATCCAATATTTAGAACTTGGATGCGAGGGAGACTTAGTAACCTTTTGGGTTAGGTTTAAGCACTTGGAATTATACTAAGAGATTTATCGCACTAAATATTTTACGTGAGATAATCGGGATGATAATATGATACATGTGAGACTATGATATAGGGATGGAATATACCTATATTAATATGATGATTATCTAAGTTGTGTTACTACTTAGTATATGGATTTTTTTGTGTATGACATACCTACCATACTTGCTATCACGGGAAGTTGATTTTCGAGAAATGACCATCTTATCTTTGTGTGCCTTCGGGGGGATTTAGATTGGTACCTCAAGAACATAGGAGTGTGAACACCTATTTGTCAGTTAATTAGTCAGCTGACCATGGGAGCGTAGGTATGTGCGTGACCCGTGGGTATGTGAACTATGTTTGCCTTCAATATGTGTGATTGTTTTTATTCGGTTCCTAAGAGATTCAGAATTCGTGATCCTTGCATATGTGATGTACCAGGACTTGATAGCAGAGTATGTATGCACCGCAGCTCAACCTAGGGGTGTTGTATTATATATATATATATATATATATATATATATATATATATATATATATATGCCTGTATTTATTCTACTATGCTGCTGAGTAGAAAAGATAATATGAGGTTCCAAGATAATAAAAGTACTTGAGAAGAAAACCTGGGTTTTAAATTATGTGAATTTCGTTAATGAAATATGGAATATGTTAGCATCTAATAAATGGGGATTATCGAATAAAATCATAAGGTAACCCGACTGAGTATAGGATGGATAGTGACTGGTTAGGCTAGACAGTGTAACTAGAAATTGGGTATATAGGTATATAAATATGCGTCAGGCAT
This sequence comes from Sambucus nigra, assembly GCA_949130495.1. Classification (NCBI taxonomy): domain Eukaryota; kingdom Viridiplantae; phylum Streptophyta; class Magnoliopsida; order Dipsacales; family Adoxaceae; genus Sambucus; species Sambucus nigra. The sequence goes on along the minus strand of OX422222.1, from coordinate 121,411,870 downwards.
GCACAATAGTTGAGGGGTGAGATTCTCAAGTGAGAGAACGTGACTAATATGTTTAATATATGTGTTGTTTAAATTGTAATTTAAACAATTGTTGTTTTAAAAATATTTTCACCTCGAGCACTGACCCGTTTGCTTCCAAATCTATTTTTTGAAAAAACCTTTTAGGTGCCCAGCCATAGGGACGACAAGCATAGGAGTTCTATTTTGTTGATGTGTTGTAGCTGTTGTGGAAGTTACGGACCTCGATATTAGACGCCTCCACATTCCTTTAATTTCTATTCAGAGGTTATCTGCATTTGTTAGGGCATGTCGCCCATTTCTATCTAGAGACTGTATTTTAGTCATCTATTCCATTTCAGTTGTTGGATTTATTTATTTTATTCAAACGGTTGTTTGGGGTTTATTTAACTCTACTATAATTTTATTAGGGTGTTTACTCCAGACGTCCGTTTATTTCATTTCGTTTGGTTATTCATATGAGATTGTTTATGCAATTGTTGAATGATGTTTTAAATTATTTGGTTGATGGTTAATTTAATTAATAAAATTTGACATCACTCTTTTTAAATATTAGGTGGCTTGTAATTAATGACAATGTTTTTGACAGTGATGCTAGAACTGAACCAACTTGATATTCTGTATTAATGAGATAAAGGAGTAGTTACTCTGTATTTAATTAGTCGGGATGTCACACTACCATTATCCCATAGGTCTTTAGTAAATTCCTAGATCCTTTATGAATGAAGAGAAATTTTGGGGGTTGCTAAATGTGGTGTCTACAAAGCCCCTCAATAGCAGAGTTAATTTTGGATGAACGTTGTTAGAAAGAGAGAAACCTATCATGAAACCGTTGGGGATTCTCTTTTCATGTGATGAAGTGTTTTTGGGTTTCTCATATTTTTGGACAGTTAGTCTAATTATCACTAAGGGTTGTAATTCTTGGTTGGAAATGTCTACTGGAGACGATGACATATTATGATATTGTCGGTATTTATCATCCACACGGGTTATGGTGAAACAATGAATTGTTCGAAAAATGTACATTTGGAACAAGTTGTTTATCAATACACTGAATTGTTTTCTAAAGTTTTTTCTTAGGATAAGGTGTTTATCATTAAACCAAATCATTTTGTAAAGTATCCACTTGGGACAAGGTGTTTGTCGATACACCGAGTCGTTAGGAAGGTGTTCTCTTTGTTGATACACTGATTTTTAGGATCATGTTCAGTTGGGATGAGATGTTTGTAGATACACCTAATTGTTAGTAAGTTGTTCTCTTAGGATAAGGTGTTTTTCGCTACATTAAATCATTAAGGAATATGTCCACCTGGGATGAGGTGTTTCTCGATACATTGCATTGTGAATGAAGATGTCCTCTTGGGACAAGGTGTTTGTCGATACATTAAATCGTTAGGAAATTTTCGTTGGGGACAAGGTATTTATCAATACACCGAATCATTTTGGAAAATGTAATCTTAGGAAAAAGGTGTTTTGTTGATACACTAAATCTTTAAGAATTGTCCGCTTAGGACAAGGTGTTTGAAGATATACCAAATTTTTAGGAAGTGTCCACTTGGTACAAGATGTTTCACAATATGCCAAATCATTTGGAAAGTGTGTCCACTTGGGATAAGGTCCTTGTCGATACACCGAATCGTTAGGAATGTTATCTGCCCGGGCCACGATGTTTGAGAGAGAAATGAATTTGAATTCATTGGATCTTGGAAATGAATATTAATTTTGGAGGAATATATTTGAAAAATGATTTTTTTATTGGATCAGAGCCACTTGACCAAATTTGTATGATTCAATTCATCATGTGGTAACATGGTATTATACAAATTATGGAATGACTCATTTTGGGAATGAGTGGAGGCCATCTTGCGAGAGCACAAAATCGTGGAAATGAGAGAAAAACTCATGAGGATGACTAATCACCATGCAAGAGAATGGAGAAACGAGGAAGTGAATCATTTGTGACGAGTTAGGTCATTGTGCAAGATCAAGGAAATTATGGAATGAGAGGAAGACTCACAAGGACGAGTCTCGTCATCATGCAAGAGCTTGGAATTTTGAGAAATGATCGAAGACTCATTTCTATGTGTCGAGTCATAGTGAAGGTGTGCGACATTCGTCTAGACATCTTATTTGTGTGGGAGAACATTGACTATTTAATATCTCATATGAGACAATGATATTTTCTTACTCTGGGGTAACTTTTAATGCCCACATGATACGGTGGTGTGTTACCTTAATACCCCGTATCTTTATGTCATTAATTTTCATTTAATCGGTAGAATTTAATTGATAAAATATCATAAACATGAATTAATAATTATTAAAAAATAATAATTACTCAGAATATTAGGAAACTTATATTGTGCATGATTACATGATTTAATTATATCGCATGTGTTGCATTGTTAGAGGCAATTAAACATTTTATGTGAATTTTTTATACCGCACATTGGTATAATTAATTTGTGTAATGAACAAATGGACTATAAGATATTAACACATACAATAATTAAGTGTTTCATTTTATTCTATGTCGAGAGGTATTAATGTACCTTTTCGCGAGTGGACCTAATGATCTATATGCACGCCTTCTTGATTTACTCTTAATTGTTTTTTTAAATCGATGATGATTTGAAATGCCTAATTTAAGTTGATTCTAGAGTGATTTAGGAGCCCATTTATGTGTTTTAAACATCCTAAGTTGGGCCCGAGGGGTAGATATACCCTTAGGGGATATTTTGGGTCATTCCAAGTAGCATTATGGGCTATTTTAAGGGATCGAATTTAGGACTTATTAGGAGATTCAAGGGGATTTTGGAGAGGAGAAAGAAAGGGGGTTTAAGATGAATTCTTCAATCACGCATTATAGGGTAAGAATTTTCTTGCAATATTACTAAATAACGTGTTTCTTAATTTTGAATCATGATTTCCGATAACATTTTAGGTTTTGAACTATATTAGAGGATTAATTATATGATGTTAATGATTGGGACTGATTAGGATTAATAACTAATTGATCTCAAGTATAAAGTTAATGCAGTGGAGATAAAACCTGAAATCGATATTGAATAACTAGTGGAAATTATGTTATAATCCATGTATTAGGATTCATTTACATTGAATCAAACCAATGTACTAATCTGAAGAATTTCTCTAAAAATTTAATGGAAATAGCAACCCATTGATGTTTAGGCAAAGAAATGATTTTTATTCGTTAATCTATGAATTTTATGAATAATTCTCTTTAGGATGATTATAAACCTAAATAGATGTATTTCCATGATTAATATGAAATCTTAATTTGTTGATTTGAGGTTTAAAAGATTTAGAACTCATTAATAGAGGTTGGGGAAGAAGAATACATTGGATTATATGCGAATCTTGGCTTACTGCCTGACATAATCGATTCAGCTTGGAGAGCCAATCCATTTGGTACTTAGTGAATTGATTCGACTTCAAGAGAAAATCGACTCAGCCTTTAAGTCAGGTTGGGTCTGACTAGAGAAATGGATCGTAAAGTTATAATGAGTCGAGTTGACGATTTGTTTAGGCATCAATTATTATAATTAAATGGGGTAGTTACATAGGTATTGTGTTCTCTCTCTCTCTCTCTCTCTCTCTATATATATATATATATATATATATATATATATATATATATATGTGTGTGTGTGTGTGTGTGTGTGTGTGTGTGTGTGTGTGTGTGTGTGTGTATTATATAATTTTTTAGACATACCTGCACTCGTGGTGAATCTATCGATTAAGGGTTGCATTCGACATCGGGACTGTGTACCCCACACTGACTGAGATATGCTAGGACATATTGGAGGTCATCATTTTAGATTATATGGTGAGAAGTCACGGCTACGTGATGATAGGAGCAAGATGACCTGATCCATCTACATAGTGTGGGTATGGATAGTAGGTGGTGTCACTGCCTAGTAATCGCCCCCACTTATTTATGATGGACTCCTCCTGATATATCAATAGAAGTACAAGATGGACTCCTAGGGTATATGCCTTCGTGTGTTTGTAATAATATATATCAAGTAAAAGAACTAAAGTAGACAATTAGTAATAGACCCGATACTATATGAAATACATCATGTACTTTATTTGTATCTTTTAGGGGTAGTATTGTGGAGGTTAATAATGGGATTGTGTACATATATGCATCGATAGTTACATTCCTATTATGTGGTAGTTAGTTGAAGTTGATTCTTTACGATAGTATAGATACTAGTTATCATTATATTGTTTGGCTTTGGAATGCATTTAGTATTACACTTAAATGCGGGGTGAGATACTTATTGCATGTGATAGCCGATGGGTGGCATGCATTGTAAATCAACTACATTATTATTTATTTATATTAAAGTTAATTTGTGAAACATTAGCGATCTGACCCAAGTTTTCAAAAATATTTTCTAGGTTTACCTAGACAGGATCAGCAGGGCTAAGGAAAGATCAAACTTGCAACTCCACTTGCATAGAAGATTTCAGTATTTGATTCTAGCCTAGGTTACTACTCATTTCATTTCCAATCATTTTTATTTTAGAGTGTGTATGGGCATAAGTCCATATTTATTTATTCAATTAGTTTTTATTTAGAGCCGTGATGTGCATATGTTTCTATGTCAGTGGGATTGAAACATTCATTCATGTAGTAGTGTCATTTCAGTTCTTTATTGCATGTATGGATGATTTAATTACAATTTTATTTTATATTGTGATGCTAATAATGATATATATTATTAGATAAGCCTCATCTTTCGCATATTGATCTGGATAACCCTTACTTGGAAAGTAAGGGTTTTCATAGTTGGAATCAAAGCATCCAAGTTTTAGTGTCCTTAGGATCGGTATAGTGCTCGTTACGTTCATCGTTGTGTTTTTTGATATGTAGAGCTCTATATTTAGAAATTGTTGTACTCATTGAAATTTGTTATTAATACAAACCTTATTTGCTTTCACATGGAAAATGCTCAGTGCGGTTTACGACAACTCCCTACTGATGCAACTTTAGAGTATTAGGCTCAGTAGGAGTCACAACCACAAGCATCACTACCACTAGTGCCATACGTAGCTATAGGCACTATTTTTACTCAGGCAGTCGCTACAGCGATGGCTAATATGCTACAACACTTCCATCCACAACAGCGTCCACTACCACCACCACTGTAGGTGGTGTTACTTTTTCAGCCACATGGTTTCATTTGGGAGAGAGTCAAGGAGGCCACACCCACTAGAGTTCGCTAGAAGCATTGATATTACTATAGCGAGCCAATGGAAGAAAGACATCTTGAGGAATTTGAGGATGATAGAATGCACAAAAGTGCACTAACAGATGTTAGATTCATTCTGATTAGTAGGATCAACCCTACAAGTCACCACGCTGGAGGAGGGTGATGGGGTAACTATTGAATAATTCTGGGTAAAGTATGGTGGGAAGTACTTGCTACTCGTAGTGAGGACAAAGATGATTTATGGATCCGAAGAGGAGTTTACCACATTGTCACTTGTTCCTTAGATGAGGTAAACATCGAGGAGAAGAAAATGGAGAGGTTTAAGATGGGGTTAGCTTGGAACATCATGAAGTACCTCTTGGAAACCTGGATTTTACCACTTATACGCAGATGTTAAATGATACTCTACTACATTGTCCAGATCACATGTCATTTATTAAGAGTAAGGGAGAGAAGAGGCCTGATTCAAATTCATCAAGCCATCAGGGCAACACAAATAAGAACATTATTGAGGGGGTCCATAGGGGTTTTGATGATCAAGATAAGTATGGTCATTTGGGCCAGGGACATCAACCGACAATCCATCTAGGCTAGTGGAAGCAGGGTCATGGCTAGGAGGGCCAATAGGGGAAACAATAGGGTAAGCGTCAGTTCCATGGAAATTATTACATCTGCAGAGAATGAGGACACATAGCGAAGAGGTTTCCTTGGGTCCATCATGGGGAACAGAAACAGGGAGGCTGACGTTAGTATCAGGCACGTCAGGGGCAGTGTTAGCAGTTCCCAACCCACTAATTTTAGCAGTGCCAACACTACCACCACCAACCACCCCATCTCAGGGGCAACAACAACAGATGTATCATGTCACACCTGGAGAGTCATCAACACCATAACATGCAGTGGAGGATATTTTCCTTATCTTTGGGTATGTAGGGCACATTTTATCCGATACTAGGGCATCAAATTCATTTTTTACTACTAGATTTACTCGATCGTTGGAGATGGTAGACTGAACATTTGGTATAATACTTCACATAGAATCACCCATGGGTATAGGGGCATCCATTCACTTTGTGTGTAGAGGTATAGAGATAGACATTAAAAGATATAGGTTTACATCCGACCTACTTATTTTAGACATGTTAGAGTTTAATGACCGTGGGGGTGATTTAATTAGCCACTTATATAGCTTGTGTTGATTATTTTGGGAAGTTTATCATCTTTTCCATTTAGAAGAAAGAGATGTACTTGGTTACAATTCCACACCCGGAAGGAGGTTCAAGCATGCATTTATACTATATTGAGGAGGATACTTCTGAGGTGATCATCATTTATTTAGACTTTATTCCTATTTTCACAGAGTTCTTTGATGTGTTTCAGGATATTTTAGAGTTGCCACCAAGTAGAGAGATGCATTTTGTGATTGATTTGATTTTGGGTACGAGAGCCAATACACGTGCATCGTATCGTATGGCTCATTTAGAGATAAGAGAGTTTAGGGATCAAATTTAGGAGCTGCTAGGTCAGGGATTTATTCAGAGGAGTACTTTATCTTGGGTTGCTTCAGTTGTTTACACGAAGAAAAAGGACGGATCATTGAGGTTGTGTATTTATTAGCCGGAGTTACAAGGTCACCATATGAAACAAGTACCCATTGCCTCGTATCCATGACCTACTCGACCAGTTGAGGGGTGCTTCATACTTTTCAAAGATTGATTTGAAATTGGGATACCATCAGTTGAGGATTTGTGATAAGAATGTTCCAAAGATAACATTTTTATGAGAACCTACATATTTTAATACCGAATGGCCAATCCTCTACTAAAATAAAACAGGAATCCAGTATGATTTCATTCTCAACATCACTGTCACAACAAGTGATATGGACATAAACGTAATAAAACCATACAACTAAATCAACATAATGAATAAAAATACAAGAATAAATAAATAAATACGAACTGAATAAACCATCGATCACTAACAGTAATCATCCAACTGAAATAAAACTGAACAATAAAATATCATCTCTGACATAAGGTAAAGTCCTATCTAAACTATAGAAAAATTCCCAAAATGTAATATTGGAATGAAGACTACTGTCTAAATAGAAAGATCTGAGGTGGCTAAATGAATAAATTAGCATCTGTAGCTACTGCAATGACAAGAAACATTTATCCATATTGTCCCTGCTGCTGCTCTATACCTCGAGTTTTCAAAAGTGAACACAAAAACAAATTTGCCCTTGGGTTAAAGCCTGAAAAGTTTGAAAATATTTTGCAATTAACTAAGTGTTTTAATCTGATAAAACACGCAGTGTATGACTTTCACAATTAATTAACCGGTCTCACTCATAAGTGATAAAACTTCACCCCTCATCTACAGTGTGCACCTAATGCATTCATTTTTATTATCCTAATCCCTTCTAACTATGACAGTTATCGTTATCCAAGACCAATGCTGCTAAGAGTCACAATTAGCGAAGTATAGACTACCCACACTAGGTATACATTCGGGAAAAATATCATTGGAACACACATGCTTTCAATAAGTGTGCACATAATACAATACTATGGATACACTCATGAAATCAATAGATATACACAATATATAACATAAACATACATAGATATTTCTTGTTCTTTATGTATATTCGTATCCCTATATTGTGGAACTCGCGGATACATTCCTCATATGCTATTAGGCTCCAGGCATCATGCATCACAATGAGCCACCTAGTCAGAATCTCACCACTCGACCCAAATATAAATATACAATGGAGGCGGTCATAAACATATGTACATGGGTCGTGACCATACAGTATCGCACCCAATCGATCTCCAAACCAACACCTATGAATAGTGCTCATGCAACAGTACTATGACCTGGGGAATCAATCGAACACCTGTTGATCAATGCTAAGGTGGATTCCCACAATGTGCAATCTCTTAACGATAGCAGTACCGAGTAGGTATATTCAATATAAACACATAGAAATCACACACACACACACACACACACACACACACACACACACACACACATATATATATATATATATATATATATATATATATATATATATATATATATATATATATATATATATATATATATACAAGTCCCCAATACGTATATATATATAATACTAACCTCGTATGTAATCCCACAACTTACTAGTCTCCCAAATGTCGAAGTCCGAACTGACTTCCTAATTATACATCCAAGTGTTCACTCACTTGAAGCCCCAGTTCTCCTTAACCAAACTCATCTATCCATTGGACTGTCACACATACTAAACCCTGGAAAGTATTCCCCAGTAGTCCCACTCCACTCCAGAATCCCCTATGGTCATTCCCAAGATCTAATGTGTCAAAAAACCAAAGAAGCAAAATTTGGGAAGGCCAGAAAATCGAAAAATTCTCTTGGCAGATCGAATCGGTTCAATCAAGTGAATCGATTCGCTCCCCCATTGAACCGGTTCGATTTTTTTGGCTGCCAATCATCTTCTTCCTCAAGTTTTCTCCCCCAAAACCTAGGAGATCTGAAGCATCCCTAAACATGAAATTAACATCCTACATCTATATACTCACATCTTAGAAGTATTAAAACATAGAATTAATCCCGAATCCATCATCGAAACCCTAGGATTCCAAATCAAACTTCAATTCGATCAAACCCCGAATTAACCGAATTTGAGTTTTCATTATTTCAAACATCTTATCAAAGTTTTACATACTCATCCTTGTAAACTCAGATTTAATTAAGAAATTTCTACAGAATCATAATCAATTAATTATGAATTTCAATTAGATATTAACTACGATCTACATCTCTTACTTAGTTTACCAAAGTTTCAACCTTTAAACCTTTAAACCATAGATTTAATATTATTAACTAACTATATAATTATGCAATTTAAAGCAACTACTTGCCTTTTGAGGAATTGAATCCGAAGGCTCGACTATTGGAATGGATGAATCCGAAGTGGTTTCTTCTCTTCTCTTCTCCAAGTCCTTATCTACCTTTCTTTCTCCTTCTCTTTTCTTAATCTCTCTCTAACTCACAATTATGTAGAAATTAAAAATCGGGACTGTCATCCACCCCTTTAAACCTTATATACCTCATAATTAGACCCTAATCCCGTTTTTACATTTAAACCTAGGTGTAAAAATACAACCGTACCCTTATAATGACCTCACTATGTCTAAAAAGCCTTCGAAACCCAATCATAACACCTAGGTACTTATTTTGGACTAGTTTGACCCATTTCGAATCACCAGTGCACTAAAAAAGATCATCTGAGTCACCCAACTACAATTACGCCCATATCTCATTAATCGAGCACAACACATGTGTAGAGTACGCATCACCCAAAAATATACCAATCCGTCGATGTAACTCTCTATTGACATAATATAATGAACAATCGTTTTTCACTCAGACGACATATAATAAATCACATATCTATTTAGATTTCACATGCCAGTAATTAACAATAATAAAAAATATTATACCTTTATCTCACTAATAATATTCACCGAATCCAATTAAATTTCCCCCAATTAAATTAATAATTAAATGCACATAAAAATTAAATAATAACAAAAGTATGGGGTATTATATTCTCCCAGTGATAATGAAATTTCATCCCTAAAATTTGAACATACCTACCACGAAGAGCTCTGGATACTTTTCTTGCATGTCATCCTCACACTCCCACGTCGACTCAGTAACATTATTGTGTCCCCATTGTACACGCACTAACGGTACCACCTTTGATCGAAGCTTTTGCTTGCTATGACCCAAAATGTCTACAAATCTATCCTCATAATAAATATCAAGATGTAGGTCAATCTCCTCCAACGGTATATGTCGATAAGACATATCATACATGAGATACCTTCTCAACAACAACACATGAAACCCACTGTGAATCCGCTACAAATGCTCCGATAATGCGAGAATATACCCAACCAACCCTACCCTCTTGATAATAAAAAAAGGATCCACATACTTCAATGCCAACTCCCCCTTCTTTTTAAACCTCATCACTCATTTCTTGGGAAATACCCGCAGTAACACTTGATCACCCATGTCGAACTCTAAAAAAATTTCGCTCGCATTGGCGTAACTTTTTTGCTTCACCCGAGCTACCTGAATACGATTCTTGATTATCTTAATCTTCACTAACATCTTTTGAATCAAGTCCGGTTCGTGAAGTTTAGTGTCCCCGCCTCTAACCAATAAGAGAGAGAACTATGAGGTCTCTTGTGAGAAGTCTCAAACGGTGCCATGACAATAGTGAACTGGTAGAAGTTGTTATACGCGAACTCTAGCAATCGCAATTGTTGCTCTTAGCTTCTCTTAAAGTCCTAAATGATCATCTTCACCATATCATCCAACATATGATTCACCCTCTCCGTCTACCCATCGATCTGGGGGTGATACGTCGTGCTCAAAAGTAAATCCGTCCCCATCACCTCCGAAAAACCTTGCCTAAAGCGAGACACAAAGATCTTATCTCGGTCTAAAATAATATTGAGTGGAACCCCGTGCAATCTCACCATATCTTCTATGAAAAGCTGCGCATAGTTCCCCATCGTATAATCCACCCAAGCTGGTAATAAATTATCTTTATTGGTCAACTGATCCACAATGACCCAAATGGAGACATGACCCTCTACGATGTCGGTAACCCCGTGATGAAGTCCATTGAAATAATATCCCATTTTCATATCAAAATATCCAATGGCTGTGAAAACCCAGCTGGTCTCTGTGGATCAACCTTCACCATTTGATAAATAGTGCACCTAGAGACAAACTATGTTATGTCCTGCTTTATACGAGACTACTAATAATGCCTCCTCGTATCTTGGTACATCTTATCCCCTCTAAGATACACTGAAAACCATGACCCATGCACCTCATTTATAACTGCCCACTGCAGGTACTTGTCATATGGAACAATCAAACTCCCATTGAAGCGTAAGCTACCCTCATCACTAATCGAGTAAGAATCCGCTCTGTCGCCAATAATTGATGAATCATATCCTGATAACAAGGATCCCCTGCGTGTGCCTTTACAACCCTTAAAATTATTTCGGGTGTGATGGTCATCACTTCTATATATGCTCTAACTACTTCATCCTCCTAACGAAGCTTAGCTCACTTCCACACTGCTACTAATTACGCTACCACATACGGCTCAATGCACCTATTACCATGTAAGCCTTCTCTAAATGATACTGAAAGTTGATAATCCTTAATTAAATGAAACCACCCACATTACCTTATATTCAGCTCCTTTTTCATGAAAAGATATTGTACTGACTTGTGGTCGGTGAACATTTTGAAGTCCTCCCCCAGTAGACAGTGCCTTTAAATCCTCAAGGCAGAGACAATTGTCGTTAACTCAAATCATGTGTGGGATAGTTCTTCTCATGGGTTTTAAGCTTGCAAGATTTATAAGATATAGCCCACTCATCCCGCTGTAGTACTCCTTTAATTCCCTATAAGGATGCATCGGTAAAAACAAAGTACTCCATTCGTCCCCTAGGCAATGCGAGCACTGGTGTTGAAGTCAATTTGCCATTTAGCTCATCAAAAGATAACTAACAGTAGTCATCCCAAATAAAAGACACTCCATTATGAGTCAAATTCGTAAGGGACCCTTAATATTAAAAAATACTATAATAAATCGACAGTAGTACCCTACTAACCACCAAAAACTACGAACCTTTGTCGGTGTCATGGCCTAGTCGCACTCCCTCATCGCTGACACCTTACTCAGATTCATAAATCCCTATCTTGGAGATTATGTGACCCAATAAATGCACCTCGCACAACCAGAATCCACACTTCTCTCAAATTTGGCGTATAACTGGTCGTCCCACAAATTATGAAGAATAATATGCAAATGCTCTTCATGCTCACCCTCTGTCCGGGAATAAATGACGAACTGATCTAAAAAATCCCTGAACACCCTATTCATGAGATCTATGAAAACTGTTGGCACATTGGTTAGCCTAAATGATAGAACCTTGAATTCCTTAGACCTATATATCATAAAAAATGCAATCTTAAGGATATCTTTCTCCCTGATACACAACTGATGGCACCCTGATCTCCAATTAATCTTAGAGACGTGGGCTACTCCTCTAAGCTGATCGAACAAGTCATTGATAAGTGATCATAAATACTTATTCCAAAACATGACCTTATTGAACTCCTAATAGTCAGTACACAATCTCAATCACCCATCCTTCTTCTACACAAACAAAACTAGGGTACCCCTAGGTGATGTACTCCTGCAGATAAAAACCTACCCCAAAGGTTGTTGAATCTGATTCCTCAACTTCGACATATCTAAAGGATCCATATTATATGGCACTCGTGTTATAGGCCTAGTTCCTACTACTAACTGGATCATAAACTCAATCTCCTGACGGGGCGATAACCCTAGTATCTCCTAAAACACATCAGCATAGTTCTTAACCGCACAAATTGAATCAAACAAGATGATTACACCCTCAGAAATCCCTTCCATAATATAATATAAGTGCATGCTCGACCCTCCCTCCAGTTGAGGCATCGACCCCAAAAAATATTTTGCCCTAGACTAGCAAATACGATAGTCCTACTATGGTAGTCCACCACCGCTTTGTACGTTGCTAAACAATCCATACCCAGAATAACTTCATACTCATCCTAATATAAAACGAGCAGATTCACTACTAAGCATAATCTCCAGATGTGCGCACCCACTCCCCTACAGATGGAATGAATGAGAGCCCCTCTACCCAACATTGAATGTATAGTCATAATGATATTTGTCACTATATCCACTAAACTCATCGCAAGTGCAAATTTAGTGCTAACAAACAAATGTGGTGCACCCTTGTCAACCAAAATTTGACCCATGTGCCCATCGGTAGGAAACATAGAGTAAAACTATTCCTCCAATATGATACACACACCTAAATTGCCCTTGTAGAGGCGATAATGCTGAACTATCATCAGGACTAGAAGCTACTATAATTGATACATATCTTGGGCCTCTTTTTGTAGACCCATAGAACTATTTGAGCATGAACGTCGCATGTGCCCCTTCTTCAAACATACGAAACACATCCCTATAAAAACTTCCGACAACTGGCTTTGATGAATCTACCCTTGTCTATGGCCCTGCTGGCTCTAATAACCTCAGCCCTACTGGCCTCAAGTCTAGTTCCCCTGGTCCTACTGGACCTGAGGATCATGCTGCTGGCCTTCATAAAATTATTATTACCCAACTTGAATCTCTTAGTAGATTCCCCGTACTGGGAACCCCACTCTTTCTACCTAACCTGTTGTGGTGGTAGCCCACTGGCCTCGTTATTCCTAGTCTTGCCCTGCTATCTCACCTTTCCTATCCTCTTCGATCCCCTCATATGGAGCCAATAGTCCCAACAATGGAACAATGCAGAGTTAACAACCTTAGTGTAAGTCCTCAACACCAGGTTACCTAATAAGTTCTGATGACTCCTCTAAGTAAGACCATCTGTAAACTTGAAAACCCTATTACCCTCAATGTTCACCTCTTCTATTATAAAGTTTGTCAGGGGAGTGAAATCTTCCTCGTACTTGTCCACAGTCCCTCCCTCCTAAGAGAGATCTATAAATATCCTCCTCATCTCTATCTGAACAACTGACGAAAAGAACTTGTAATCAAACTTCACTTAGAACAGCTTTATAGTTAATGCATCTCTCTCCTCCGATGTGGTAACCGACTCCCACCACTAAAGAGCTGACTCGACTAGCTTGAATGTAATAAGTACTGGATTTTAAGAATAACTTCACTCAACCTTACGCAAATGCCTCTGGGTATCCTTCTTTCGTTGGTTAGCTTCTACAATATCTGTACTCCCCTAGAACTCCAGTGGATTGCCCTTCTCTCTGACTCGCTCACATATCGACGACACTGGATAAGTCTGAACTAGTGCTACCACTGGCGACTGTGGCTGTGTCTGGGGAAAGTGTGGCAGTCATAGTGACATTAACCACCTAGGCTATTATAACTGTGACCTCTACAACGATCACAATGCCCTGAGTGGCCTGTGGCTCCAGTTAAGCCTCCTCCTCTACGACCCTCCTTGTTGCACGTCCTGCTCTATTTCTCCTGGTGTTTGGCATTTGAAACCAAATCAAAATTTTATCAGATTCACTTAAATCATGAATAATAACAGAAGAACGTAAATGTGCAATATGAAATAATAGTCCTAAACATAAGGTTATATATCAAAGAAATACTATGTTGATGACATAGGAAGTTAACATAGATCCTAAGGATGCTAAAACGTGATGGTTTGATATCAACTGTGAAAACCAAACTATTTTAATACCGGGTGGCCAATTCTCTACTAAAATAAAATAGGAATCCAGTATGGTTTCATTCTCAGTATCACTATCACTACAAAGTAATATCAACATAAATGAAGTAGAACTATATAACTAAATGAAGAGAATGAATCAAAATGTAGAAATAAATCAATAAATGTGAACCGAATAAACCATCGATAACTAACGATAATCATACAACTAAAATAAAAATAAATAATAAAATATCATCTCTGACATAAAGCTAAGTCCTATCCAAACTGCGGGCAACACACCCACAATGAAACACTGGAATGAAGATTCCTATCTAGATAGAAAGATTTGAGGAGGATAAATCAATCATGTAGCATCCACAACTACTATAATGGGAAGAAAGATCTATACATGTTGTCTCTACTGCTGCTGCTGCGCAAGAAAATAAGAAAATAAGAGAATAAGAAAACAAATTTGTCTGCGGGTCAAAGCTCAAAATGTTTGAAAATAATTTGCAAGTAATTAAATGTTTTAAATCCATACAACATGTAGTGTATTACTTTCACAACTAATTAACTATTCACACTCAAATGAGATAAAACCTCACCTCTCATCTAAAGTGCATATCTAACGCATTCATTTTTATTATCCTAATTATACGAACCCTTCTAACTAGGATAATCACCGCTGCCGAAGCCCATTTCGGCTAATAGTCATAATGAGCTAATTATATACTACCCTCACAAGGTATACGTTCATGAACAATATAGTAGCGACAAACGTGCTTTAAATAAGTGTTCACATAATGTAATACTATAGCTACACTCAAGATATAAATATATATACACACTATATCACATAAACATACATATATCGCTCGCTATAACCGTATCCCCTGAGCGTGGACCTCGCAGATATATCCCACGTGTGATATTAGGCGCTTGGCATCATGCATCGCACTGAGCCACCATGTCAAAATAACACCATCGAATCCAAACATAAACACATACAACGGAGGCGGTCACAAACATACGTTTTGGGGTTACAACCATACCACATCGCATCCAACCGATCTCCAAACCAACACCTATCCTCACACATGGATAGTGGTCATGCAACAGTGTTATGGCCTAGGGAATGAATTCAACACATATTGGTTAATGCAAGGGTAGATTGCCCATTATGTGCAATTGTAACACCCCGCCTAATTAAATACCGGGTGGCAAGCCCCATACCAAATTAAAACAGAATATACAGTTGGCTCATTCTTAGCATCACTGTAAAAAATAATTACAACTCACCCAATACCCAATTAAGCTGGTGTTAAAAACTTTCCACATTTTAATTCAACAAAAACCCATTTTTAGTGTATGAATAAAACTACACATATTATTCTACAACACTAATAACTGAACAGATAACTCAAAAGAATTTAAATGCAATTGGAATAAACATTCCCACATAATAATCCAATACAGTAATCCCAATAATAGTAAATGTATTAAAATGACACGAATACAAGAGTATTTGACTCATATAGAAGAGATAACCGAATTCCTTTGGGCGACATGCCCTAACTAGAAGAATACTGTGAATCAAATGAAGATAGGCGTATAAGCAATACTCCATAGCTCCATCGCTCGTCATAATCCACTATGGTTGGCGTCCCTGCTGCTGAACACCTGATATAGAAGGTACAATAGAAAAGAAAATATGCAAGGAAAAGGGTCAGAGCCCGATGTGAAAATGATTTTTGAAAATAACAAGTATTTAACAAGGGCAATAAATCATTTATTATGTACATGTTAGAATCCAGACTCTCATTTGCTATTCTCACGTCTCAACTAGAGTGCACACTTAATGTTTCCTATTAACCTCCTAGTTAATGGCTCCTCTTCAGTAGTTTCCATAATATAATTCCGTCCCATATCATAACCCCATATGTCCCATACCATATGTCATAAAATTATTCATATACATTTGTCATTAACATGAATCGTTTCTCATTAATATGAATTAAGGTTTTCAATTCTATAAGAATAAACATTCATTAACTTAATTCCATTCTCTTTCTCTATTCACCGTTATCCACAATTATCACCGTAGATAGATTTAACTACTATAAACATTCATTTAATTCATTATATATACATATATAATATGGCACCCCGAGTCACAGCCGCGGTGCAATGCATTACTCTGCTGTCATGTCCCAATATCGCTGGTCGCCGAATAAGCATCAAAAGGTTCGGTAAGGATTTCTCAAACCACAAACAACAACATACAAATTGGAGGCGAAGATAGTTCTCATATCCATGGGCCACGCACATACCTACATTCCCATAGTCAGCGGACTTATCAACTCCCCGACAAGTCTTTCATAGACCTATGATCTTGAGCGACAAATAAAAAATCCCATGGATTCATCAGGATATAACTGACCTTAGGCGCAAACCTCCCCATCGATAGCAAGTAAGCTAGGTATGTCATACACATAAATTATCAATCAATCAAATAGGAATTATCATACCTAATATAATATCAACAAGGTACTCACATTACCCTAAGATATTTTCATACGTAGCATTAACTCTCTTTCAATCCTACGTATTAAAATATTATGACTTTACTTCTGTAAATTTTATTATCCCAGAGTCTCACTCATTACCTAAGGTTGAAATAGGTTTTTACTCAATATATTTATTCAGTAAGAAGTCACAAATATCCTACTGGTCCATATCATCTTATCTCCCGAATTACTACGAATTAAACTCTCCTTCAATTAGGGTTAAAACCGATAGTTTCAAATCTCTTATAAACACATCTTCTATCACTTAGAATTAAACCCTCTTATAAACTTAAGGCTACCTAGGTGTTATATTCAATCACCACTACTGGACCTATCCTTGATCCTCATGATACCAATTATAATCCAACAAATGAATCTAGCAGCCGAAATACCTTTCAATATAATTATCGTCATTCTAATCAATTAAATCCCAATCAAATTAATTCGATTCTTATCGAGGCTTACTAATCTTCCTTAAGTCCCATAATATCCAATTAATAATCACCAAATATCTACAAAAGGTTTGGGATAAGAACAAACATTAAAAATAAACAACTATAGGAATTCTGGGGAGGTCGATCGATCGAAGGCAGGGGGTCGATTGATCGATCGCCCAGATAACAACCCAGTTTTTTTTTGCATTTCTTCTACTACGAGTTTCATAAGTTTTGGTCCTTAAAACCTTCATATTAACTACCCAAATGACTTATAAACCTTACTACATAATATAGCAAAATATGTGAATGATTTCTAATGCTCTAAACATCCTAGAATCATCAAGAGTTTGAATTAAAAGGATATGTTTAACCTCGTTTTCTAGAAAATTATATACATGATATCTTCAAGAACACATCAATGGTTTTTAGAATTTCTTCAACATATTTATGATTATTTCATGGATTACTAACTACCTACAACATGAGTTTGATTCCTATATATGTTCATATTTCCAGAAATCCATTACAACTCCATCTTTATCTTCCAAACTTGAAAAATTATCTCTTTTTATAACTATTCTAACATGGACAATATACAAAATTAGATTGCAATTATCAAACACTTGCCTATAATGAAGGTCTGATCCTTTGGGGTGGTGTATCACAGGTGGTTCTCCCTTCTCCGATGAACCTCTGGTGGTGGTTTGTGGTGGTGACCTTTGGTCTTTAGTTCTTCTCCTTTCCAAGTAAGCTTTTCTCTTCCCAAGCAAACTTTCACTCTTTCTCACAAGGTGACCTCTCAAGTTTTGTGTAGAAGAGATGAATGAACCCATGTACAATTAATCTCCAAATACTTATAATAGGACAAAATCCAAAATCACTATTCACCCCCTTGTAAAAATGACAAAAATGACCTTTTGGGTTGTCTTCTCATTTCCAAATGACTCGAGACTCAAAACCAACATCCAAATAGGCTTTTCTGACTATTTCTACCCTTCAAGAAGAAACGACGCAGTCGAAATGACTATAAGGTCGATATAAAAATAAGTCTCTATTGAATTTAACAAATTAGTCCCGACACGTCCCATACCGCGTCTGACTAAAAATTCAAATTACTGAATTAATATCACACAACCATATCAATAACATCACATTCATATATTACCTAAATATCTTCAAGTAATATTCAGAATCATTCATTTTAATATCCACAATTCGGATAAAACCCAAATGAATTAATTTATAATAAAATCCAATTAATCCATTAATTTAAAATATAAACCATTTTAAAAGTCATTAAGATCACGGGGTATTACATACTTCCCCCCTTATAACAGAATTTCGTCCCAAAATTTGGAAAAATAAATCATACTGGTAAGGTCAACTCTGAGTATAAATCTCATATCGCAAGTAATCTATGTCATACCGCCCATACAGTACATTAACGAAAATGTCCATTGATGTTATACGCCAAGCCTCACCATATAGTTTCAACTGAATCGAATTTAGACTTTATGCAATCTTCCCTATACCATCCTAGTGACAAAGTTGGGAAAAAAATGATCCATAATCATTACGTAAATAAATCCTGAAGTCACAACTACTTATTGTTTCACAATTTTGAAAACTAATACAATCCAACCATCGAGGGCGCCCGTACACCCCATCATACAATTTTCATTATGATATTGATCACAAAGGTTATAAACTCATATCCTAAAGACCTAACTTATTTCGACTTCCAACGGTTATTAGTTTCACGCGTGGGGAGTCTCGCATGCGAAATCCAAACAAGGAACCCCCCGATACACTACTACCTAAAGTGGTCGGTCATCGAAACTTCTCAGGTCCTTAGTCAATAGTTTATAACCTCTATATAGGTTTTATCGATTTCAAATAAAGTATACTCATCTACTCTCTTATTAAAGACAAGATGCTGGCTATACGCTCTCATATACCACAAATCAATCCACGCCGATAGTCACATCGTGTGCGGACATGCCTAAAGTAAGTAATTCCGTGGTAAAAAAATTAAACCCACGTGATGACATGAAAATATAGGTGTCCCACACCCCTCGGTGAGTCTATGTAAATAACAGTGCTATAGGCTAAGTCTAGTAACCCTTTTTCCCATACGATATTAATTGCTACAAAAAAAAAATCAATATGCGTCTCATAACTCCTTAGATAGAAAGCATACCCTCATTCGCAGGTGGTGGTTATTAACTCCCACTATTATAACTTTTTTCCGATGAATCAAGAAAAAATTTTCCCCAAATTTTCAGTTCTAGTTAACCACACTCTAGTATATGTCCAAGCCCTTGAATATATTTCCTTCGTTGGGTACCACACCCAATTCCCGCATTTCTAGAACTTCTACTGATAACTCTCCTAAATATTCCATTATAGGGGTGACCTCGACTACGGTCATCATACTCGAACATACTTCATAACCTCCTAAGTAAGATCTCCGCTATCCGTCCAATGTCCCTCATCTGCCATACTTCTTGTACGAACACGTCCGAACGCAAATAATATTCACTAATATCTACGTTATAGCAGGAAAACGAAATCTCACCAAGGAAATCAACAATCCTAAACATAGGGCTCTACATCAAAGAACGCTAAGCTGAAAGCACAATAAGTCGTACAGACCCTAAAGGACACTAGAACTTGATGCTCTGATACCACCTGTAACACCCCGCATAATTAAATATCGGGTGGCCAGTCCTATATCAAATTAAAACAAAATATACAGTTGGATCATTCTTAGCATCACTGTCGAAAATAATTACAACTCACCCAATACCCAATTAAGCTAGTGTTAAAAACTTTCCAAATTTTAATTCAACAAAAACCCATTTTTAGTTTATGAATAACACTACACATATTATTCTACAACACTAATAACTGATCAGATAACTCAAAAGAATTTAAATGCAATTGGAATAAACATTCCCACATAATAATCCAATACAGTAATCCCAATAATAGTAAATGTATTAAAATGACACGAATACATGAGTATTTGACTCATATAGAAGAGATAACTGAATTCCTTTGGGGGACATGCCCTAACTAAAAGAATATTGTGAATCAAATGAAGATAGGTGTCTAAGAAATACTCCATAGCTCCATCGCTCGTCATAATCCACTATGGTTGGTGTCCCTCCTGTTGGACACCTGATATAGAAGGTACAATAGAAAAGAAAATATGCAAGGAAACAGGTCAGAGCCCGATGTGAAAATGATTTTTGAAAACAACAAGTATTGAACAAGTGCAATAAAGAATTTATTATGTACATGTTAACATCCATACTCTCACTTTCTATTCTCACCTCTAAACTAGAGTGCACGCTTAATGTTTCCTATTAACCTCCTAGTTAATGGCTCCTCTTCACTAGTTTCCATAATATTATTCCGTCCCATATCATAACCCCGTATGTCCCATATCATACGTCATATAATTATTCATATACGTTTCTCATTAACATGAATCTTTTCTCATTAGTATGAATTAAGCTTTTCAATTCTATAAGAATAAACATTCATTAGCTTAATTCCATTCTCTTTCTCTATTCACTGTTATCTACAATTATCACCGTAGATAGATTTAAGTACTATAAACATTCATTTAATTCATTGTATATATACATATATAATAACGCACCTCGAGTCACAGCTGCGGTGCAATGCATTACTCTGTTATCATGTCCCAATATCGCTGGTCACCGAATAGGGAACAAAAGGTTCGATAAGGATTTCTCGAGCCACAAACATTAACATACAAATTGGAGGGGACCATGGTTCCCGTATCCATGGGCCACTCACATACCTACGTTCCTATAGTCAGCGGAGTTATCAACTCCCCGATAAGTCTTTCATAGACCTATGTTCTTGAGCGACAAATAAAAAATCCCATGGATTCATCAGGATATGACTGCCCTCATGAGCAAACCTCCCCATCGATAGCAAGTAAGCTAGGTATGTCATACACATAAATTATCAATCAATAAAATAGGCATTATCATACCTAATATAATATCAACAAGGTACTCACATTACCCTAAGATAATTTCCATACGTAGCATTAACTCTTTTTCAATCCTACGTATTAAAATATTATGACTTTACTTCTCTAAATTTTATTATCCCAGAGTCTCACTCATTACCCAAGGTTTAAATAGGTTTTTCCTCAATATATTTATTCAGTAAGAAGTCACAAATATCCTACTGATCCATATAATCTTATCTCCCAAAATATTATGAATTAAACTCTCCCTTTAATTAGGGTTAAAACCTATAGTTTCAAATCTCTTATAAACACATCTTCTATCACTTAGAATTAAACCCTCTTATAAACTTAAGGCTACCCGGGTGTTATATTCAATCACCACTACTGGACCTAATCTTAATCCTCATGATACCAATTATAATCCAACAAATGAATCTAGCAGCCGAAATACCTTTCAATATAATTATCGTCATTCTAATAAATTAAATCCCAATCAAATTAATTTAATTCTTATCTAGACCTTACTGATCTTCCTTAAGTCCCATAATATCCAATTAATAAT
This sequence comes from Sambucus nigra, assembly GCA_949130495.1. Taxonomy (NCBI): domain Eukaryota; kingdom Viridiplantae; phylum Streptophyta; class Magnoliopsida; order Dipsacales; family Adoxaceae; genus Sambucus; species Sambucus nigra. Next base: position 121,389,672 of record OX422222.1, on the reverse strand, counting down.
CACCAAAGATCTACAAAAGGTTTGGGATAAGAACAAACATTAAAAAGAACAATTATAGGAATTCTGGGGAGGTTGATCGATCGAAGGCAGGGGGTCGATCGATCGATCGCCCATATAATAACCCAGTTTTTTTGCATTTCTTCTACTACTGGTTTCATAAGTTTTGATCCTTAAAACCTTCATATTAACTACCCAATGACCTATAAACCTTACTACATGATATAGAAAAATATGTGATTGATTTCTAATGCTCTAAACATTCTAGAATCATCAAGAGTTTGAATTAAAAGGATATGTTTAACCTCTTTTTCCAGAAAATTATATACATGATATCTTCAAGAACACATCAATGGTTTTTAGAATTTCTTAAACAGATTTATGATTATTTCGTGGATTACTAACTACCTACAACATGAGTTTGATTCCTATATATGTTCACATTTCCAGAAATCCATTACAACTCCATCTTTATCTTCCAAACTTGAAAAATCATCTCTTTTTATAACTATTCTAACATGGACAATATACAAACTTAGATTGCAATTATCAAACACTTGCCTCTAATGAAGGTCTTATCCTTTGGGTTGGTGTATCACAGGTGGTTCTCCTTTCTCCGGTCAACCTCTGGTGGTGGTTGGTGGTGGTGACCTTTGGTCTTTGGTTCTTCTCCTTTCCAAGTAAGCTTTTCTCTTCCCAAGCAACCTTTCACTCTTTCTCACAAGGTGATCTCTCAAGTTTTGTGTAGAAGAGATGAATGAACCCATGTACAATTAATCTCCAAATAGTTATAATAGTACAAAATCCGAAATCACTATTCATCCCCCTTGTAAAAATGACCAAAATGCCCTTTTGGGTTGTCTTCTCATTTCCAAATGACGCGAGACTCAAAACCAACATCAAAATTGACTTTTCTGACTATTTCAACCCTTCCAGAAGCAACGACGCAGTCGAAATGACTATAAGGTCGATATAAAAATAAGTCTTTATTTAATTTAACAAATTAGTCCCGACACGTCCCATACCGCGTCTGACTAAAAATTCAAATTACTGAATTAATATCATACAGCCATATCAATAACATCACATTTATATATTACCTAAATATCTTCAAGTAATATTCAGAATCATTCATTTTAATATCCACAATTCGGATAAAACCCAAATGAATTAATTTATAATAAAATCCAATTCATCCATTAATTTAAAATACAACCCATTTTAAAAAGTCATTAAATTCACGGCGTATTAAAGCAATCTGCTAAGGATAGCACTGTCGAGTGGGTATGTTTAATATAAATACATAGAAATCACACACACATATATATATAAGATTCATAATATGTATGTGTATAATATTGACCTTGTAGGCAATCCCACAACATAATAGTCGCATTTAAGTAACCCCGTCTACAAAACATAACTCTAGCAAACTTAATCACATAGGAGAAGTTAACAAAGCTTGGAGAGGAGAATGGAAGGGGATTCAAGAGGGTTTCATCAATCTTCCATTATAAGGCAAGATTGTTTTTGAAATATTACTAAATAGTGTGTTTCTATATTTACTATCATGCATTCCCATACGATTTTAGGTTTTTAATTATATTGGAGAATTAATTCATATGATGTTAATGAATGGGAATTATTACGATTAATAGTTAATTAATGTCATGTTGAAAGTTAATGCTTTAGTGATAAAATCATAAATTTATATCGAATAACTAGTGGAAATTAAGTTAAAAACCATGTGTTAAGAACTCATTTACGTTTTTGAATCAAACCCATGCTCTAATCTGAAGACTTTCTTCGAATATTTAATGGAAGCCCATTGATGTTTTAGGCAAATAACTAATTTTTTAGGGTGATTATAAACCTAAGTAGATGAAATTTTATGATTAGTATGAACTCTTAGCTTATTTATTTGAGGTTTAAAATCTTTAGAAATTGTTAATGGAGGTTGGGGAAGAATAATAGATTCGATTATAGACAAATCTAGGCTTACTACCCGACGCAAATTGATTCGACCTTAAGAGTGAATCAATTCGGTCCTTAGGGAATCGATTCAACTTCAAGGTCAAATAAATACATCCCTTGAGTTGGGTCAGGTCTGACTAGGGAAATGGATAGTGAAGTTGTAATGAGTTTATTCGAGTATGTGAGAGGTCATCTAATTAAGGAGTGACTAATATAATTGAGTATTTTTAGTGTGAACCTATAGGCATCAATTATTATAATTAAAATAGGGAATTAATAGTTAAGGATATTAAGTTGTAATAAAATTTGATGTTTTGAGAATTGAGTTTGATTGGATCGATCTATGAGAAGTGCGATAGCTTATGGGATAGTTGCATATATATATATATATATATATATATATATATATATATATATATATATATTCTATAATTTTGTGGTCATATATATACTCTTGGTGAATCTATCGATTAGGGTTACATTTAACATTAAAACCGTTTACAACGCTCTGATTGGGATGTCCTAGGATGCAGTGAAGGTTGTTATTTTAGATTATACGGTCAGTAGTGACCACTTCATGTTGAGAGGAGGAGGATGACCTCCTCCAACTATATAGTGTGGGTATGGGCGGTAGATGGTATCACTACATAGTGAGCATGCCACTTATTGTTATTTTATTTAAACCCCTTAGGTGATGAACTCCTAGGGTCTTATCGATAGCTGGGATTGATAAAATACCCTATACTATGTGAAATACATTATGTGCTTTGTTTGTATCTTTTGGGGTAGTATTGTGGGGTTAATGATAGAATTGTATCCGCATATGTGTAGGTATTTACATTTATTTTATGTAATAGTTGAAGTTGAAAATTTACAATAGTGTAGAGACTATTTATCAATATATGGCTTGGGTTGGCAATATGTGTAGTATTACACTTAGATGAGGAGTAAGATACTTATTATAAGTGTGAGCCGATGGGTGGCATGTGTTGCAAATCAACTGCATAATTATTTTTTTGCATTGAACTTAATTCTTACAACTTTTAGGCTCTGACCTGAATTATCCAAAATATTTTTCATGTTTACCTAGATAAGATCAACAGGGCTGAGGAAAGATCATACTTAAAGCTCCACTTGCACAACGGATTCTAGTCTTGGATTATAGCATAGTTTGCTAACCATTTCATTTCGAGTCATTTTCATTTCAGAGTTTTGTATGGGAATAATCCCGAATTTATTTAGTTAGTCAGATTTCTTAGAGTCGTGATGTGCAGATATTTCTATGTCAGTAGATTTGATTCATTTATGTAGTCATGTCATTTCAGTTCTCTATTGCATGTGTGTATGATTTAATTACAATTTTATTTTATGGTTTGATGCTAATAATGATATAGATTGTTAGATAAGACCCATCTCTGGTGTATTGGTCTGGCCAACCCTTAGTAGAAAATAAGGGTTGTCACAGTTACGATACACCACGGTAATTCCAACATGAGAAGGTGGTATATTACAATATATCACGGTATTGTCTGCATGTGACAATGGTGCATTACGATATGCAATGATAATGGAAGTTTTCGGTATAAGATGAAGTGTTTTTATGAAACAATGGGTTGATTGAAATTATGCGCATGACACGAAGTGTTTTTATAAAATACTAGGCTGACTGAAATCATTTGAAGACGAGGTGTTTTAATGAAACACTGGGTGATTGAAATTGTCCATAATGACGAGGTGTTTTTACAAACCACTAGGGTTATTGAAAATTGTCCATATAAGATGAGGTGTTTTTATGAAACACCGTGGTGATAGAAATCATCAACATTAGACGAGGTGTTTTTATAAAACATCCAATTGATTCAACCATTTGCATGAGGTAAGGTATTTTTACGTAACACGTTGGTGATAGAAGTCATCCACATATGACGAGGTGTTTTTACAAAACACCTGATCGATTGAAACCGTCTTCAGGAGATGAAGTGTTTTTACGAAACATCTGTTTGATTAAAACCATTCCCATAAGAAGGGGTGTTTTTTCGAAACACCCTTGTGATAGAAATTATATGCATGAGAAGAGTTGTTTTTTTTATAAAAAACTCGATTGATTAAAACCATCCGCATGAGATGATGTGTTTTTACAACATATCGCGGTGATAGAAATTGTCCACCAGAGGCATGGTGTTTTAATTTTGAGAATTTGAGGAAATGGATAATGGATTTTTTCAGTTTTGATTTCTGAAATTTATTGAGGAATTAATTTTAATTTCTTGTAATTGGAGTGATTAAATTTGAATTTTTGAAATTTATTGAGATGGAAAATAGATTTTTTGGACTTAAAGATTGGAATTTTGATTTTTGAAATTTATTGAGGGATTGAGAAGGGATTTTGGAATCGATTTTTGGAATTTATTTGAATTTTTTTAAAATTTATTGAGGAGGATAAGGAATTTTGGAGCTGATTGGGGAATTGATTTGGAATTATAATTTTTTAAAATTTATGAAGGAGGAATTTTGATTTTATTTTTGAAATTCTTTGGCTAAATTAAAGGGGGAAGGATCGTTAAAGAGAGTTTGAGATTTTCACACAATTATATTGCGATTGAACTATAGTCTTTAGATCCCTCGTGTATATCTATTGATCTTTCTTTTATATGAGAAAGAAGTAAAGGATTTCTGAGGTTCATTCCTTAGGCTTAGAATGGTTTTCTCGTGTGGTGTCCAAGGCTTTATTTACATGCATGAGGAAGTATAATGGATTTGATGCCCTTTTTGAGATAGAGGGTGACTGATGGTATTATACGTGAAGATGATCAAAAAGTGACCCATGGGCCTTAAGTCAAGGTGTTACGACTAAAAATCAAGACACGATCGATCCTCAAAAGGACCCATTTTGGGATCAAAATTCAAAACAAAGAGACTTATAGTCTCGATGTAATTTTTATTGGTCAAGTCAAATTCAAATTAAAATTATTTTCTTTTTAGAATATGTTATTTGTGACCTGAGACTCGATCTATACATATTTTATGTGTGTTCTTGAATTTCAATAATCGCTTTGTACCATTAGATAATTACCTCCTTAGTGATTAAGGACAATAATGGAAAACTGATTTCATCAAGGTTAGTCAATAAGGGTGTAGAAATATAGAAATTCAAGTGTTTTGACAAATCTCAAAAGGTTCCTTAGATATGGATAATAGTATGGCAATCAAGGAAAACTGATCATTTAACTAGGGCACGAATTAGATTAAAATTTAAGATGGTGTATATGCCATATGAGTATTGATCTTATGAAGATTTTTGTTATTCTCTTTTTTATCGAGATCAACTAGAGAACATTTAAATACTGAGATGTTCAACAGTTCAAGAAAAGGGTGATTATGGATAAATGATCGGTGAGTTAATATAATGTGAGAACGAATATCACTTTCTAAGAATGACTTTGACTCTGAAGACATGAATGACTTTCTGATTTAGGATCACGAATCTCGGGTAACAATGGGTGGTGGCATACGATGACATGAAGGAAACTTAAGATGTATTTCCCAGATTAAAGACTCTTGCATTAGATTAAGGTCTGAGAGATTATGTTGTCCTCCTTGATTTTATTTCTCATAGATATAATAGTTCGAATTAGAGGATTTCCTTTGGATCAAAGGCGTAAAATAATGACTGCAGGTTAGACCCATTAATGGGCTACCTATATACCCCGTAAGGGTAATCAGGCCAAATGTAGTTCATATTCAAAGGATATTTGAGTTTGGTTGGGTAAGTATTGGTTATGGATTGACGAAAAAATTCTATGATTTTTAAGGTTTAATCACTCAACAAAGGACATGTTTTGGTAGCACGATTCTCACATATTAAGCTATGAGACCATTGTGTCTCTCTACTCAAAGAGAAGTCCATGGAAGGATAAGAATTGTCATACTTATTGCATACTGAAAATGGTATTCGCGATGTACCTCAATGAATTATTTAATGGAAATGGTTTGATCCCACTTCTTTCCATTGGTCTATTAATGTTCTTCTACATGGTATGATTTTTCATATAATTTTTAGGGCCAATATCTTGTAAAAATCATATTGGTTAGAGATATGTCGACCTGGCAAGTTATTTTTTCTTTTCCTTTTTTCAATCCATCCCTAAGAGATCTATTGACATTATGTTGTGCATTCGCATATCCATTAGCTACTGCGATCACGGGCTTATTGAGACCTTTTTTTTTATCATTTCTTGAACATTATCACAAGAGTTTTATGACGAAAAGGGAAATTGGTTAGAAAAAAGTGTTAGGCAATATTAGATTTAAATCCACATGTCCATAATCGAAAATATCATTTTTTTTTATAGATATAACATGTTTTGAATGCAATTAATGTCATTAATGGTGTTTAAACTCAGTGCTAGCTCATCTTGACTTCATAATCATCATGCCTTTTCAAATAGGTGATATTATGATTTGAAGTGTGAAGCAATTTTATGTGGAATATATTATAAGATGTGTTTGACAAAAGGTGTAGAAATGATCATTTGAGTTAAGTGAGGAAGAAACCACTGAAGGATGTCTTATAAAATGTGTCTTAACTCAATTGAAGGAAAATAGACCAGAGGATAGATTGAATTAGAAAGAGGTGGCATACATGATCTCATTTATCATTTCCCCCCCTTAATTTTGGCCTAAGTCACCCTTATTAGGGTTTTTAACCTATCGGGACTAATTTTTCATATGTTTTTTTAGATCAATTAACCCCTACAAATCATATGATTGGTTTACCAAGTATTCAAAAGGGTTAATCGTTCATGTAAGAGAATGGATGTAGAATAAGCTCAAGAGAGATTTTCTAGTAGGACATGTATTGGTAGGTTTAAGTGAAATTCTTTGGCACTTAGTATTGGAACATGGTTATTATGATCTTTATCTTGGGTGGAAATAGGGGATTTTTAATTATCTTTTGATTTTCCTTTTTCACTCAAACTCAAATGCATCAAAAGAATATAAGGCAATTCAAGGAACGCAAAATTATCATTTTATTTTTCACTGAAAGAAGTGACTCAACTCGGATATAAATATATAAGAAGATACTTTTTTTGTACAAAGCTTTCCTTTTCAATATTTTTCATCAAAATTATATTACAATGAGCCAACTATTTCTTGGAAATGTATGTACACGACGTCGACGTTCCTCTGAGGGGAGTGTGACTATTAAGGCAAGGTTAATTGTCTTATAAAGGCGAGAGTGTGTTGATATTATGAAGGTGATAATATACCTATGGAGGAAAATATTAATAAGCTCATGAAAAGTAAGGATGTGCCTATAGAGGCAGAGTTCATGATACTATGAAGGCGAGAGTGTGCCCATGGAGGGAAGTTTGAATGGCCTATAAAGGAAAGATTGTTCCTATAAGGGCAAGGTTGATGAACCTTGGAAGGAGGGAGTGTGCCTATGGAGGCAAGGTTGATGGGCCTATAAAGGCTAGAACATGTCTATGGGGGGGGGGGGGGGGGAGGAAATTTTATGAGCTTATGGCAGAAAAGTTTGATGAGATGATGAAAGTGAGAATGTGAATACAAAGGAAAGATGATGGGCCTAGGAAAGAGTGTGACTATAGAGTTAAAACTTTACATGCCTATGGAGGTAAAGTTTGACGAGCTTATGAAAATGAAAATGTGCCTATGGAGGAAAAGATGATGGGAATGTGAAGGAAAGGGTATGCCTATGTAGGCAAGGTTGATGAGCTGATGAAGGTTAGAATGTGACAATGGAGGCAAAATTTAGCAAGCCTATGGAGGCAAAATTTGATGATCTTATAAAAGTGATAACATGCCTACTGAGGCAAAGTTGATGGTACTATGAAGGGGGAGTGAACCTATGTAGGAAGTTTGATTGTATTATGACGGGAAAAAATACCTATGAAGTCAAGATTGTATGAGTCTATGAAGGTGAGGTTAACGTTCATAAAAGAGGCATGAACTAGAAAGGCTGATCGCATACCGAAAAAGATAGACAACTACTTTTAGCGGTAACGGTGGTTGAACAACTGTCAACTTATGATTAGACTTCATATTTAATTCTGACTCGTGGTAAGTTCATTGGGAAGAATCGATGGGTATAGAGTGACGGACCTTATAGATCTGACTAGCCCCTATAACAAGTAGGAGTTAAAAATTTGAGGTGTTTAAGAGGAATAAGGATTTATTGAACTAGAATGGGAATATCAAAATACCTTACATAGGAGGAAATACATCAAGCCCATTGGATAAGGATATGCATATTATTTTAGATTGACAAGATGTTAGAGGTAGAAAATTATTTCCATCTATCAAAGGGTCAGATTATTTTTCTCATACAAGTTGAAGTGGTAACTTCCTTTGAATATATGGATTCTCACATGATGGATGGATAATAAAAGTGACATTGTCTCAAATTATTGAGAATACATAATGATTTGATATGTGGAATGATGGATTATCCAACTCATGATGATCTATTTGGAATAAGGGTATTGTCTAAGGAATTAGGAGAAAAATGGATGAGAATCAGAGTGCAAGAAGCCCTCTGTCAATAAAAGTGGACATTAATTACCTATGATAGGTGTTGGCATTATTACCCCCTTTTTCAAAACCAATGTATTTACCATTTCCATGGATTGATTGATGGAGATAATTACTTATCATTCCATGAAGAAGGTGCGTCCATTATCCAAGGATAATAACCTTTCCCCAGCCACTAGGGTGTTGACTAATATTTGGTCCATTAGATCAATCCAAAGCCCCTTTTTATAATGTGAATGCATAACTTGTATATGTAGCCATTTAAAATGCGACATCTTGAACTTTTCAGGGATTTAGTATCATGGTTCGAGGATAGATGTCGTACATACGTGAGACTAACACCAAGTCGCATCATCCGAACTTTTAGCTGGAGGGATCAACTCTCTTGAATTATAAGGCTAATATATATGTGAGTATGTCTTGTGTTTGAGTGGTATTATACTTGATGGTGGATGAGACCGGGTAACTTGGAGGATCGATGTTAACAGACAAGGGATTAATGTTTGTAAGAGGATTCAATAAGTTTTCTCTTTGATCTTTGAAAATATGTTTACTAAGGTTTTTAACACAAAGTAAAAATGTTAAGTAAACTCCAAAAACAAACTCTTTCAGGAAACTCCTTTTAAAATTTTTAAAACACAAGATGTGTATAAAACTGATTTAGTTGGAAGTTAGACCTGGTAGCCTGATTACGTTAGGTTTTAAATCAAAAACCTATGTTAGTATTTGTATTGAAACAAAACCATGGAAGATATTAAGAACTAAAGAAGTAACTTCACACGGTGATTTTTAACATGGTAAAACCTTAACTTGAGGAAACATCCATAGTGACCTCTACGCCATAACCAAAAAAATCCACTATAAACAATTTGTACAAGAGTTACAAGAACATAAACATGTAACACAAGAACCGAGGCTAAAGAACATAAATATACCTAATGAGCGAAAATATCCTCCACGATATTCTGATTTTGTCTTTGATTTCCCTAGCTATTTCTTTACTCTAACTCCTTGCTCCTTGCTTTGATGGACTCAGTCAACACAAAACCTCTATAAGGAACCACACTTTTACTAGGTGTTCACGTGAGAGTGTTGGTGATTGTGGAGTGAAAAAACACATGCATTATTCTACTCACGTCTCTCAAGTTATTTATATAAATAGTCCCAATGAATTACAATTTTATATATGAAATGCAGAGTTTCAGTTTTCAAGAAAATCAGACTTTTGTTTTTAAAGAGAATATTTTAGATCTGATGAGAATGTTTTAAAAATTAAATCAAATGTTTCAAACACTTTATTTATACACAAACTAGCTTCACAAACTATTAGGCTTAGTTTTAGAAACAAAACTTCATATTTAAGATATGGGTTATTTTTTAAGTCTCTTTTTCAAGAAAATTAAAAAGGAGAATGGATCTAAAATAATATGCACAAACAAAAACCATATCCAAATAAGAGAAGGTAAATAAACCCTAAAAGTATGTGAAAAATATATCTCAGCGTATATCTCAGAATTTCTAGGAAAATAAGTGAGATCTACAACGAGATTGGGTTTCCAAGAGAAATAAAGTGTGAAGAGTGATCTGTAGGCTTACAAACTCCTAAACCCTCAAGAAAAACCTAAGAAATCTAACAATCAACGTTGGTTTTGTTCTTTGATTTAACCCTGAAAGTATTTGGGTTTGTGTTTGGGAGAAAACATATTAATTTGATAACAAAAAACTCTAGTATCCTCTTTGTTGATGTAAAAAATTAGATCACTCTAACTATTCAATCACAGATAAATAAATGAGACAAAAGATTTTTAAAGTGGTTCATCCTTATAAGAATGGCCTACGTCCACTTTGGTATTGCTATTTGTATGGGAATTCTCGATTACAAGTTATCTCAAGAAATTCCGGTCAGGGGGGGTCCCTTTACAATGAGGATTGTACAATGTATTTATAGCCCTGGGGCTATCATGTGAGAGGGTGATACATTAAATGATGTAAATATGAAAGGGTAATACATTCAATGCACTTTATGCGTGTGCGTCTGAATGATAAGCATTTAATGAATCAGTTGAACTGTTGGTTATCCAGCTATTAATGCTTTGTTCGAGATGCAGCTTGGACCGCCTGAGTTGCTCGGACCGCCTAAGCTTCTCGGTACTCAAGAGTTCCTCGGAGGGGCATTATTCCTCGGAGCGTGTGAGTTCCTCGGGGAAGCAGTGTTCCTCGAGGAACTAGTCTTCCTCATTGTAGTCTTATTCCTTGGAGCACGTGGGCTCCTTGAAAGTATTTGTTGTTGCCATGTAGATAGCCACGTGTCTTCATATGATTGGTCCATGTCAGCAGATTAAATTTGGTATTATCAGAAGCCCCCAATGTTTCATAGTTCGAAATTTGAGGAGTATGGAACATTCTTTCTCGGAATATGGTAGCTTTAAATAGTCTTCCTAATTTTTAGGAGCGTTTCCCTTGTATTTATTTTTCCTTTCCAATTCGTAGAATCATGCTTTTTTGGACTTTTCTGTGTGCTTCGATTCCCGCGTCACTTTTCGTCTTTTTAGCCGCTGTTGTCCGCTTTGATTCCTGTGCCACTTTTCATCTTTTTAGTCGCCGGTAACGTAATCATCCTTTTTTGTAATCATTACTTCACCATTTCCCAAGGCAAGGTATTTAAACTTCACAGACGCTCCCATCGTCTTCTACCTTTCAAATTTTTATCTTCGAGTTTTACGTCGTCTCTTCCTACTCTCTTGTGCGTTCATCCTTTCCGTCGTTCGTTGTCAACAACTCTACTCTTTTTCTGTAAGATCTTCTTCTTTCTTCTTCATTTCTTTTATTCATCATCATGGTTTATCCTGTTGAGTCTCTTGAAAAGTTTCGCTCTGATTTTTCCATTCCCTCTTGGGTTGTTTTGGAAGCGCTTTCTAAGCCTTCTAATTACTTCCATTTGGCTGAGGGACATTGGTTCCCCAGTCTCTTTTTTTGCTGAGTGTAGATTTTCTTTTCCACCAAATCCCTTGTGTCTGGAATTCTGTCAGTATTTTGACGTTGTTCCTGCACGAATAGCCCCCAACACATGGAGAATAGTTAATGGGGTGCATAGATTAAATCAAGTGCATGGAACTCGCATAGGAATTCCAGAAATCATGTATTGCTATAAATGGGCAGTTAATGATAATATTTTTTATTTAAAAACTAGATTTTTAAATAGACCCTTAGTAGTCAATCTCCCTGATGCCAATAGGGATTATTTTGAACACGGGGTTGTCATAAAAATTTGGCAACACCCTCCATTAACTGGAGATGATGTTTACCAGGGTCCCAGATGCCCTCCTTATGGCAATGGGATAGGTTATTTTTATTTCATTTTATTTATTTTGAAATCATGTTTCTTTTGTGTTTGATAAAATGCGCCACTGATAACAATGTTTATTTATTTGCAGTTGATAACAAAAGAAAGTGCCCAAAGGAAGCAGATGTTAATGTAAGACATCTGAAACTTATCTGGAGTTTGCATCAGAGTGTTGCCGACGAGCACATTAGGTTGGCTTCGTATCTGCTCCAGTACAAGAGCTACACCACTTCCTTCACTGCTCATTCAGTGATAAGTGAATCAGAGCCAGTACCAGCTTCCACCAGCTCATCGCCTGAATCCCATATTCCTTTAAGTGAAAGGATGAAGAAAAGAAGACCTCCTACCCTGTTTGAGAAGACTGCCTCCGGTTCCGGGGAGGCAAAGAGGAGCAGGATTGATGTATCTAGGGAGGGGACAAAGAAGAATGATGCACCTTCCTCAGCTGCTGCAGTTGTGAAGGTTGCTGAGAAGCCCGCAGTGGCTCCGAGCAGGTCTGCTGCTCCTGGAGAGGTGATTGTGATATCACCGACCAAGGGTTCTTCCTTGGTTAAATCTGTACATGTTCCCCCGAGGAGGCTGAAGAAGAGATCCTCGGTCAATTTGGATGATCCCGTCATTTAGCCCCCAGTTGCTGAAACTGGGGTTCCAACTTTTTTTCCCCCGAGCTCTGCCATGAGCTCGGTAAAGTCATTGACCATTCCCGAGGTACAAGGTACTGAATAAAACCTTACTCGGGACATGGTCACCTCACTAGCTGCTCGTCATCTTGCTTCTGTAAGTCTTCTTACTTTCAATTTTTCATATTTCCTTTGTCATTTCTGTTTCTAACTTGCTTTCTTTTATTGTTTACAGTTGACGAGATGCTTTAACATAATCCTGAAGAAGGATGAAGCGATTAAGACTTCTTGCTCCTCATCCGGTGTAGAGGGAGCTCTGGAAGAAGCTACCAAGTCTCTGGAATATTCTCGCCAGAAATATGTTGATGAAAAAGCTGTCTGGGAGAAGAAGCTTGCCTCCGCCGAGCAAGAAAAAACTCGAGCTGCAGATGCCTCCAAGGAGTTGAAGAAGAAAAAGAATACCCCGGAGAAGGCAAATAAAGAGCTCTAAGAGAAGCTCAAAGCTGCTGGAGAGCTTGAAGATAAGCTCAGGGTTGCTGAGGAAAGGTTGGGCCAACTTCAAGAAGTAGGTCGGTAGAAGGAGGAGGCAAAAAATAAATTGAAGGTTGCTGAGAACCTGTTGTCCGAGCAGCTCTCCTCGGAGAAATTGAAGAGGAAAGCTGCTGTGAAGAAGTCCTTCAACTCTGGATGGGACAAGGGTTGGAACAAGTGGTTGGCTTCCATGGTATCACAAGTGGACTATGGCATCCTGAAGTACTTTAGGGATGGATGGGTTGCTGCCTTTCAGGAGATGAAGGTCGACGAGTCTTCCGAGCTCTTTCAGAAACATATCCCTGGTTCCCCTCCAACTCCAGAATAATTAGAAGAGGACAAAGCTACCTCTGAAGAGTCTTCGATGGTGATGGGAGATTGTGCCCTAACCATCCAGCCTGCTGCCGAGGTGAATTAGCACATCGTTTCTACCTTCGAGCAACTACCTACTCTACCCGAGCAACTATCTCTTCCTTCCGAGCAACCTACCTCTTCATCGCAGCCTCCCGAGAAGGTTTTGGGAGATAAGGAAAAGGTTTAGTGTTGTTCGGGTTTCTCTTTATATTGTTTCTCTTTATTTTGTTTCTCTTTATCAAATGTAACTCAGAAGATGTAACTCTGAATTATGATCTAATAAAACTTGAACTTTTTGCATACTGTTGTCTATCTTTCATTCATACTCTGCTTATTCTTCTTATTGATGATTGCTCTTCTTTCTCTGCTAGTTTCTGGCTAGGATGGAATTGCTATCTACCCATGATACAAAGTTGCTGCGACAATGTAATGAGTACTTTAAGGCTGGTCACATAGACCTGAGTGCTGCACAAGTTATCGACATACTTGGTCAGGAAGCTTCAGAACAGGCGGTTGAAGCATATCAATATATGAAGTGTCTGCTCGATCGAGCAGTAGCTAATAACGTTGCCTATTATGAAATGATCGAGGATCTTCAAAATACTGTCGAAGACCTTCAGCTTCAATACAAAGAATCTACTACCTTATTGCATGAGGGGTACGAGAAGAAGTACCAGCAGATCATCGTCGAAAAGGGCTACGAGAAGCTTTTTGCTGGGTACGATGTAAGGGAGAGAACCTTGAGAGGTGAGGTCGAAGAACGCAGACAGATTACTGAGTTGCTGGAAAAGGAGAACAACAACCTGCAGAAGGAGCTGTCACAATTGAAGTCTGCAGCTTTCACTTCTAGTGCCTTGATCCCAGTGACCGATGAGGGATTTTCATTCTTATAGGTTGAGAACGCCAAGTTGAGGGATGAGTTGGAGACTTTGAGGAGTTCTGGCACCTCTTCATCTTCTCGTGGTCGAGCAAGAGATCCTCGGGGACGAGCAAGAGAAGCTCGAGTTCTTATCGAGGAACAGAGGACTCAGTCTGCCTTAGAGAACCAGGCCTTCCAACTAATGGCGAAGAACCAGGCGTTGTCTGATATGTCAAAGAAGATTAGGGACCTGGAAAAATAACTTTCTGCGCAGAAGTCAGTCTTGGAGAATAAGGAGCTTTTCATCAAGAATCTCCACGAGCAGCTAGAAAAGCTAACATATCAATTCCACAAACAGCCCAGGGAGTTCTGGATGGCTGGATACAACGAAGCACTATCCCACTTGGACGATCGTATCCAGAATGCCAACAATGAGGGCTACAAGCAAGGCTGGCTGAATGCCTTAGGTGTGTTGAAGCTCGAACAAGGTCATTATCTGTGGGACTACCATGATCCCGGGTTGCTCGACTTGCCTGTGCCACCATATAATTTGGACATGGATTGGATCCCTGCTCGGGCCATTCCTCGGAGCTTAATTTGGTGACTACAATTTACATTCTCAAATCGAGGTATCTCGTCCCGAGCATCTCCTAGATTGACCATCCGTGATGAATGTCAGGATGTTGAAGGATATCATATTCATCAATTCTCCTCTGTCTTTAAATGATCCGCCTGCTGGCAAGGAACCTGTGTCAAAAGTAGAGGGGAAGAGACCAGTAGAATAGGAATTTTTGATGTAATAGTTAGTATACATTTCAATATCAATGTACTTGTAATTTGTTTATCAATGTAATTTATTTTGAATTCAATGAAATACTTTCATTTTGTTTGCAAATCTTGATTGCTTTTCTCTTATCAAACACTTTATATTTGTGCATATTTGTTAAAAAGATAACAATATTGTGTTGTTTGTCAACCAACTCAGTAATAATTAAAAAATTACAAGTATCAGTATTGTTGCTCGATCACTTAATAATAAAGTGATGAGTATAAAAATGTTGTTTAAAATTTTTCCAACCAACCAAGGTCGTTAAATTCTTCTTGTCGACCAACTACAGTTAGTGGGTTTTTATCCCCGACCAACCATACTTGGTAGATTTTTCATAAAATGTGTCCAACCAATCAAGGTCGATAAATTCTTCTTGTTGATCAATCACTTAATAATAAAGTAATGAGTATAAAAATGTTGTTTAAAATTTTTCCAACCAACCAAGGTCGTTAAATTCTGCTTGTCGACCAACTACAGTTAGTGGGTTTTTATCCCCGACCAACCATACTTGGTAGATTTTTCATAAAATGTGTCCGACCAATCAAGGTCGATAAATTATTCTTGTCGACCAACTACAGTTAGTGGGTTTTTATCCCCGACCAGCCATACTTGGTAGATTTTTCATAAAATGTGTCCGACCAACCAAGGTCGATAAATTCTTCTTGTCGACCAACTACAGTTAGTGGGTTTTTATCCCCGACCAGCCATACTTGGTAACTTTTGCACTTTCTGGAATAATCTTACCTCTCGACCAATATAAGTTGGCATTTGCAAGAATATTTTGTTTCCTAGCCAAACAGGTTGGCATTTTTAGGAATATTTCGTTTCCTAGCCAAACAGATTGGCATTTTCAGGAATATTTCGTTTCCTAGCCAAACATGTTGGCATTTTTAGGAATATTTTGTTTCCTAACCAACCGAAGTTGGCATTTTTAGGAATATTTTGTTTCCTAACCAACCGAAGTTGGCATTTTTAGGAATATTTTGTTTCCTAACCAACTGAGGTTGGCATTTTTAGGAATATTTTGTTTCCTAACCAACCGAGGTTGACATTTTTAGGAATATTTGGTTTCCTAACCAACCGAAGTTGGCAATTTTAGGAATATTTTGCTGAGCATTCTGGAGCTTTGCCGAGTAGTGTGTAGCACTAGTATTCCCCGAAAAGTTCTCAATAAAAGGAAAGACTTTGGCAGAATATCTTCATTTTATTCATACTGATGTAACTGTGTTATATATACATCACTGATAATACTTGCGCAGGTGCTCTACATTCCATGCGTTATTAAACTCCCCCCCCCCCTCTAGAGTTGCTATTCGGTAAGTTCCTGGTCGAACAACTTCTGTAACTCGATATGGTCCATGCCAATTTGCCTCCAGTTTGTTGTGCTTTTGGATTACTTTCTTCAGCACATAGTCTCCTTCTTTCAGGTCGCACTTCTTCACCCTCTTATTGTAGAATAGAGTTGTACGCTATTGATATGCAGCATTTCTGATGGCTGCTTCTTCTCTGACTTCCTCGAGCATGTTTAAATCCAGCCTTCTCATTAAGTCGCTGATAGGGGAATTGAAATTCAGTACCCTGTGTGTTGGGAGGCCCAACTCGGAAGGTATGACAACTTCACTTCCAAACGCCAGCATATGTGGTGATTCTCCAGTTGCTACTCGGGGAGTAGTTCGGTAAGCCCAGAGTACTGATTGTAACACATTGATCCAGTTTGCTTTTGCATCATCCAATCTTTTCTTCAACCCATTCAGCAGCGTTCTGTTTGTCACTTCAGTTTGTCCATTGCTTTGAGGATGGCCTGGTGCTGAGTGGACCTTCAAAATGTTTGACTGATGACAATAGGTGGCAAACTCCTCGTTATCAAATTGTGTTCCATGGTCTGTGATGAAAGCATGGGGAAGACCATATCGACAAATGATGTTCTTCCAAACAAATTGGTACACCTTCTCGTACGTCATATCAATGAGTGGTTCAGCTTCTATCCACTTAGTAAAATAATCCACTGCGACTATGAGGCACTTGAACCTTCCTCGGGTCATTGGTAGTGGCCCCACCAAATCAATTCCCCACATGGCAAATGGCCAAGGGGAAGTTATGGGTGTCAACAATGCTTGTGGAGTTCTTCGGATGGAGGAAAAGCGCTGGCACTTGTCACATTTCTTGGCATAGGCTATACAATCAACTCTCATCGTCGGCCAGTAGTATCCCTGCGTCATCACCCTTTGTAAAAGCGTCCGACCTGCTACATGTGCTCCACAAGACCCTTCATGGATTTTTTCAATCAATTCTTTCACCTCGAAAGGATGCACACACCTCTGCAAACCTTCCATAATTCCTCGTCTATATATAAAACACCATTAGTTAATACATACCGAGCAGCTTTAAATTTCAATTTTTTGGCAGCAAGCTTGTCAATTGGCAATTCTACCTCCTCAATATACGCCCTGATGGAATCCATCCAAGATGGTCCTAAATCAAGGGTGATAAAGTTCATCATCAGATCTTCATCTATGCTCCAACTTGCTAACACTTCAATTGGGATCGTTCGTCGTAGCTCGGTGCGAGTAACTGATGCTAGTCGAGCTAGGGTGTCTGCTCTTACATTCTCCAGTCTTGGTATTCTGACCAGATGAATAGCGGCAAATTCTGACACCATCTCCTTTGCCTTTGCATGATATCTGATCATTAATTCTCCTCTAACTGCATATACTCCTATCATTTGGTTTACTATCAATTGAGAGTCACTGAAGATCACAACCTGCTGAGCCTCTATAAGTTTTGCCAAGTTAAGCCCTGCAATCATGGTCTCATATTCAGCCTCATTATTGGAAGCTTTGAATTGGAAACGCAAGGCGTATTCAATGTCGACCTCGTCCGGAGTGATCAAAACTATCCCCGCGCCATATCCTGCAGTGCAAGATAAGCCATCTACATATAGCCTCCATATAGGTAACTCGTCATCAAATTCTTGATCAATCAGAGTTCCTCGATGAAATATTTGTTGCTTCCTTTCATCCTCCCCTGGTCTTTCTTGCTCCTCGTCGATCATCTTTTCTCGCCCTTTTACCAACCGGAGTTGGTCTGAGCTAGACTTTAATGATCCTGTAACATCCACTTGCTCTTTTACCAACCGGAGTTGGTCTGAGCTAGTGTTTGTTAATCCTGTAACATCCACAGGTTGATCATCGAGAAACTTTTGCTCCTCGGGGGAATCAGGGTATGTGAACTCTGCTATAAAATCTGCTACATCTTGCCCTTTTAGCGATGATCTGGGTTCATAGACTATATCATATTCACCGAGCTCTATTGCCCAGTACATCAATCTCCCTGATTTTTATAGTTTATGAAGGGCTTGCCTCAATGCCATATCGGTATATACTACTATGGTATGAGCTTGAAAGTATGGCCTCATTCTCCTACTTGCCTCAATCAACACCAGTGCTAACTTTTCCAGCCTTGGATATCTGATCTCTGCTCCTCGTAAGGCCTTACTTGTGTAGTAAATTGGTTTTTGCACTCCATTCTCCACTCTGATCAACACCGAGCTAACTGCATTCTCGGACTCTACAAGATACAAATATAATTTTTCTCCCATCACCGGCCTGGACAACAGTGGAGGTGCTCCCAAGTATTTCTTCAAGTCTTGAAAAGCCTTCTCACATTCATCATTCCACTCAAAAGTCTTTCTGAGTGTCTTGAAGAATGGGAGACATCTATCAGTTGCTCGTGACACAAATCTATTGAGTGCCGCTACTCGTCCTATGAGACTCTGTACCTCCTTCTTCGTCATTGGAGATCGCATCCCTAATAGAGCTTTGATCTTTTTAGGATTTGTCTCAATGCCTCGTTGATTAATAATGTACCGGAGAAACATGCCTTCTCATACTCCAAATATGCACTTCGTCGGGTTCAGCTTCATTTGATATTTATCTAGTTGGTCAAAAGTTTGACTTAAGTCAACTAGATGATCGGCAGCTTTCTTGCTTTTCATTAGCATATCGTCAACATAGACTTCCATATTGTCACTGATTTGTTCGGCAAAGACCTTGTTCATCAGCCTCTGATATGTCACACCTGTATTTTTCAAACCAAAAGGCATAACATTATAACAATAAGTTCCCCTAGGGGTAATAAAAGAAGTACTTTCCCTATCTTCAGGTTTCATTTTGATCTGATTGTAACCAGAATAAGCATCCATGAAGCTCAGCAACTCGTGTCCCGAGGTAGCATCCACCAGTTGATCAATTCGGTGCAGTGGAAAGTGATCTTTTAGGCATGCTTTATTGAGGTCGGTGAAGTCTACACACATACTCCACTTATTGTTTTTCTTCTTTACCATTACCACATTGGCTAACCAATCCGGATATTTAACATCTTCAATGAAGCAAGCTTTCTGGAGCTTCTCGACTTCCTCCTCTATAGCTTGATTCTTCTCGGGACTGAATACTCTTCTTCTCTGCTTCACAGGCTTGATCTCCTTATTCACATTGAGCTCGTGACATAAGAAGTTTGGGTCTATCCCAGGCATATCTTCATGACTCCATGCAAAATTTTGCCTTCTGCTTCTAAGGAAAGTTATCAATTCCTATTTTAATGAGGTATCCAACGACGAACCTATTTGAGTAGTTCGTTAAGGGTGCTCGTCGTCCAGAATAATGTTTTCAGTAGTTTCCATCACTTGACCCTTCATGAGCTGCGATTCATCTTTAGGATCCAATGTTTCAATTTCTGCACCTTCATCCACTTGATAGGTAGTAGTCTTTTTCTTTGATTCTTCCAGTTCTTCTTGCTCGGCGGATGAATAATAGCATTCCCAAGCTACTTTCTAATCACCTTTCACAGCTCCTACTCCAAAGTTTGTTGGAAATTTTAGGCACTGATGCACTGTAGATGGTACAGCCTCAAACTTCTTCAATCCTACTCTTCCCATGATGATATTGTACGATGATTGAACATTCTTATCCATCATGAAGAATCGTATTCTTTTTGTCCGACAAGCTGGCCACGTACCAATGAATATATCCAACTTGATCGTCCCAAGTGGAAATACTTTCTCGCCAGCAAAACCAATGAGGGGTCTGTGGTAAGGCTCCAGTTGAGATAGCTTTAGATTTAAACTATCGAAACACGAGTAGAACATGACGTCTGCCGAGCTACCATTGTCGACCAGCACTCTTGAAATCATTACATCCTTCATTCTCATCTTGATCACCAGCGGGTCATCATGAGGATATAGAACATCTGCAAGGTCATTTTTTAAAAAACCGATGACCAATTTCTCCTTGTTCACCTTTCTCGGGCGATCTTCCTCAGCTAGATTTATTCACTGAATGTACGAGCAAGCTTGAGCCTCACCGAGGTAAGCTTTTCTTTCTGCAGTAAGGTCTCCTCCTCCTGCATCTCCATTTGTAATAACATTACAATCAAATGACCCGAAGTGTATTGAAAATACCTCTCGTTTTGGCTGCCTTGGTTTCTTGGGAAGATCGGGGTCATCTTCTGGATCAACTTCATGGTTTTTCTTCTTGTTTTCCTCTGCTCGACGAGGAGATCTAGACCTCTCTCTTAATCGGTCGTTGTTTCTTCTTTCGCCTCCCCGATCAACATACTTTGCTATCTTTCCTCGTCGGATGAGTGTTTCAATCTCATTCTGAAGAGCTATGCAATTTTTGGTCATATGGCCATGATCCTTGTGGAACTCGCAATATTTTTCCCTATTCCTCGTTTCAGGATCTGCCTTCATTTTCTTTGGCCAGTTTAACTCCTCGCTGTTCTTAATTTCTTCCAGGACATGGTTGATATTCGCCTCCAAAGGCGTGTACTTATCAAATTTCCTCAAGACCTCCCATGACGATCTATTTTTGGATTGTTTTTCACCACCATTATTCTTATGTTCTTTCTTCTTAGCTTTATCACCTTCCACCTTGGTTTCTTTGGAGTCCATATTCTTCTTCGCAGACATGGCCTCCTCGGCATTCATAATCTTGGTCGATTTTCCCATTATGTCCGACATGGTTCGAGGTGGATCTTTGGCCAAAGTGTAGTACAACTTCTTCGGCAGTAGTCCACTCATCAAAGCAGTGATCGCTATTTTCTCCTCATAATCAATGACTTCGAGTTTCTCGTTATTAAAATGAGTTATATAATCTCTGGTACCCTCACCAGCTTTTTGTCTAACACTTAACAAATGTGCTACTCGTTTAACTGGCTTTGCTCCAAAGCAGAAATTTCCAATGAATAACTCGGCGAGTTGAAAGAAAGTTGATATCTTACCCCGAGGAAGATTATTATACCATATTTGAGCAGATCCTGTAAGAGTTCCTGAGAATGCCCTGCATCTGATCTCATCTGGGATAGCATAGATGTCGGCTGCAGCTTGGTATTGTTCTATATGAAGGATAGGGTCAGTCTTCCCATCATACTTGGGAGTCACAACAGGTGCTTTGAACTTTGATGGTGTTGGAAAATCAACAATGTCCTGGACAAAAGGTGTTCCTCGAACAAAGGTTCATTGTAAAGGGTTCTTGGCCTTAGCCATTTCCCCTAATCTATCTTCCAGCCTATGAATAGATCCTTTCCATGAATCATTTCCTTCCTCGGGCCTATTGGTTCTAGCAACAGATCCCGTTGAAATGGCTTCCTGGGATTTATCTTGTCGAGCAGCTGGTCGGTCATAGGATCTATCTTGATGAGCAGCTGGTCGCGACTGGGCAGATCCTTGCCTTAAATCTGATGGTCGTCGAAAGTTCCTCGACGCTGCATTAAGAGGACTTTTGTTCCTCCTAGGGCCTAATCGGTCGAAAGGAGAAACCCTACTTAATCCTTCCAATGCGCTAGTTCTTTCTGGGGAGAGGGTGACACGTTGTTCAGTATCCGTGGGTCGCACTGACGAAGTTCGTCCAGGTTGATAAGAAAAATCTTCATACTCCTCATTGCGATATGAATTAGTATGCCTAGTAGGCGAAGAAGGCACACGGGTATTTCTTTGAATGCTTCGTGGTCCGGAATGGGCTGATGCACCGCCATGGAGGGTTTGGATGAGTTGTCGCATTATTTCTTGTATGACGGTCTGGCCCTGAGACAGATTTGCCATTATTCCAGTCAAATCTAGAATAATTGGTGGAGCAGATGGATTTGGAGGGGTTCCAGCGTTTCGATTGCTGGATTCAGGAATATCAACCATTGGTAATGGACTGTTTTTTATGAGAAAACGATATTACCAGTCGTTTCCCACAAACGACGCCAATCTATTGATGTAAAAAATTAGATCACTCTAACTATTCAATCACAGATAAATAAATGAGACAAAATATTTTTAAAGTGGTTCAGCCTTATAAGAATGGCCTACGTCCACTGTTTTGGTATTGCTGTTTGTATGGGAATTCTCGATTACAAGTTATCTCAAGAAATTCCGGTCAGGGGGGTCCCATTACAATGAGGATTGTACAATGTATTTATAGCCTTGGGGCTGTCATGTGAAAGGGTGATACATTAAATGATGTACATATGAAAGGGTAATACATTCAATGCACTTTATGCGTGTGCGTCTGAATGATAAGCATTTAATGAATCAGTTGAACTGTTGGTTATCCAGCTATTAATGATTTGTTCGAGATGTAGCTTGGACCGCCTGAGTTGCTCGGACCGCCTAAGCTTATCGGTACTCAAGAGTTCCTTGGAGGGGCATTGTTCCTCGGAGCGTGGGAGTTCCTCGGGGAAGCAGTGTTCCTCAGGGAACTAGTCTTCCTCGTTGTAGTCTTGTTCCTTGGAGCACGTGGGCTCCTCGGAAGTATTTGTTGTTGCCATGTAGATAGCCACGTGTCTTCATACCACATGTCAGCAGATTAAATTTGGTATCAACATTCTTTCTCTCAAACGTTTCTCTTTTCTCTCTCTACTCTATCTTCCCTCTTAGTTTCTCCCTCAAGACAATGAACTCTCCAAAAGTTCACAAATGTCTAACCAATGAGTCTTATTTGTACTAAGCATGGAACATTCTGGATAATCAAATGAATTTGGATGGCTAAGTTCAAAACGTCCTTTTGAATTATTATCTAAGGGTGCTCAATGGACCTCACAAATGCTTCCTCTTATTAGTCAATATAGGACTCACAAGGATCCACTCAAGCAATATGTAGATCTTAGATTAATTTGGTTATAACGGTAATCAAATGATCTCAGAATTATGAGACGCAACAAACACATATGGGACCAACCAGGGAATAACATGCGGGGCAAAATAAAACGTTGTAAAATGCATGTTATAGAGTACTAAAGAATTCAAATTTCTACCCCAAAAGTCTCTGCCGATTTTATATCTACCCTGGGAAGTTTTTGGGAATAAAAAATAATTCTATTTTAGCCCACAATATTTTAAAACCCTAATTGTAAATATTGAAAAAATCATTTTAAATGTTTTAAAAAATTCCAAAAATTATTTTAAAACATATGCACACACCCACACTATAATATGCATGAATTGTGTCCTAAAGTATGTTTAGTGCAACATAGTACTTCCCTTTATGACAGTGAGGATGTCATGGACATGATCAGTTATTGGTGAAGCTTTTCAATATCATGAAGAAGATGTTAAAAAAAATAAATCTATCCTATTTTTTCTTCATATCCAAACTAACTGAAATTCCTATATGGTATAGACTCGACTAAGTGAATCATATAGTGAGTTCTCCATCTCCCCCTTTGGATATTGGAGAAAAAATTCCCTTGAGTAACCTGTACTTAAGGGTTAAAAATAGAAACCCTAGATTTCCTATACAAAAGAGCTACTCTACCATTTCCCATCCTAGAATAAAAAATAAGAGAGAAATATGTATAATTGATCGGTAAAGAGAATGCCTTAAATATAAACACTCAATGGGCATATTAGTTGAATCAAGATAGAATAAGATATTATTCTTCCCCAATATTTCTCAAATATACAATGGGGTAAAAGGGATATATAAAAACAGGAATATTGCCATAAAAAAGGGCAAAATAAAGGGTATCCTACATAAAATAGATTAAGGAGGCGTCTTTTGTCATTTGTGAAACGTCCATGCCCTAAATCCTCATAAACCAATTATTAACGTGAAGCTATCGAGGTTATGACAATTAAGCGGAATATATTAAGTAAGCACAATCATCCCTATGGCTTTTCTAAGTGATTCAAATTTAATATTATCCAAAGGTTTTATAAACATGTCAGCCAATTGTTTTTCTGTGTTAATGTATTTGATATCCATTTCTTTAGATTGAATAAGTTCATGAATAAAATGATGTCTAATCTTAATGTGCTTAGTTCGTGAGTGTTGTACTAGATTATTATATATATATATATATATATATATATATATATATATAATAAAGTAGAAAACTTATGTATGTCATAAGATTAAAACATGATGTCATCTTAATGAGTTTTTCCTACACTTCCTATTTTACCCTTGACAATTTTGGTTTCCCCCTCTTTTAACACACTCTAATTTTCTTTTCAAAATTTAAATTGAGGGTTATGTTTGTAAACAAACAAACACTACAATACACTCTCACAACAAACCCTTGCCGATTTCTCATTCCCTTACTCTCACTTTACCCCGTCTCCCTCTCTCTCGGTCGCGATCAAGTACACCTGAGCAAACCCTTGCTCATCCAACCACCTCTCAAACCCCAAGCTACTACCCCTCCCTTGCCGCCGCCCCCTCTCCCTTGCCATCGCACCAAGGTAACCTTTTCCCCCAATCTCTTACACACACGCACACACTCACGCACATAGGGTTGTTCCCAGATCTGACACTTCCACTTCCACATGCACACGATTTGTTTATTTTCTTAGTTTTTTTCTCTAATCTCAGTGTGTAAACCACGCGTATTGTATTTATTTGGTGGATTTTAGATTATTATACGAGTCTTGATTGTTCTCATGGATGTTCATTTCTTATCTCTACTGATTTGTTCTATGTTGTTTACATTTTGTGTACAACAGACATTTTAATTATTTTCATTTTGTGTACAACTGACATTTTCATTATATTGTGTACAACTGACATTTTAATTATTTTCATTTTGTGTACAACATTTGTTTTCTGTTGCCTTAAAATCACGTTTCCTTATTTTTGGAACTGTGTTCTCTGTTGCAGATTTTTATTGTTTAATGGGTTTTAATTATATAACTAACTCATATATGATTTGTTCTTAGGCACTTCTTTTGAATTTAAAGTGTTGTTGATTTTCAATTGTAGTCTCATTCTGATGGCATTTATGTTGAAATCTACAAGCAAATGAGGTGTTTGATAGAATAGTTTTGTGAAGTCTAACACTTCTCTTATACTGTACCAGCCCTATTTTGTTCTTTGACACTTCTCTTATACTGTACAGGACCTATTTTGTGTAAGATACTAAGGTTCTTCAAAGACTTGGAATCCTTAAGCAAGTGGAGATCTAAGGTCAGTAAAATTTTATGTTGTGTGTTTGAAAAAATGTTGAAGAGAGAGTTTCACTTTATTTTGAGATACTTTGTTTATATTTTAACGGTTAAATGTACTATCCCAGTGAAAACAACTGGTATTTTATATTTTTTTTAGTTTCAATACATTGGTATAATTTGGGATTTGAATCTCCTGGGTAATTTGTGTATTGAGACTTCGTCTCAAGAGCAAAATTCCCAAGGCAGTGGTCTATTGTCAAGTTAAGTAGGGCAAACAGTGTTTGCTCAATTATTTCTACATGCAAATTGGGAGGAAAGAGGGTAAGCAACTGGATGTTGTTCTTTCATTTATGTTAAGATTTTATCATAATCAATCATTGTTTTGTCTAATTTGGCAGGTGTTACGATGGTTTGGGGTTTGTTCGGCTAGAACTCATGAAAAAAATTACGAAAAAACTTCACTCCAGATGTTGCAAATAGGTAAGGTTTATCCTTTATATTGTTACTGTTTTGATTTCGTGATTAGTTTCTCTTAAGCTAAGATATTCAAGTACACTCAAGTTCAATTCGTGGTTATTTACAATCACGTTGATGAATGTGTTGAGCTTACTCATAACTTGATCTTGAGTAAGTGGTTCATGCATTTTGCTTTAATCTCATTTACTTCCATCTCTCATTTGGTAGGTTTTCAAAAAAAGGAGAATTGAAGAACTTGATGGAGGAAGAGAGATGCATAAGATGATAGTTTTGTTCAAGCGTCCTTTGTGGTAATAATTCTCCGATTCTACCAATGATCCCTCTATGCTTTGTTTTTCTTTACCTTCAAATGTTTGCACTATATTTTGTTTCAAATTTAAGATTTTGTTTCAAGGTTTTCATATTCAGGGAGCACAACAAAGTTCCAATAGAAGTAGTTGTTGATGCGAACCTAAACTCACGGCAAGTACACTGTAGTGTATGTTCATTATTCCAACAGATGTTTCCAAGTTGGAGATCATGGTTCAGACGATGTATTTGAGTTTAATTAGTTTCATTACTCGCCAATCCAAAGCCTAGACTTGCCGAATTTGTTACTTAAACAGCTAAACAATCGTCAAAACCCCGAGTTCTATAATTTTTGTTTTAAGTTTGTTTATGCTTTAAAATAATGAGAACTATTTTTAATGGATATATCTATGTGTTTTGGTTTATATTTCATAAATAACTATGTTACTTAGTTTTTGGTCTTAAATTAATGGATGAATCATGATGTAGATTAACTTTATATTTTTTCTTAGTTCATTGGAGAACATTTTGGTTGTAAATCCAACTTTATATGTGCTTTGATGCTTCAAAATTAGGTGTACTGATAACAAACATCTATTGTTGAATTTGAATTACTTTGAGCTCTGATTTTTATTATACTAAGTTCAAACTTAACGAAATACTCTCTTTAACTTTTGTTACGGTTCATATGGTTTTTTGTTTGTGGCCCAATCGGCGAAGGAAGCTTTAAAAACTTTAGAGTCAAATATATGGGGTTTTAAGGTGGTGGGCCTTCCATTTTCACGTTTATGGGAAGTGGTCAGAGAAATTGGACAAACGCTGGTGGTTTTGTTGTTGCTGATAAAGCCACGAGACAGGAAAGATCTGCATTGGTCCAACATTTTAGTGATGTGTTCGTAAAAGTTACCAGATAAAGTAAAGAATGAGGCGCTTAGAGGCGCAAGTAACCTTCTCAAAGAGGGCGTTTGAGCTTTCGATTCATTATGACACCCAGGTGACAAGTAACCAATTTTGCAGTTTGTTTTTCTACTTTTTCCCATTTCATGATTTTTTAATTGGTTGTAGCTCCAAAAATTAATCATTTCTAATTCGTTTTGTGTGACAATTCCTCCTAATCTTGATATTTTCCTTATTTTCATTTTATGTATGCATTGAGATCTTGATATATTAGCTGATGCAGTTCGAATGGTGACTCAGTTACGTGGTGAAGCTCAGAAGTTTAAGGATCTATGTCCCATCATAACTATCCACGTTTGAAAGTCCACGTGGTGATCTCTGTCCCATCGTAATAGTCCACGTTGTGCTATAATTCCACGTGGTGACTAAAGTTCTCTGTCCCATCGTAACTGTCCACGCATCTATATACACACTTTCTAATACATACCCCCCTCTCTCTCTCCCTCACTGCAACGAGCCACCACTATTAATGTTAACCCACCGTCATTCTTTACCATCGCTGTGTCTTCTAACTTGACTGTTCTATACACATTTTTTGTTCAAATTAACATTTTGAAAAAACTTTGAAGGTTCATTAATAGGGTATGATGTATTGGGAAAATATTGCATTTTGGTATGATGTTTAATCAAAATTTCTGGGACGATGTTAAAAAAAATGTGTAAATTGAGCTATCATTCTGGCCTGCTTTTGTTATCTTATTAAACAACACTTTTAGAGTCTCACTACCCAAACTGTTTGTAGTTGATTTTATTTCTATTGATTGTTTTTGTGAAGGTAAACAGGAATGTTTCCATAAATTATGACATCAGATGAGAAAAATTCATGTGTTTTTAACTGGGCAGAAAAAGGTGAAGGAATATCAGATATGTCCATGTATGAGGTAGGATTTTATTCTTTAATCAATTTTAAGTGGGATATAATTTTTTGGTATTCAATCAGTGCCCTATGCTCCGTGCACAACAGAAAGGGTATGTGAATTTCTCTTATTTGGAGGAGTGCCATTCATAACATCCCCAACTAATGAGGTACTAAATATGATCTTTTCCTAACATCTTACTTTATTACTCTTATCTAATTATGTAATTTTAAAAGGGAGAAAGTCGTAATTTTATTGTTGCTCATCGAAATCTTTTCACACCAGATTATACAGGTTGTATTTCTTACAACTTGGGAATTGATCGTGGTACATATGTGCTTGAAATGGTGGTTGGAATTGAGAAAGCATCTGGGAATAAATTCCCTCTTGAACTATGCTAAAAATGAGCAAGATGTATACAGCTGCTTGCATCATGTGCTTACATTTTTCAATTGAAGTGAGCAAGATGTATCACGCACACACGCTTCAAAGTTTAAGGTATAGTGGGGGAGCTATGGTGTATGTCAAATATTTTTATATATTTCTAGACTTTAAAATTCACTTGAATTAATATTTTAAATTTCACTGAGATTTATTCGTGATTATTTTTGTGTGTAGATCAATGGGAAGCTTTACTAATCTTTGTATCCGTGCTAAGATGCATTCTATTGTCACGATGACACACAAATTAGTGTCCTCAAACACGCCCTGTGACAAAAGCTTTCGGATCAAAATCTCCAGTGCTCTTTTGGTATTTCCTCATCTCCCGTATAGCCGTTATTCTTGGGCAGAAGTGATGGGGCTGCTTCACTCCTCCGGTGGCCGGAGCTGACTTCTTGGCAGCCTTGGTAGCCAACGGCTTTCTCAAGTTCTTGCCTCCTGTCGACGTGCAGGCTGATTTCCCTTGATTTGATGGTACTAATCCACGTGCTTGGGGTTAGAAAATGCGATAAATTCTTTCAATTCTTTGATGGTACTAATCCACGTGCGTACTTCCCTTTCAATTTTCTGTTTTTAGCAGAAAATACCTTTAATACTCAATGGTTCATTTTTTGTTTGGTTTTTTATTGTACATATATTATGAATGAATAACCCATTTGTTGGTTGGTTTTTGTATTGTAGAAAATGCCTTTCATGCTATTGATTTTGGTTCATTTAGATGTCGTAGCATACATAATATTGCTCCAAAACACTTGATATGCCACTTGAAGATGGTGCACGCATATGTTAAATAGGAAAGTGTAAAAATTCATGGTGTGGTTACCGTGAGTGTGGTCGGTGTCATGGCTTACTCTGAATTCGTCTGACTAACATTATGTTCCTTGCAACTCAGTCCAGAGTAGAATAAAAACATAATTTACTTCAAAGAATCAATGCTTTTGTATGTATGTTTTGATACTGACGCTAAATTACACTATGTTCCTTTTTGTATATATATATTTGTTTGGATACCTTAGATACCTTCCATTTATTTGTTGTTTGAAGTTAATAACAGAAATGTTTGCTATTGGAAATTACTAAGAGTTACCAAATAGACTGTGGGTTGTTTGGGGGGGGGGGGGGGGAGGAATATTGGATTTTGGAAATAAATTATATATGAACACATGCCTTGCTATTACTCCAATTGTTTCAAAGCTTGGAATGATAAGGATAATTGCATACTACTAAAATGCCAGTATCAAAGATTTATAAAAATTATTTTTCTGTGTGATTTTAGGTGAGTGTGGATGACATTCTTCTGTTATTCTTTGATTTCATTTGTTTGTTAATGATTTTAGGCGCCATCTTATATCATCAGGAATAGACCAACCGAAAATATCAACGTTTTCTTTGATCCATGCTTCATGTGTGCTCTTGGGAAGCACACTTTGATCCCTGCTCTTGGGAGAGCAACCTGTGCTTCAGTCTTCCCTAATTTTTCTGTAACTGTTGGGGACATCGCTCTTGAGCCATGTTGTACTAGGAGAACCCGAAGGTGAATACCCGGATAGGGGAACACCCTTGGATTTACAGAATTCCTGCTGTATGGTCTGCTGTCATGAAGGATGACACTCTACCTGGTTTACAGTAGGGGGATGCATGCCAATAGCTCGAGCCTTGCCAGCGTCACAAAGTGCTTCCACCGCTCTCCTGTGCTAGGCACATCTATTGGAGTGAGGTTTTCACTTTTTAGGGTTGAAGCGAACATACCCGTTCTTAAGCCGAACAGTCCAATGAATAAGGTACAAATCAACATAGTCAAGCTGCAAGTCTTTCAAAGTTCTCTCTAATTCCACAGGTACATCTTCGGGGGTATGGAAAGTAATGAAAAATTCCTCCTGCTTCACTCCATCTTTTTTTTTTCAGGATTCACCACTCCATCTTTAAACAGCTTCTTCAAAAACTGAACCATTCTCCATATCATTGCCATATACTTGAGCACAATCAATATAGAGGTATCCAAGCTTGATGGCAGCTTGAACAGCTTGGCCAACGAGACCATGATTGGACTGCCAAGTGCCTAGACCAACGAAGATGATTTTGGCTTTGATGTTCAATTAAAAGAAACCAATGTCAATTGCCATTTTTACGGACCTTTTTCAAACAGATTTTTCAGTTTTATAAGGAATCGGCACGGTATACTAGAGGACACAAAGAAGTGGAAAAGTGTTTTCCCCACCTAGATTTATGACTACATTTTAGGTTATAGATCCATGGTATACTCATTTATAATAAACCTCTGTTTCATGAGGTATACTAACACTCACTCTTCCTTTTGTTTTTTCTATTTCAAATTTAAATCTTTTGATCAGAGATATGAGAAGTTGATATGAGATGAAAATTTTCTTTAAATTTTCATAATATAAATTTCACTTCATAATATAAATTTCTTTAAATTTTCTTCTTTAGAAATATTTATGGTTTTCATTTGAAATTGATTGCAATTGGGGGCTTCTAATATTTTAGTTATGAACTTGGAATTTTCCTTTCAAACCACTTACAACAACATCCCCAACTAATGATGTACTAAATATATTTTTTTTAAATCTTATTTTCATACCCTTATCTAATGATGTACTTTTAAAAGGGTGATTATGATAATTTTATTGATGTAAAAAATAATGTAATGAACAAAGTTAGAACTACTTTCTTCAATAGTTTATTGATAAATGATGTAATGAACAAAGTTATGGGTAAAGACTGCTTTCAAACTGTGCTTATACTTTTTTCCATAGTTTATTTCTCCCCTTTTTTGTAGGAGTAATTTGGGTTCTTATATGTTTCATACTGATCTCAATCTTCTATATGGACATGGATCACTCTTTCTACCATTCTTTCTTGCAATTTATTTATTTTTCCCTCCAAAATGACAGTTATATACTTTTTTTTAATGTTTGCCCAGTTCATTTTTCCCTTCAAAATGACAGTTATATACGACGTATGGCCCAGTCTTATGTACTCCATATGTAATAGTTTATTTTTTGTTTATGTGATTCAGTGTATCTATTTGAGTATGGTGTTTTGTAATGGATGTCCGTGATTTAATTGTAGTGGACCTGTTTTTTGAGAACTCTTGGAATGGACTAACTGCTACCAGATTTTTGGAAACATCATACATGTTTCCTATGTGATTAAATTGTTGGAACTATTGGAATGTCTATGTGATTCAACAGAAGTGTTTTAGTATCATTAGAACAGTTGGAACAGACTACGCGGAGTATACAGTTTTCTAAATTCCAATGGATGTTGTAAGTATCATTATTGGATATTTTTTCTAAATTCTAATGAATGCCTTATTTAAATTCCAATTGATTTTAATATCATTATTGAAACTGTTTTCTAAAATGTTGGACATTAATAATTCACGTGGACACACCAAACAAAATGAACAATTGACTCAATATTTTGACAATTTACGACTTAAATTTATACGATTCAATACTTTGAAAATTTATGCTTATAATATACAAAATATTTATTATTTACACTTAGCTGTGATGTAATTTTTTTACTTAAAATTATGATGTGTATACGAGGTCCAAGATGGATTATTATTATTGTTGCGAATTAAATACGACGTATGGTCCTATAAACAGTGTAGACTTTCGAAAATGTGCATCGTGCCTTCAGGCACGGGCATACCCTAGTATATATATATATATATATATATATATATATATATATATATATATATATATATTTATATATAATATATATATATTAATGTAACTTCGGTTATCACAATACATAGTCAATTTATCTTCAATGATACCGTAATCACTAATCATGTGCTTGATCTATAAAAGTTGAGCACAACAACAACTTGCAGCTATATAATCTGATTCAGCGGTTGAAAGGGATATACAATTTTGTTTTTTACTACTCCATCCTACAAGATTATTTCCTTCGTAATAACAGGCTCCAGATGTTCTCTAACTATCGTTTGAACATCCTGCCCAGTCGGCGTTAGTGTAGCTAACTATAAAGCTAGTAGTATCTTTTGTGGACCATATACCAACTTTTAGTGTGCCTTTAACGTATTTAATCACTCATTTTACACACAACATATGACTTTCTTTAGGTGCATAGTGGCATCATGGACAAACACATAAAACAATGGAAATGTTTGACCTAGATGTAGTGAGATATAACAAAATCCCTACCATGCTTCTATATAGAGTTGGGTCAACATCTTTCCCATTTTCTTCTTTAGATATTTTCATGGACGTGCTCATGGGTGTACGTGATGGTTTAGAATTATCAAGACCAAACTTTTTAACATGATCACTAACATACTTAGATTGAGTTATGAATAGACCACCACTTAGCTGTTTGACTTGC
Source organism: Sambucus nigra (assembly GCA_949130495.1). Taxonomy (NCBI): domain Eukaryota; kingdom Viridiplantae; phylum Streptophyta; class Magnoliopsida; order Dipsacales; family Adoxaceae; genus Sambucus; species Sambucus nigra. The sequence goes on along the minus strand of OX422222.1, from coordinate 121,356,784 downwards.
AAACTTAAAAAATACTGTAATTCCCCCACTAAAGACATTTAAAATTCAACATACATTATATCAGAAAAATCCTTTACTTGATAAGGGGATGTGGAACCAAATATGATATCGTCTACGTTAACTTGTGCAATAAAGACATGGTGTTCTATCTTTCTAACAAATAATATCTGGTCATTGCCACCTATCTCAAACCCTTTATTGACTAAAAAGGTCAAGAGGCACTCATACCAGGCTCTAGGATCTTACTTTAATCCATACATAACCTTCTTAAGTCTATAGACATGGTCAGGGTGAGAGGGATTTACAAAACCCTTAAGTTGTTATACGTATACTTCCTCGGTCAAAATACCGTTCAAAAATGCTGACTTGACGTCTATTTGAAAAGGCTTGAATTGCCAATGACATGATATAATAAGAAGGAGACGAATAAACTAAAATCGAGAGATAGGGGCAAAAGTCACATCGATGTCTAGTCCCTTTATCTGAGAATATTCTTGTTCTACTAACTTATCCTTGTTTTAAATTACAAACCCATGCTCATATGTTTTATTTTTAAAAATCCAATGGGTGAAAATAACCTTCTTGTCTTTAGGTCGGGGAACGAGATACCAAAAATCATGACTTTGAAACTAGACAAGCTCTTCATGCATAGCATTAATCCAAAATGAGTCACACAGGGCATCACTTATAGTTTTTGGTTTTACTAGAGAAACAAAATAAGCAAAAATAGCAAAGTTTTGAAGTTGTGATCTTGTTCATAATGGTTCAGACCGATTACAAATAACCTTCTCAACAGGGTGGTCTTTAGAAACCCAGGTTGGTATTGGATGGTTCTCAGGTGGTAGTCAATCAGCTATCTCAGGAGAGTCAGGGGTAAAAACTATTGCAGACTCATCCATAACTACTATTTGACTATCACTACTCTCTGCTCTAGTGTCATTTACAATTACATTAATAGACTCTGTAATGACCTTGGTACAAAGGTTATAAACACAATAAGACCGAATTGTTTGGGAATAACCCAGAAAAATGGCTTTATCACCCCGGGTATCAAATTTTAAAAGGTTTTCTCTATCTTTATAGACATAGCAAAAACACTCGAAAGTTGTAAAGTACTTTAAGTTAGGCTTATTATTGTACCGTAGTTCATGTGCAGTCTCTTTTGTATTTTTCCTGAGGTACACACGATTAATAATGAAACATGCAGTTTATATAGCCTCAACCCAAATGTATTTTGGCATACTTTTACGTGTAACATCACCCTAACCATCTCTTGAATGGTCCTATTTTTACGTTCAGCAATGCCATTCTGTTGAGGTGTCATAGGTGCACTAAACTCATGTTTATATCTATTATCAACACAATAATCTGTGACACCTGAGTCTTTGAGATCTCCACCTTTATTACTTCTTATGCGACATACTTGGGTATCCTTCTCGTTCTCAATTTTTAATAGAATTTTTAAGAACTCACGGAAGGTATCAGATTTACTTTTCATAAAAGAGACCTAAGTAAATCATGTGAAATCATCCACCATATCTAATATATAATTGTTACCACAAAGGATCATACTTTTGGAGGGACCCAAACGGTCCATGGGGATTAATTCAAGAGGTTTCGAGGTTAAAATATCATTAACTTTCTTATGAGAAGATTTACTTATCTTCCCCTCTTGGCAGGGACCACAAATATAGTTAAAAGTACTTATCCCCGGTCCACTGCTTTCTTTCTCGAGTACCAGAACATTGGGTCTAGTTTTATAGCGAGGCCCATGGATAGCATTCCTGAGTTTGATACTTCTGAAGAAGCTACTGCCGATCCCATTCAGTTGGAAAAGGAAGAGAGCAGTTCTGAAAGTGATACCAGAGGAGGTGTTGGAGGTGGTTTCAGCGAGGAGGACTCCAGAAGTGATAGTTCTTCTAGCTCAGAGGGAGTTTCTGAAGCCCAAGAACCTTCAAGTACATCCAGTAGCTCTAGTGAGGAAATGGTTCCCCCAAGAAAAAACTTGATCCGTGATGATGATGATGTGCTCCTTGCTCAAAGGTCGAAGAAGAAGAAGTCCAGTAGTGGGGTTGTTGCTACTGGTTCTCGATCTTCTACTCAGGAGCAGGAGAAGAAGAGAAAGGAAGAAGAGCATGTGAGAGAGAGAGAGAGGAAGAGGGAAGAAGAGAAGAAAAAGATTGAGGAGAAGAAGAAGGTCGAGGAGAGGAGAGGAGGAGGATAGAGAAGGAGAAGTAAAAGGAAGAGGAGAGGAGAAAAATGGAGGCAAGAACAAAGGCTGGGCATGCCTTAGTGCCTGTGTCCGCGTTGCCGGAGGGTGCCTCGGTTGCCACTTGTCCCCAATTTCCCCCTGCACTGCTCGAGCGAGTAGTCCTTCCTGCTGTACGCCAAAGGGCGATGGGGACTAACCAATTAGCTCTGCAAGTTAGCCAAATGCTAGCCTTGGTAAGTCTATTTCTCTTCTCTAATGCTTACCATTTTCTGTCTGTTGCCTTCTTCTAATATATTCTTTTACTTACAGCTTGCGACTGATTTTGCTGTGCTCTATCGCTCTGGCGATGAGCTGATTAATAAGAATGGTGAAATAGATAAGAAGAATGCTTCTTTGAGGGTGAAGAGTGCCGAGCTCGATGCTAGCTTTAAGGCCGTTGATGCTGCTCAGACGTCTTTCGATCTGGCTCTTGCAAAATCCAATCGAGAGCGGGAGGCAGTAGTAAAAGAATTGAATGAACTTTGACAAGACTATGATCTGGCCTGCTCAAGTAAGCTGGTTTTTATGGAGGATAATAAAGTGTTGACCGAGTAGCTGAAGGACAAGGAGTCTCAGACAGCCACCATTAAGGAGGACTCATATAACTCCGGGTGGGCTATCGCGTATGAAGACGCTGAGGTTTAGATAGGCTACATCAGTCGTCTAAACTTCAGGAAGGGCTGGAACAAGTCCCTTTTAGCTACTGGTGTGGATGTTGCCTCTCCTCTATTCGATGAGCACAATCCGGGCCCAAAGCCTGTCATGGATGAAGTTCCTGCCCCATCCATCGAAGGTTCTGACTCTGTTCCTCAGTCAATTCATGTTGTTGTCCTTCCTGCTCGAGCGGTAGATGCTGTCCATGTTGAGGGTGATTCTCCTTCCACTGTTGATAAGGGGAAGTAGCCATCTTCTTCTGAGCAACCCGAGGTCGTCAACTGATCTATCCTTAGGATTTTTTTTGTATTTCTGTTTGTAATGTTCCCTTCTAATTCTTCAATGTACTCTGATCTTTTTTTTGTATGAATAAAATGAGAAGACGTTTTCCTTTAGTGTACTGAATAATTCCATCTTTCATTGCTCTTTTATTGCTTGTAGTTGATTGATGTTGATGACTATATACCAACCACTTCTCATTTGGGAAGAATGCTTGGTCCTGATGTAAGTTCTGAAGTTCGTCATACCTTTGTGAGGATTTTCAAATCACTGCGATTGAGGAATAAGCGTTTCATAGAGCAGACTGAACTCATCGTTAAACTAAAAGACAGGCTCCAAGAGATGGAAGAAGTCGGTGCCTCGGTCCAAGAAGAGGTGAATACTCGGATAGCAAGGCTCTTAGATGCTTCTGAGATCAACCAGGTTGGAGAAATTCTTTAGCAGGAGAATGAGGCTTTGAGGAGGGAGGTCTCACGACTCAGGGAGCATGCGCCGAGCATCTCTCTCGCAGTATTATGAGGTTCCTTCTCGTCATGAGCTGGAGCTGGACCAAGCGATGTTCCTCTAGTGCTGCGAGGTTCAACCCCATCGACTGTTCTGCGAGTAGGTACAAAGTCAAGAAGTACAGCTAGGAAAATGGAAGAGCTCAGTGGTGATGTCCAACGAGCATCTGTGATTGCTGCTGGGCTTCAAAGGGACGCCATTTGGCTGAGGCATCTGTTCAAGAAAGGACCTCGGAGAGTATGGGCCGAAGGTTATGACCAAGGTTGGCTAGATACTCCGACGAGGCTGATAGAGTTTAAAGAGCTCGCCTTTATTAGGGGATGGTTGAGTGCGTTGAAGGAGCTACATGTCCCAAGGAACTCAATGCTCTGGTATCGTCATGAGATCTCTCCTTCCACTCTAATGCCTAATCCCTTCCGAAGATATGATCAGTGGATCCCTATTGATGCCATCCCTCGGCAGCTATTAGAGTTGGATGCCAATGAAGTCAAGGAGGATCTAGTTCCCCATCCCGATGACGGTCAAAGAGATCAAGTGGCTGATTATCTGGTTCAGAGGCCTCAATCTCATTGAGATTTTACTGGTAGTAACTCTGTATACATTGTAATTAAGTAATGTAATGTTGACATTTTGGGTGAGCTTGCCGACTAAACATGGGTTGTGTTCGTTGTAAATGTGATGAAGTAATATAAAATTTATGTTCTGGGCGAATTTATCGATTAAATAAGTGTTGTATATTTTCCACATCTTTTATACTTTGCTTAATAATCTTGGGCCTCTCTTGGCTGACTAGATTTGTAAGTTTGCATTCCCAAGTGAGTGTCCCTCCAGTCCAGTATTCTTATGAGATACCATTCTATCCCACTTTACCTTTTAGGTCGTGTCGTCACACTCCCTTAGGCCTAAGTGTGGCAATTGATGAGGACACACCTGGTGTTGGATGCTCTATCCTATCAGGATTTTATTAACCAAACATTGTTTGGCAACCAATTTTAACTTGGCCATATTGCCTAAGGATCTCCTGTAGGGCTTCATATATTGCCAGGGGAAATCCTAAGAGATTTTTCGTATTTCATAACGAAAACCTGAGGAGGGTGATTTCCCTGATATAGTGTAATGATTCGTGTTCCTGTCACTTGGAAAGGGTGTGTGAGTTATAAAGTTCATGTACTAGTTAACTGACACTTCATAAAATGCAACCGCTAAACAACTTTTATTAATGATAAGGAAATGAGCTTCCAGTTTTAGAAGTAAAGAACAAAAGAAGAGTCTAGAAATAGAATTTCTTAAGATTGGTTGCATTTCATGCTCGAGGTATCTCTCTGCCCTCCAGCGTTTCTAAGTGATAGGCTCCTCACAAATCATCTCTTGTTATCTTGAATGGTCCTTCCCAGGTTGGCCCTAACTTGTCGTCTGATGGTTTTACTGCGTTGCCCAGGACTTTCCTTAGGACATAGTCCCCAATTCAGAATGCCCTTGGATTGACCTTCTTGTTATAGTGTTTTGCAAGATGTTACTGATAGCTCGCTAGTTTTACTAAGGCAAGCTCTTAGCGTTCGTTGGCTAGGTCAAGCTCAGCGAGCAATGCTTCATCACTCTGGCCCTGGTCGACAAGGGTGGACCTCATAGTGGGTAAGCCTGCTTCTAATGGGATGACTGCTTCCATTCCATACGTTAGTGAGAATGGGTTTTCCCCCGTTGCTCGACGTGGAGTAGTACGGTAGGCCCACAGAATATGCGGTAGTTCATTCACCCATGCGCATTTGGCTCATTCTAATCGTTTCTTTAACCCATCTATCATCGTCTTATTGGAAGCCTCGACCTGGCCATTGCTCCGAGGATAAGCCACCGAGCTGAAATGGTGTCTGATTTCGTGCTCATTATTGAAACTCTGAAAGGATTCACTCTCAAACAGAGTTCTATTGTCAGTGATGATGGTTTTGGGGATGCCAAAATGGGTGATTATATTTTTCCATATGAATCTTATCATATCTGTGTCTCGGATGTTTGTCAGGGTTTACGCCTCGATCCATTTGGTGAAATATTCAGTTGCGACCAACAGATACTTACAATTATCGGCAGCAGTAGGAAGAGGCCCTACAATTTCCATTCCCCTTTGGGCGAATAGCCATGGGCTAGAAAGTGATCTTAGGTCGCTGGTAGGTTATTGGACCATAGGAGCATGAAGTTAGCACTTCTCGCATTTGCGAACGTACACTGGAGAGTCTCTTTGCATATATGGCCACTAATAGCCTTCCTTCATTGCTCGGAAAGCCAATGACCTTCCTCCAATATGGCCTCCACATATTCTCTTATGGAGTTCATGTAGAATTTGTTCGACATCCCTCGGGTGAACACATTGAAGGTAGGGACCAGAGAACAATCTCTTATATAGCTTTCCCTCAAGAGATAAGTGAAAGCGACCAGCTTTGACTCTTACCTGTTGAGTGGTCTTCTTATCATCTGGAAGTTTGCTATCCTTCAAATAGTCCCTTCTCAATTTAGAGCACATGCTCCATGCTTGGCCGCTCGTTGTTATGATTAATGCTCGAATGAGCGAGGAAATAGATGGGGATTGTTCTTTTTAAGTCGTAATTAATTATCGAACTCAGGGTTGTTAGGGCGTCAACATGACTGTTTTGTCCTCTGGGAAACTTCTGGACACTGACTTCCTCGAAATTGGCCATTAGCCTTTTTGCCAAGGCGAGGTAGGCTGCCATTCTTTCATCTTTCGCATTGTAGTCTCCACTTATCTGATTGGAGACTAATTGTGAGCTACCAAACACCTGTAACTGCTTTAACCCCAAGGTCCGTGCCTTATGGAGACCGGCTATTAAGGCCTCATATTCTACTTCATTGTTGGAGGCTTCAAATCTAGGCCTGATTCCTTGTTCGAGGATTGTATCCTCTAGAGTGACAAGCACAATGCCAACTCCTGCCCCCTTTGAATTAGAGGCACCATCGACAAACAATTTCCAGACTCCCTCTGTTGTGTGATTCTCTCTTTGCTTCATGGGTTGAAGTTGGTCGAGAGGCTGCTCGCTCGTGAATTCGGCTATAAAATCATTAAGTACCTACCCTTTGATTACGTTCTTTGGTTGAAATTGGATGTCGAATCTTCCGAGCTTGACTGACCATTTAGACAGTCTGCCCGACAAATCAACTTTCCTTAGGATTGCTTTAAGGGGGTGTGATGTAAGGACGATGATAGTGTGAGCTTCAAAGTAGTGCTTTAACTTCCTCGAAGCCACTACAAGTGCAAACGCGAGCTTCTCTAGTGGTAGGTACCGCAACTCTACTTCCAATAAGGTTTTGCTCGTGTAATAAACGGGGTGTTAGATTCATGCTTTTTCGCACATCAAGGAAGAACTGACATTGTGGTTGGAAACGACGAGGTATAAGTACAAGGAATCTGTTTCCTGGGGTATGACGAGCAGTGGTGGTGACCTGAGGTAAGCCTTGATCTTGTCCAATGCCCGCGAGCAATCTCAATTCCATTCTACTGTTTTATTTCCCTTTAGGAGCTGGAAGAACGGTTTGCACTTCTCGTAGGACTTTGAGATAAAACGGTTCAGGCAGCGAGCATACCCATGAGCTTCTGTACGTCCTGGATTGTGCGAGGAGGTTGTACCCTTTTGACTGCATTGATCTGGTCTGGATTAGCCTCGATGCCTCTCTTGCTGACCAAGTACCCGAGAAATTTTCCTGACTGGACGCCAAAAGAACACTTGCTTGCGTTAAGTTTCATTCGGTACTTCCTGAGGATTTCGAAGGTTCTTGATAGGTCTGAGAGGTGATCTTCTTTGTTCCTTCTTTTGACGAGCATATCGTCGATGTAGACTTCCATGGTGTCCCCCATTTGGTCCTTGAACATCTTGGTGACCAGCTGCTGGTAGGTTTCCCCTGTGTTTTTTAGCCTGAAGGGCATGACCTTGTAATGGTATAATCCAACGGTGGTGATGAATGTTATCTTATCCTCTTCTGGAGCGTACAAAGGGATCTGATGATACCCCGAGTATGCGTCCAGAAACCTCATTCTCTCGTGAGCTGCTGTGGCATCCACTAGTTGATCGATCTTTGGAAGAGGGAAACTGTCTTTGGGGCACGCCATGTTAAAGTCAGTTAAGTCGATGCAGACTCTCCAATTCCCGTTATTCTTTGGAACTACTATTGGGTTGGATAGCCATTTGGGGAATTGGACCTCCCGTATGGATCCTGCATCCAGTAATTTTTCAACCTCTTTTTCCACGGCCTTTGCCTTCTCAGGCATAGTTCGCCGTGCCTTCTGCGTGATTGGTTTGAAAGTGGAGTCGGCGTGCAGCTGATGACAAACCACACTAGGATCAATTCCAGGCAGCTCATATAGTTCCCATGCGAAAACGTCTATATTGCTTCTTAAAAGAATCATCAACTCCTTCTTTTCCTGATCCGTGAGAGAATCTCCAATCAAGAAGATCTTATCACCGTCGCTACCTCCAGTTGTAACTTCCTCCAGGTCCTCGATGACCCGCTCAGATAGGAGGGGCCTGGTCTCCTCCACTCCGGGCCTTCCGTATTTTAACTGTTATTTCGAAGGTCTCAGACCTTCTTGTTCCTCAACTTTCTCATTGGGCTTGTCGGCCTTCTTCTCTGGTCTTGGGCAGATGGCCGCTATGAAGCACCTTCTTTCCATTGCTTGATCGCTATGGATCTCCATTACACCTCGCTCGGTCACATATTTGAGTTTCTGATGGTAGGTCGAGGAGACTGCCTTCATTGCGTGCAGCCATCCTCTACCGAGGATAGCTTGGTATGACGAGTCAATGTCAACTACCAGAAACTCAATCATCTTGGAGACATTTCCTGCCCTTACTGGCAGCACGATCTTTCCCAAGGGCATAGTCACTTTTCCAGCAAATCCAACTAAAGGGACAGTGGCCTCCTTTAGGTCGGCGATGCTTAACTTAAATTTTTTGAACAGGTCGAGATACATTACCTCAGATGAGCTTCCTTGGTCGACGAGAAAACTTGTCGATGTCATAGTTAGCTATCTTGAGAGTAATTATCAAAGCATCATGATGTGGGGTTCTTACTACCACTAGATTTTCATTTGTGAACACAATATTCTTACTATAGTCGACGTCATCTGCTCGTCGGCGCTTTCCTGATTGTGTCTTTGCTGGATCGATCTGAAAAGCTTGCATCACCGCTGTAAGCTTTTTTACCTCCATTCGAGCTGAATTTCCATGAATCTGCTTCACATCAGATGCCCCATGAATTACTAAGAATTCATGGCCGGCATCATCTTCGAGTACATTATCAGGCCTTGCTTCTCCATTGGCAGTAACTTTCTCTGCCTTCTTTTCCACGAATTCGTTCAGATGCCCAGAATGGGCCAACTCTTCGAGGTGGGACTTAAGAGCCTTGCAATGCTCAGTCTTATGTCCTCCTTCTTTATGAAAAGCGCATCTCAGGGCATTGTTTCTCTTCGAGGGATCTCCTCCCATCTTTCTGGGCCACTTAATAAATGGCTTATCTCTGATTTTTGTGAGAATCTTGTAAATCGGTTCTCTGAAGACAGTGTTGACTGCTTGAAATTCTTTTGCCACATCGTTCCTGGCTCTGTTTTTTTAGCCATTCTTTCCCCCATTCTTTCTTCCTTTCTTCTGGTTCTCAATTTTGTTACTTCCTTTGGCAGCGAGCTTAGCTCGACCGTTCTCCCCTGTGTTGAGGCGGGTTACATCCTCCACCTTGGTGTGTTTCTCGATGAAAGCCATCAGGTCGTCGATGGTCGTGGCCTCTTTCTTTGTCAGGGACTGGTACAGAAGGGAAGAGTTGGGTAGCCTAATTTTGAACGAGGCCACTGCTACCTGCTCCGAGCAGTCTTCGACCTCGTTGAATAATTCCTAGTACCTCTTCACGTAGTCTCGGAGGGTCTCTTGAGTTGTCTTTTTCATTGTTAGTAAGGCATCCATCATTTTGGGATGGGAGCTACTAGTAATAAAGCGGGTCGTAAACAGCTCATTTTGCGAGGAGCAGGTTGTTCTTGGATATCTCCTGCCTGAGGAGCATTACTACTGTGACTAGACATTTCAAACTTCTTTGTTGGTGTGGGCTTTCTCAGGGAAGATAAACGTTCCCACAGACGACGCCAATTGTGGTGACAAATATATTCAACACAAATAAAAGAGAGAAGCGCAATCACCAAGAAAAATAAGGAAAGTAAAATGCCAATTACACAACAGGAGATATACATGGTTCAGCAAGAATGCCTACGTCCACGGTGGTGCAGTCAGTATTATTTCTATATACTCCGGGGAGCATTTACAGAGAATACAGTGCGTTTCTTTTGCCCCAGACCTAGGGCTTATTATATACATGTCTGTCTTCGGGGAGTGGAGGTGTTGGAATCCTCCACGTTTACCATCTTCTCCTAAAACATCTCTATACGAGAACATGGGAGAAGACTAAGTCATAATTGAATTAATGTTAAGGTGCGAAGGGTTTGGACTGCTTTAATTAGGCTACTCGTCTGGGCCCGTAATGCCAAATCTGGGTACCCACAGGAACCATACTTTTACTAGGTGTTCGTGTGAGAGTGTTGGTGACTATGAAGTGCAAAAACACATGCAATATGCTACTCATGTCTCTCAAGTTATTTATATAGATAGTCCCAATGAATTATAAATTTCTATATTAAATGCAAAGTTTCAGTTTTCAAGAAAATCAAACTTTTGTTTATAAAATGAATATTTTAGATCTGAAGAGAATCTTTTAAAAATTAGATTATATGTTTCAAACACTTTATTTATACACAAACTAGTTTCACAAACTACTAAACTTGGTTTTAGAAACAAAGCTTCAGATCTAAGAGATGGACGATTTTTAAGTCTATTTTTCCAGAAAATTGAAAAGGAGAATCGATAAAAAAGAATACACACAAACAAAAACCAGATCCAAATAAGTGAAGGTAAATAAGCCCTAAAAGTAGGTGAAAAATATATCTCACCGTATATCTCACAATTTTTAGGAAGAAAAGTGAGATCTACAACGAGATTGGGTTCCTAAGAGAGATAAAGTGTGAAGAGTTATTTAAGACTTATAAACACCCAAACCCTCAAGAAAAAACTTAGAAAATTAACACTCAATGAAGGATATCTAGTTTGATTTAACTATGAAAGTATTTGGGTTTGTGTTTGGGAGAAAATTTATGGATTTTATAACACAGAACTCTAGTTTCCACTCTCCCCCTCTCCCCTTTTCTATCCAACCTTTCTCTTTTCTCCCTCTACTCTCCTTTCGCTCTTATTTTTTCTCTCAAAATGACGATCTCTCCAAAATTTCTCAAATGTCTAACAAAGGGGTATTATTTATACTAAGCATGGAACATTCTGGACGATCGAATGAATTTGGACAGCTAAGATTAAAATGTACTTTTAAATTGTAATCTAACGGGGTTTAATGGGCCGCACAAATGCTTCCTCTTATTGGTCAATACAGACCTCACAAGGATCCACTCAGACAATATGCAGATCGTAGATTAATTTTGATATAATGGTTACCATCTTAGAATTGTGAGAGGCAATGAACACAAAAAGGACCAAGGATAAAACAACACGTGGAGAAATATCAAACATTATAAAATGCGTGTTTTAGGGTCCTAAATAATTTAACTTTCTACCCCAAAATTCTCTGTCGGTTTTACATTCTACTTTGGGAAGTTTTTAGGAATAAAAAATAATTTTCTTTTAGCCCACAATATTATAGAACCTTGATTTTAAATATATAAAACATCATTTTAAATGTTTACAAATGCTTTAAAAAATTCCTAAAATTATTTTAACACATACACACACCAGCACTATAATACGCATGAATTGTGTCCTAAAGTGTGTTCAATGCAACATATTACTTACCTTTATGGCAGTGAGGATGTATTGGACCAAATCAATTGTTGGTGAAGCTTTGCAATACCATGAAGAATATGCTCAAAAAGAAATCTGTCATATTTTGTCTTCATATCCAAACTAGCTGGAGCCCATATATGGTACAGACTCAACTAAGTCAACCATATAGTGTGTTCTCATTCTTTGGTTCTCTCGAGGCAAGCTTTAGGGGAGACTTAATCATGATTCAAGTATAACGATTAGCTCGTCATGAAGACTAGTTATGCAATTGACATTTATTTGCCAAGATGATTTTTTCTTTTTCATGACACATAATCCAGAGGCATGCATTTAGACGTGAGGACGAAACACATATAATAGTAGGGGAGAAAGGATAACATTCAAAGGAGATTAAAAAATATATGTCTTTTTTATTTCATCAGGATAGACAAGATCATAAGCCAAACTATCTCTGAGGGAACTTTCTTTGGGGTTAAAACCCATTTAAGATATTTTCCCATTTAGAAAATCTCATGGATTTGTTATTATTTCTTTGTGTCCTAATAATATAATGCATGAGGTTATACAATATTTTTTGTGAGGCTAAAGGATCTCTTATTTGGGTTTGACCCCTCACGATATACCTTGAAGTACGCATGAGAGGTCCACATTGATCTACTTAAATGTACATGAATTGAGCATCCTGGTATACCTGGTGGCGACCATATGTAGGAAAAATAACTTGATATACTCGGGGTACATGAGTGATATTCACCGATAACATACAACTTTATATATGTCGGCGATAGAAGGAAAAAAAAAGGCGGAAGCGGTCACTAAGGACCTGCATTTGTTTGACTCGAATCATGTCTTTAGGCTTCCTACGGTGATGGGGAATGTTGTCATATAAAGATGTTATGCGGTGAAGTAGTGTGTGTCTTTTTTAAAAGTATTTTATTTTTCTGCAAGATCCATTTTTAATTGATATTATCATGTATCTTGGCATAAATTTCACAAAGAAGGTTAAAAGGATGCCTAAGGTGTAACCTTATCCCTATGGGAGAATGCAATACCAGTGTTTTCCTACCTAGTCAGGTTTCTAGGAAAAAGTAAGAAATAATAGAATATACAAGAATGTGCAGGAAAACATGCTAAAATAAATATTGAAATTGAATTCGTACTCTTAAAAAAATTATCCCCAGTGGAGTCTCCATTGTGAGAACTTAGATCCGATGCGGCGTGCCTATGTCCTTCCCCTGAATGTACGCGCATGCTGACAAAAGAAGGGGTAGGACACAATAGAGACCTATTAATGGCAAGCAGTTTACTTGTTCAACAATAGAGTCCGTGTTTTGGGGATTGGGTTATGGATTAGGAATGTTTTAGGCACACACTCCACCCTTCTGGTCTCAAAATGTAAATATAAAGTATGTGTCCTCGATTGCTATTATGTAAAAATAAATAACAAAATGAAAATATCTAACATATACATTAATTTTGCAGTGAAATGTGGGATGTGTGTGTATATCATATAGGCAAAGGATAGATATGTAAAGAAATACTTGTTCCCTCGGACGAAGGTTCGAGTGAGCCTATGTATTCGTGTGAAGCGATTTGAAGTCCACATAGTTTGTAAAGTTGACTAGTGGGTATTTCCCTCATACTTTAACTTGACGTAGGAGATGTCAACTCCCTTTGATATGTTGAAATAGTTTTAAGATGAAAATGGTTTAGATCTGTGAATCTATGAAAAATATTGGCCTTTAAGTGTAAAGATTTTATGTAAATAAGTTTGATAAATGAAACTATTTTTGATGAAAATAGGGAGTTAATATATCTCACACTGAGATCAAAACATTAAGTAGGATCCCCGAATCAAGTGATTCTCTAATATACTATTTTTGATATTTTATGTTTTTGAAGACTTTTATTTAAATTTTTTATATTTATGAAATTAAATTAGTATCGGCATAACCATGTACAAACTTGAAATTTTTCACTCGTACGGTAGTCCGAGTGCTCCTACATACTTACACAGAGCGATTCAAAGCCCATATAGTTCGCAAAAAGATAAAGAGAGATTCTACCTATTATTAAGGTTCGATGTGAGAGATATCTTAACTCTATTTGATGTCTTAAAGTATTTTTATAGTGAAGTATGTCTAGATATGAAAATGTAAAGAACTTTTTGTTCATGATCGATGCTTGGATGAAGTTGGTTCACTTATAAAACCATTATGATGGATAAAGAGTGTGGCGATTTTCAACATTAAGAACAAAATAGAAGGTAGAATCCCCGGATCTAGTGATCCTCTAACCTACATGAGAGTATTTTAAGGTTTTGAATCTTTTTGTTTGGTTTTTCAATATTTTTAGAAAGAGAAGGAACATATAAATATGTATAAGATCTAACTTGAAATTTTGGGGTGGGACCCCTATTACGCCAATGTAAACCATAGGTGAAATCAAAGTTAACATATTTCGAACACGATCTCTAGAGATGATTCATGTCTAAAGAATATGGTTTTGGGTGGTGTTGCATCACTACACCACCCTTTAATAATCCATAACAAATAAGTTTATAAGAATACATGTAGAGTGGTAGATTTGAGTTTGTTTGGGCAAAGAGCTTCGTCTCTACAACATTTGTCAACATCATCAAGATGACTGGCCACCAACTTTTGGCCCCGAGTCAGATATACAACTGTAAAGTGTTAGATCTGTCCTTTTGTACGGACATAACTTCGACTCTATCTTTATGAAGGTTAATATACAAATTCTAGCAAGTTCTCCAAAGCTTTGCTACGACTTCTTGAGTGCTCTAGTATTTTTTAGAGCTCTAGGCTCTTTCCCTCACTATAACTATTTGGGGAGAGTTCCAAGCCCTTTATCTCTCTAAAATCACCTCTAAAGTTGAGAGGGATTATGTAAAAAGTATGGGGACGTTGCCCCCTAAATTTAGGGACATTTTTTACCAATTGGTTAACCGTTTTGAGGTTATAACCGATCATCCAAGTGCGTGCTTCCCCAATCCATCATGTACACTGGCATCGTGATAACTTTGTAGAAGTTTCATATTATTAGTATATATTTTGACTTGTACCTTGGATTGGTGCACAGTCAGAACTGTTGGAAAGGAAATTGAAAGATGTACAACTTTCTCAACTGTAACAACCATATATTCAGAAGTTATGTTGGGTTAAATTGGATTCGTAGTGAGTTATTATGTTTAAAACGAGAATATCAACTAGCCTTTGGTTACTTAGTGCTTGGGATTACTTTTCTTTTCATTGTGATCTTAAAAACATTAAAAGTACATATTGTACTTATGATATGAAGGTTTTGGGAACTACTATTCACCCATAAGTCTCTAGAAAATTCCTAGATACTTCCTAAATGAAGTGAAATATTGGGTTTTGAAAAATGTGGTATCTACAACATCTGTTGTATTGAAGCATCGACGAAGAAAAATATATTCTTATCGGTCAACATAAATTAAATCTTCCTTATATTCTATATCTTCATAAATGAGTGGATCATTATCAATTTATTCTTCCATGCTGTCTCAAGAGTCATATTATCATCATTACGTCTTCAAATGGCTCTTCACCATCATAAATGCATTTTTTCTCCAAATTCACCATTATTTTTTAAATAATTTAGACCACCATACTCATGTTGTGGTAATAATTGTACAACTTTCACGTCTCTCTTCTTTCAATTATTTTTCTCTTTGTAATTAATGTTAATGTCTAAAACAGGTAAAAGGATACTGTTAAGTCTTAGCTAGGAATTGCTAATAATAAACTATAATAAAAGCAGGAGAAAACATTTTGTACTTAATAGAGATGACATATTAAGAATGAGACAAAGGGTTTACCATGGTTTCACCCCATAAGGTGCCTACATCCACCAATGACATGTCATTGTATGTTAAAAAAGGGTAAAAGTCTCTAAAAAATCTCTCTAGGTTTTTGTGTATATCGTTTTCCTCCTCCCTTTTTATGAGATATGCTATGAAATTTATAGTGGGAGTGAGAAGAAGAAGATGTGGAATGCCTTTATAGTTGAATCATTTACACCTTTTTACATTGTTGATGGCAACTAATGATGAGATACCCGCAGATAGATGGGATGTTTAAACCACGTGCATATATATAAAGAGACTGTACATATTCCACGTTCATGCCATGTGTATGACTATGAAAATATTACTTGTTGATGTTCAACCATCGTACTAACCATGAGAGAATACTGAGTTGATCAAGATAACGAATTGCTTACAATGCCTAATTTAATATTTCATGATGACACATGTTACAATTTCATTGTTCCATGTCATAATCTGCTTTATGGTACAAAAGAAGTCCCTAGTACTTTTTTCCTAAATAGGTGGAGTAATGGCTTACATAATGAAGGGATGGATCTTAATTGTAAGTCTTCAATTATGGTTTTAACATGTTATGGTGCTTGGTCGGTAGCCTATCTCTGAAAGTTTGCATTTTTGGGAGATAGGATTTTGCTTCTTAGGTAGTGGAAATTTTGTACATAATAGCAAATATTGCGGAATGTCCAGGAGTACACCTGAAATAAGACTCGTTGGGTAATGGATAACCGTCAAAATAAAATGGTGAACGATTTTAATTATATCAACTCGTTAGGTAATTCACAAACAACTTAAATATTTTTCCTTTTATATTTTATTGTAAAATATATATCTCTATTTTCTGTTTTGCTAAAAAAAGCAAGAAAAAGATTCCTGGAGTCAATTTCGCAAACTTAGAGATTGCTTGGTTTACTTAGCAAAAAATTAGTGTTAAACATCATCCCCACTCGGTTTCATTCCTTATCGGCTACCAGAGTTCTATTACCTCTTTTATGGCCCGACCAACCGAGGAGATACCTTCATCACCCATTAGTTTAGATTACCCCGCTTCCTCTTCCTCAGGATTGGGGTTCAAGTCTTCTCACCAAGCAAAGGGTAGTTTCTTAGCAAAGAACACTTCTCCATCCTTTGAGCCCCTAAATGTGTCTTTAGTGTTGAGCACCATTTATTCAGATATAGGGAAAATAAAGATCCATAACCTCTTTGAAGGAACTAGACCGCCTCCCCCAGTGAGGAAAAAAAAGCCTAAAACCGAGGGTTCCATTCATCCTGTTCTTGTGGACACTTTTCCAATTAAAGATCAAGATCGTTAGCATAAAAGGGTAAGTAGGGGTCCAACACCGTTCATGGAGGTGGCTATAAAGGATCCCGCCAACAAGGGAACGGGTGATGCTTATTATGTAGTGGTCAAACCTGAGCTCTCTCTTCATTTGATTGAAGATGGAGTTCTACCTAACGATGAGGCAACTGCATTTTCCCTCCCTCCCTCAAGGCTTGTTGATTCGAAAAATCAAAATATGGCCCTCCTAAGTCTATTTTCTACTATATACTTATTATCATACTTGCTTCTATTCATTTTTCTAACTTCATTTCCTGAATGTTTATATTGAAGTTCCTGAATGATTACAACTAGATTGTAAGGAGGAAAGATAAATTAAAAGAGTCCTCTTTTGATGTGGAGGCAGCCTTCTCAGGGATGCGAAGTCCTTAAAATCTATTGGTAGCACCCCGAGGACCAGAAAAAGAAGTTGGAAGATAAGGTTAAGCTTCTAGGGAAGATAAAGCTGCGACCACTACCAAGAGGAAGGCCGAGGAAGGTAAGAAGGTTATCGACCAAGAAAAAATTCTAGTGGAAGAGGCAAAGTCCAAGGTGGCCAAGGATAGGGAGGATACGTTTACCAGAATTTCGGATGATGCATTATCCAATGCTATCATGAAGATCAACTATTTAAAAAAATCATTCTTTAAGGATGGTTTGGATGATGCACTCTCTAAGGTTGGCACTATAGAGGGATCAGAGCTCTTTATTCTGCATAATCGCGAAACTCCTCCTTGGATAGAGCAGGAGTTTGAAGATAAAAAATATGTAGGTAAGTCAATGGAGGCCAAGATTAACTGGTTGTTACCGAGCGAGAGGAGGAAGTGGTTGCGGTGGACAAAAAGAAGGTGTGAGATTGATCTTATTAGCTTTAGGAGTTTGATGCGTTTTCCTTATATATTATTTCTAATCATTTTCACCATGAATGTAACATCTGAAGGATAATGGTCCTTCGGGAAGGCTTTTCTCAAATCTGTAAAGTCACCACACACACGCCATTTCTTACATTTCATTTGGAAGAACATTATTTACCATTGTGGGATGCCATACACCTTCATCACTGACCACTGAATGCAGTTTTATAATTAAGAATTTGAAGACTTTGTATTCGCTCCAAATCCAGAAACTATATTATGCATTTGGTAAGCCATAGTGTAATGAGAAAAAAGTAACAAACAATACCCTACTCAACGGAATAAAGAAGAAATTGGATGATGCCAAAGGGAACTGGATCAATGAGCTCCAAAGTGTGGGAATATCAAATAACATCGAGAATAGCTACCGGCAAGACACCTTCCATGTTAGCTTTCAAAACAGGTGCAATGGTCAAATAAAAATTTGTTTGTTGGTTACTGCGTCATCAATTTTGACTATTCGAAAAAGGATCTCATGAGGAGGTTAGATTTAGACTTAGTGAAAGACGTTTAAGATAAATCAGTAGTTCGTGTGGCATCCCACCAGCATCTAACTGCTCGATTTTATAATTGGAGAGTGAAGATGATCAATCTGAAAGAAGGAGACTATGTTCTGACGAAAGTAAATCAGAAAGGAAGCACATTAGAGCGGTAATAAGATGTTATTCAGTATTAGATATTAATTACCAACAAAAAACTATAAAAAATATAGAAAAAAGTAGTTTGAATTCGAGAGAGATAAGAGATGGAGAATGAGACAAAGGGCTTAACATGGTATAACCCAATGACGTGCCTAATGACATACTGTTGTGTATTAAAAAAGGGTATAAGTCTCTCAAGAATCTCACTATGTTTTTTGTATACCTTTTCCATACTCCCGTGTTATGAGATATGGTATGCTATTTATATTGGGAGTGGAAAGAAAACGAGGTGGAATGCCATTTTAGATCAAGCACTTACACCTTTTTACATTCTTTATGACAAACAATGATGAACTTCCCTTAAATAGTTAGGAGGTTTAACACACGTGGATATATATAGAGAGACTGTACATATTTCCACATTCATCTCATGTGTATGTCTATGATAGTCTGACTTGATGATGGTCGGCCATCCTGTTGACCATGAGAGAGAACTAAGATGACCAAGTTAACGACTTGCTAATAATGCCTAATTAAGTATTTAATAATGACATGTGTTACAATTTCATTGGCCCATGTCATAATCTATTTTATGGTACAACAAAAGTCCCTTGTACTTCATTCTCTAATGGATCGAGCAATGTCTAGGGAAATTAAGGGATGGAGTATTAACCACTAGATGTTGGTCAGTTATGTAGGCCCCTTTTCCTCAAATATGCTTTAAGTAACTCAAAAATAATTTTTCTTTCAAAAAACTCTTTCCAATTTTAACACGCACCAAGTTTATGAACCAATTTCACTGAAGTCAAATTTTATCTTCTTTAATCCTAAACATGCATCCAGGTTATTAAAGAAAGTAAAATAAAGTAAAGTTCACCACGTCGGATGTATGAGGAAAGAACAAAGGAAAAACACCTCGGACGGCCCAAGACAAACAATCACTATGATGCAGAGTTTACAAAGGAAGACAAATTGGCTTACACAATGACTCGATCCCCACAAGCCTTGACACTCTTTTTTACTTTAACCACTCCTCCACAGTTGCCACACATAAACCCTTCCACGACACTCATTCATAGAACACGCGTCCACAATGCCTCAATGTCCACTGATGCATCTTTGGTAATCGTTTACGATTTAGAACATCGAATCCTCTGCTTCTTCACCATAAAACCCAACGAGAATTTATTCAATATGGATGAACAAACTCCAGATGGTGAAAACAAGATCTCTCTAGCAATTTTATGTGAAAGCTCGGATATTTCAACTCTAAGGATGGTTTTAATCTTTGAAAACCTTAGAAAATGTTCTGTAGAAAAACGAAACTGTTTATACTGTAATTCTAGTTTTGCACCCCGTTTTGAAATTCTGAGAGAAAAACTCTTTCAATAAAAAGCTAAATCGGCAAGTCGTTCTAACGAGATGCTCAAGTCATTCTAACGATTGTGATATTTCATTCGAACGAATTCTCATGTCGTTTGAAGTCTCGAAACCCAATGTGAGATTTCACACGAAGCTAAATAATAGATATCTCAGAATAAACGATTTAAATGATTTTAATATCATTTTTAATAAAGTTTCCAGCCTTACGAACTCCTTATGAACTCCATAAAAATATTGCATTCATACATGAGAGATAGTCGAAATGCAATCTGAATTAAGACGTGAAACGTGCACCAATAAAACTCTACATAATATATCTTTGAAGTTTGGCCGCTACTTTCACTATGTGGAGATCGTGACACGATAAAAATCAATCTATGACTCAAAGAAGTTTTGTTTTGCGAATAAATCAAAAACATAAAAATGGACTCAATTGAAAATTTTGTCCTTACAAATCACCCCTTTGACTATTCCGGGACAAAATCCAAATAGTGAAATGCCTAAGTTGGGTCGTTAGGTTGTATGAAATCTAAAAACCATCCCATAAAACCCAAAATTAAAAATGTTGCATGACAAGAACTAATATATGCCGATTTGACAAGCATGAGTTCTCTGAATGTGGTGTAGTCTTGAAATATCTAATCACTGAAGAATACCTACACACGTGAAACATACAAATACCTAGTAAAGTGTGGAGGAATAAATGATATAAAAATACTAATGTGAAAAATAAATCATTTGTTAACCATGTGAGCAATACCAATATGCGCAATACAACATGATACCAATAAAATGTGAGCATATGATCAAAAGCATGATACCAATTTGTAAAGCCAAAAATATATGTGCTCAATACTCCCCATACACCACATGCATCTCTCCCCCATTTTGTCTTGAATAGACAATGAGTGAAAAAGATAAAAAAAAATCACCAAATATCTAGAATGAAATAATCAATGAAACAATCTATATAAACATGAAAGCCAATTAACAATAATCAGAAGATACCAAATCGTAGCTAGCAAATAGTCATAGAGAATGAAATAGCAATCTAAGCAAAGATGTGACTAAATGAATCAATGCATCATAAGAATCAAAACATGAATAAGTAATGTTGACTGTATGTAAACTGTCTAAATAAACCAAAAAGTGCCAAAACAGAATAAGGGCTCAAAAATGCAGGCAAGTTGTTCAAACGACTACGCACTGTCATTTGAACGACATAGGCATGTCGTTTGAATGAGGTCAAAAATGACCCAAAACAGTAAGGTCTTATTTGAAGCAATCATCTAATCACCTTAAAACGGACCTTCTAGAAACCATATCTGACACAATTATCGCCTCAAAAAATCTGTTGTCAGAAGTAAACTTTGAACGAATTGGAATGACGTCCCTTCTAGCAACCATGTTGTTCGAATGACGTCCAAAAGTCATTTAAATGACTTCATCAGAATTTGTATTCCAGTGCTAAAAATGGAAAAGTTTTGCCCAGTGAAATAATATGCTCGAAATGGTATTGGAAATACGAAACAGTAGGAAAACAAACTCAAAACTGAAAAAATAGAACAAGTAAAAACAATGTGAGTTTTATGCTAACATTGTATAAATGTGATCAAATATGGATATGGAATGAATGGGAGTGAACTACAACAAATGAGTCATAATATGAACATAAAAAACGATAAAGAAGATCTAATTGATAGATAAATGTCATCAAATTTCGTTTTAGCCATACGTTACAGTTAATATATTGAGCTTTATGAACTAAATGGACAACATGCATACAAATATAATATTTTGACAATCCAACAAATAACAACATCATGACATGATTTTTCAACATTAAGATTCATGGTGCAAACCCGTTGTTATTTTCCATCCAAACACCCTCATATATTCATTTTCTTTTTCAAGATATTTTTGAGGTTTCTATTTTTCTCAATTTAGATAAATCCTATGAGCCCTATATTTGGCATATGATTCTTTTTATTGCCTTAATTTTTTCTTGGGCTCTTTTAAACGGCGGCTTTCACGAAAAATTATTATTCTCTCGCAGCCCTTTCCAGTAAACACTCATCATTTTTTTCAATTTAAGCATTCTAAATCGTCACCACAAACGGTTCTTACATGCACACCTCCTCCTAAGTCTTATTACGCATAGATGACAAAATTAAGAGGATAATATCTCACCAAACTCAAATACGCATGAGAAGTCAAACATTCATATAAACTCGTGCATGTGTGCAATGATGGAATATATACATGGTCGAATCCAATTGCAAATAAACTTCGAAACACCCCATTAATCAATGGTTAAGATCATTTTAATCTTCTATAATTATGACCAAATGTTCTAGCCACATGGATAATGAAATGATGGAGGTCTAAGCACACCAATATGTGACATCAAACATGAAAACTCACGGCACAAAAGAAAACCAAAAATATTTTTGTGTTTTTCAAAGCATATTTTTGACACAAAAATAAATATCTTTTTTTATTTTCTCAAAAATATATAAACAAAAAATATTTTGAATTTTCAAAAATTTTATCAAAACAAAATATTTTTGTATTTTTCAAATAAGACTCAAATAAATGAAAAATATAATACAAAGAGATACACATATATTAACACTAGAAAGATATATATCATGATGCAAAGATTACCTTATGACACACATGACTACACAAGTATCCTTTAGCTTTAGCATGGGAAGAATCAAGTGCAACCAAACAAGAACTATCAAGTTTAATTCCTAAAGACTCTAAATTAGATTTACTAACCCAAGTAGGTGTGTAACGACGCATGGGGATTTTGGGAACCAAAATGACTTTATTCCTAAACTTCCTATGGGCATTTTTAAGGTTATAACAATAACCTCTAAGGTGACCCTTGCCACCGCAATGAGTGTAAGTGTAAACATGGCGAGGAGTGTGACCTAAATGTGGACCTCTCCTAACGTTCCTAGTTGGCTCTCTCACACGATTGGTATTATCTTTGGGAATGGGTGAAAAACGATCATCAAAGCCTATACAACACTTATCATCCTTCAATTGGACGATGCCTAAAATCCTATCCAACTTTTCTGACCTTGCCTCTAAATAAGTTTTCACCTTACTTGAGTCTCTCAATCTCTTCTTAAGCTCACTAATCCTAGACTTAAGCAAATGACTAGACTCCTCAAACTCTAAAATCTTTTTCTTCAAAGCCTCTATAAAATTAGGAAGACTATCTCTCTCAACCTCAACGTATTCTAGTTTCTCTCTAAGAATTTTCTCCTGTGCCCTAAGATCTTCAATTAAAGTATATTTTTTTTCATGCCACGCTCATTCAACTTATCTTGAAACTTTAAGTTTTCCCTCACCTTTATTTCTTCCACATAAAAAATCATTAAAGGAAACTTGCAACTGTCCCACATAAATCTCCTCTTCCTCACTGGGTACCCTCACTCACATGGGATTCACACTCAACGACCTCGGATGTGTCATTCATATAAGAATATTCAAGGGAAGATTTACCGTCGTTGCTCACATGACATTCCATGAACGCTACAAAGTTACGCTCAATGGGGGAACTTTTTCCTTCTTCAAGTTCATTATCACTTTAGGTGGCGTTATATGCTATAGGTTTCTTGCCCTCCTTCTTAATTCTAGTGTTACACTCCGCTACCTTATGACCATAACCCTAACAACCAAAACACCTATATGACTCATCCCTCTTCACATTCTCACTCTTATTTTTTAGGTATTTGATCCGCCTTGTTGTTATTGAATTTCTCAAGTCTTTTGGAATCTTTCGATTGCTTTTAGAACTTAAGAAACTTTTTGAACTTCTTTGCCAACAAAGAAACATCCTTAAAATTGGAATCGGAATCATCATCTGAAACTTTAATCTCCTCCTTTCAAGCTTTCAAAGCAATGCCCTTTTCTTTCTTTGGCACTTACTTGGACGTAAACATGTCATGCTCGTAAGTTTTTAAATCACGTACAAGCTATTTTAGTTTTGTTATTCAAGAATACCCAATGAGTTTAAAATGGTCACTATGGGATCAAATCTACTTGGAAACAACCTTAAGATTTTCTTTATGACTCGATTGTCGAGTATTTTCTCTCCCAAGGTAAACTTCGAGTTGACAATGTCAGACAATCTATTATAAAACTCCTCAAATGACTTACTCTCTAACATCTTAATTGCCTCAAATTGTGTAGTGAGGTTTTGAAGTTTAGGCGCCCTAACCGTGAAAGTACCCTCGTGAGTAAGTGCAAGAATATCCCAATCTTATTTTGAAATTTAACACGTCATAATTCTATTATACGCTTCCGTTGTGACATGTGAGGAAATAACGTGAATACCTTTAGAATTATAAAGTGCAAGTCTATATTTGGAATCGGTACATGATTCAACAAGTTTTAAACTAGTGTCCTCTCTCTCTCGTGTGATTGGTAGTGTCCAACCTTTTTCAATCGCTAACCAAACACACTCATCAACTGATTTTAAAGCACTTCTCCTTCGCATATTCCAATAAGCATAATATGAGCAATCAAAAACAGGAGTTCTAAAACTATCAAAATTTTTGAAATTTCATCCTTAAAAGCACAAGGGATCAACACACACAAAAAAATGTTTCTATCTCTAATACCAAATTGTAGGCCCCTTTTTCTCAAATATGCTTTAAGGTTATCAAAAAAAAAAAATTCTTCCAAAACTCTTTTTCCAATTTTAACACGCACTAAGTTTATGAACCAATTTCAATTAAGTCCAATTTTATCTTGTTTAATCCTAAACATGCATCTAGGTTATAAAAGAAAGAAAAATAAATTAACGTTCACAACGCCGGATGTACGAGAAAACCATAAAGGGAAAATACCTCAGGCGGTCCAAGCCAGAAAATCACTATGATGAGGAGTTTACAAAGGAAGATAGACAGACTTACACAACAACTCGATTCCCCCAAGGCTTGATGCTCTTCTTCATTTTAACCGCTCCTCTGCAGTGCCCACGTAGAATCCCTTCCATGATACTCATCCGCAACACAAGCGTCCACGAGTGCCTCGGTGTCCATCGATGCATCTTTGGCAATCGTCTATGATTCGGAATACGGACTCCTTCGCTTTTTCAATACAAAACCCAATGAACAACTTTGTTAAATATGGATGAACAAACTCCATATGGTGCAAACAAGATCTATATAGCAATTGTATATGAAAGCTCAGATCTTTAAACTCTAAGGATGGTTTTAATCTTTGAAAACCTTAGAGAACTTTGTGCAGAAAAACGAAACTCTTTATACTCTAATTCTGGTTCTTCACCCCTTTTTGAAATTCTGAGAGAAAAACTCTTTAAATGAAAATTTTAAGTTGACGAGTCATTTTAACAAGATGCTCTAGTCATTCTAATGACCGTGAGATGTCGTTCGAATGACTTCTCGTGTCTTTTGATGTCTCAAAACCCACGGTGAGATTTCACACGACTCTAAATAGTAGATATTGCAGAACAAACGATTTAAAATATTTTAAAATAAATTTTAATAAAGTTTCCATACTCTAAAACTCTTTCTGAACTCCATAAAAATAATGCGTTCATACCTGAGAGATATTCGGAATGCAATCTGAATGAATACATGAAACATGCACCAATAAAACTCAGCATAATATATATTTGAAGCTTGGCTGCTACGTCTTTAATATAGACATGTCATAGACTATGTGGAGATCGTGACAAGAAAAAAATCTATATATGTATCAAACATGTTTTGTTCTGGGAATAAGTCAACAACATACAAATGGACACAGTTGGAAATTTATCCTTACAAGTTTTATAAAAACCTGATCGTAATCCTTCGATTATGGTTTTAACCTATTGAGGTGCTGGTCTGGAAATTGATCTCTGAAAGTTTTAGCTTGAGAGAGATGAGAGACATAGCAGAAGGGTAATATGATTCATCCTAACGAGGTGCCTACCTCCACAAATGCCATGTTGTATATTAAAAAAGGGTACAAGTATTTTAAGAATCTCTCTAGGGTTTCCTGTATGCTATTTCCTCCTCCCATGCTCTATAAATTTCCTATACTTGGTTCATTATCAACTGGGAATCACAATGTCCTTGTATTTGCGCAGCGTTGAGAGATGAAGCTAGGACAAACCCTTTTACGAGTTCATCATACCTTACCTCATTATTGGAGGCCTCAAATTTGAATCCGAGGACATATTATTCATCAATGTTATCCGACGAGGTGACTATGAAGTTGGCTCCACTTCCAGAGGTACTTGATGAACCATCTACATGTATCTTCCCAATAATAGGGTCTTCTTTGAAATATCCCTTTAATTGAGTATCATAATTGAATTTTTTTTTGCCCCAGATTGTGAGCAATTTCCTCTTGTATAGCCGATAAATCTAGGATTTCATTGGACTAATCAATCAGATTAGTGGTCGGCTTATCTACGGTAGGAGCTTGCTTATCTTGTTAAAGTGGTGAGCTCTCTTCAAAAGAAGTCTTCTCTTTCTTTTCCCATAGTGATCTATCTTCGTTAAAATTCTGCTTGACGAGTTTTTCCTTGTTTGTAAACTCTGTAATGAAATCTGCTACTGCCTGGCCTCTTTTCAATATTATCAGTTCGTATTGTATGTCATTCTCTCCTAATTCTATAGACGAAGCCATCGGTTTGCCTTATTTCTCAAGTTTATGAATGACTTATCGTAGTGGCAGGTCTGTAGAGACTATAATGTTGTGAGTTTGAAAATATGGATTTATTCTTAGGGACGCCTCAATTATGGTAAAGCCCATTTCTCTAGCATTGGATATGGGATCTCTTCTCCTCGGTATGCTTTGCCTGTATAGTAAACATATTTTTGCACCCCATTTTCTAGGTGGACAAACATCGAGCTAATTGCTGACTCAGATACAATTAATTATAAATAGAGTTTATCTACTATGATAGACCTTGGGAACAGTTTCCATTCAAATGATTTTTATATTACCTTAAATCAAGGAAGGTATTTGTTGGTAGCTTGAGAAACGAATTGGTTTTGCATTGTTACCCTTCTTGTTAAATTTTTCACCTCTTTCTTGTTTGTTGGAGACTACATGTTGATTAATGCTTGGGTCTTGTCTATATTTTCTTAAATACCTCTATAGTTTATAATGAAGTCGAGGAACATTCCTTCTCGTACTCTGAATACACATTTTATTGGATTGATCTTCATTCTATGCTTTTTTAGCTGGTTAAACGTCTGACCTAAGTCTTTGAGATGGTCAGATGCTATGTTGATCTTTATGAGGATGTCGTCTACGTATACTACCGTGTTCCGATCAATTCATTCTTCAAACACTTTGTTCACTAACCTTTGATATGTTGCCCTATCATTCTTGATGTTGTAATAATAAGTACCATGATTGGTCATAACCGAAGGTGTTTCCTTGTCCTCTGGTTTCATCTTGATTTGATTATAGCCTGGGTAGGAATACATGAAACTAGGTAGTTCATATCCGACACTAGCGTCAACTAATTGATCAATCATTGGTAAGGGATAATGGTCCTTTAGAGAGGCTTTGTTCAAATCCATAAAGTTAACACACATACTCCATTTGTAATTCTTCTTTATGAATATCACAATGTTAGAAAGCCACTCTGGGTACATAATGTCCTCAGTGAAGCTTGATTTTTGAAGTTTTTCTACTTCTTCTTTTATGTCCTTGTTCTTTTCCTGACTGAAGACACATCGCTTTTGTTTGACTGATTTGGCATCCTTGACTATGTTAAGTTCGTGACACATGAAGTTTGGATCAAATTCCGGCATATTGTCATAACTCTAAGCAAAAAATTCTTTCATTTCTTGACAAAATCCACCTACTCTTTTCAGATGGTAGGGTACAGTGATGATCTGACTTGTGTTATTTCCTTCGGGTGTTCATTATCCAAGATAATTGATTTTACCACTTCCACAACTTTCCCTTTGACCATTTCTGCCTCATCGTGTGATCCAACATTTTTATCTGGTAGTAGTGGTTAATTTTTTTAGTTCCTCCTAGTTGGCTGTAGTATAATAACACTCTTTGTCTTTAACTTGATTCGCTTTAATCACGTCGACCCCATAATGAGTGGGGAATTTAAACACTGATGCACGGAAGAAGGTACAACTTCAAATTTCTTTAACTAAACTCTGTTGGAGATAATATTATACGCTGAGTTGACGTTCTTATCTAATATGAAGAACTATATCTTCTCAGATCGATATGTCGATTAGACAGCGATCATTACTTCCAGATTAATTGTTCTTAGGGGTAAACCTTATCTCGAGAGAAACCATTAGGAGGCATGTGGTAAGTCTCAAGTTTGTTGTCCCACAGGCCCAAACCCTTAAAGAAATTGTAGAATGATACGTTGGTCAAACTATCATTGTTGACCAAAACTCTTGAAACCTTTCCTCCGTGTACCATCATCATGACAACTAGGGGGTCATCACCAGGATAACGCACCCCGAATAGGTCAATTTTGGAGAACTCGACCCCTAAAATATCTTTATTTGCCTTCCTCGGATGAGTATCTACATCACTGGTCAAGTCATTATAGGAAAATTGATTTTTTATGGCATAAATTAATTGCAGAAAAAATCACCATAAATGTCAGAAAAACTTTTTGTGGTAATTTTCATGGCATTTCCACAAGTCGGATAATAACCAATGTGGTAAAAGAACAATGACATTTTGAAAAATGCGGGGAAAAATTATCGTCATTTTTTGCGGCTTGGCATAACATTTTTGCAACATTACAAAAATGCTAAGAATAACATTTTGCTATAACTATCAAATGTTAAATAAACATTTGGCATCATTGAAAAAATGCCGAGAATAATAGTGACATTAAACAAAACTTAAGATTGTTTTGTGACATATGGTTGGAACAAGTGTTGAAAAAAATATTTTTAACAAGTATTACGTTCATTTAATTCTTCTCTTGATTCATAACATATTTAAATATAAATAAAATAAATTACCATGACACTAAATTAAGAGGTAGGTAATCAAATTAAAACATCATTAATATTAAAACAAATAACATTCACCGTACATAATCGTAATTGAGCTTGGAAAAATTATTCACTCACAAAATAAAATGTATTACATGTCCAATAAGAAAAAGGAGGAAAACATGAAGTAATAAGAAGTTTCAAATAATGTCCGAGCCTCATCCATCAAAGTCAAACATCCTTTTTTACCTATAAGAAAGTCATTGGTTAGTCACTAATACTTATTCTTTAGTATTTTAATTAGAAATAAAAAAATAAAATTATTACATTAACAATATGCCATGACAATGTTGAATAATAAATGTTGAATAATACGCATCTCCATCTATGGACTTTATTCTATAAGGCCTAGGCAAAGGCTCATTTGTTACAAATGTTTTCTCAATAGATACTTTCCAAAAGTCTTCACTCAATGTAAAACTCCATAATTTTTTGGAAAGATCCTTAACTATAATGAATTCACATGCCACAACAACTTTTTGAAGTCCATAAGAAATAAGGTATACAATTTTAAGAAGTGCATTGTTTGAGACCTTTTTCGTGGTTGATGTTGATTGTTCTTGTTCTTGTTCTTCGTATTCTTTGATGGTTCTTTTTATAAACAAGATGAAATATGTCAAGAAACATACATTTCTAAAGAAAATTGTCGATTTTCTTTTCTTTTTAAGATATCCCCAAAATTAAACATTATATACAACATCATGAACCAATAACTCAATGTCAACTATAAATAAACTCCCTAATGAAGCACATATAATTATGTATGGCTTATGAAATCCATCTACATCCTGTTGTAATAAGATAAAAATAATTTCATTACAAAGGCATTAAACAAGAATAATTATTCTACGAATGTTAGCTAGTATTGGTCGAATGCATAAACATATTTGAATTGAATTCCCAACTAACACCCATTTTAAATTGGTTTTAATTAGAGAAAAAATATATATTAGAGGGCTTGGTCGAGTTATCTATTGAATATTTTATAGTAAGATACCTAAGTTAAAGTATCATTCGTCTATTCACTAACACGAGTAATAATCTCGAGGGAGGCCAAATGTTGAGAATTTACCATCTACAATAAATAATTTCTTTCAATCATGAAAATGTAAAGTTTTAACTTTGTGATTTTAGAAAGTTGTTATCTACTAGCCTGTTGAGATGGAGCTATATGGTAATTTGATTGTAGTACACCTAAAGGATGAAATTGGTTGGTTTCCTCTCCTTGTCGATGAGGTTGCAAAATAGACCTACAAGACAGTATGTTTCGCTCATTGGAAGATTAAAGAACCCATTATTAACATAAATTGATATAAGAAATTGCACACACACACACACACACACACACACACACACACACACACACACACATATATATATATATATATATATAACCGGTGTCATGCATGACAAGTACATATATAATTAGATAACTCTTGTGTGGTGCATCTATCATGCATCCACCTGGCAATAGGTTTTACCATCCATCGTTCGAAAGTTTAATACAAATGTCAGAGATTCTAAGCAAAGCACAATGGATTATATCACATATTTAGTTACGACAAGTAACGAATAAGCACTAAACTCAACTCAATAAAGTCATTTCCTAATTATTCGGAGTCGAATACATGAATCATGTTTTTCCATTATGCTCGGTAGTGCAATATCATAAGTGAAACCAAATAAGTAGGACATAAATGATGATATAAAAAAATTAATTTTACCAAAAACTCAAGCAGAGGCACACAAATTAGAACATCCAATAAGAACACAAATTAAAACAGATCACATGAAAATAACATAAGCAAATGTCCACTTCGAATGCAAAACAATATATTAATCCTACAACATAAATCATAAATCATCTTAAAGTGCACATTAATTAATAATACTTAGGAATACTTAGCTTGTCCTTCATCAAGTTTATCTTCTTGAGAGACTTACTTCAATCAAAGAAGAAATATAAAGAAATAGTGGGCAATGTCAGTTGTTTTACACATACAAAATCTGCTTATGTATAACAAATCTGTTGTAATTCGCTTTTATCTCCTATTATATAAATTGAGGACTAACTTCAGTCCTTTTAAGGATCGATCACAATCTACTTTCCAAGATTATACTCATGACATTAAATTTTGTTTATCATAATAAGGGTATATGAAGAAGTCTAAACAACACACCATCAATTTTAAAATAACAGTCATGCAAACTAACACCATTTTATATCCCACACCTTTCTTACTCTACTGTGGAATTAAACATGAAACTGTTCGAACTAAAACCTTAGGTTTAAGCCTATTTTTTCAGTTCAAGTAAATGGGAATGTGTACCTTTGAGAGATCAAGGGGGCTGATGGTGAGTCATCCCTTTGAACACCCTTTGATTTAGAGTGGGAACTCATAATTGTAATCTTCACCATTTGCAACCTATGGCCTCCCTGTATATAAGTAATTGGTAACATAAATGAATTTATGGACTAAGTGGGGAAAATGAAGAAACACCACTTACAACATAATAATATGGATCTCAAAACATTATCGTAACTTTAAAGAGCATTCAAACTGGTCAACTTCAGAAACTATAAATCCCATAAATTATAACACAAATTTCATTTAACCCAATCAAACAAAAATTTAATGAAGCTTGTAATTATTTATAACTTCAAATGAATATGCATCTACCTTAATGGGAATTGCCGACTAAGAGCCCTTGGAAATTGTATCCAACTATTTGTAATTGCCACTAGCCACACATTACTCTTATCGCCAAGGAGCAATTTAACATAGTCAGTGCTTGCCAAAGATCCAAAATACGTACAAATTTTATAAATCTCTTGCAAAGGAATTGTATATGAGTAATTATACCATAACGAGTAAAATTAGAAGTTAATTATTTTTAACCAAAACCTATGTACCAGGTAAATAGCAAAAAAAATTAAAAATCTTTTTCAAGGACTTCTGTCAAAGTAAGAACATTTAGATGAACATCATACCCTTGAATGAGAGCCGTAAATTTTTAAGTGTCGGGATTGTAAAAATTGTTTGAGGAACATTCATCCAGAGATTTGGTTTTTAACTTCAAATAGTCCTTGATTTTTTTGCCTCTATGTGGTGCTAAGGAACACTCATTCAAAATAAAGATCAATCTTCCTTCATTATCTTTTCTCCAGCAGGTTTTAGAATCAACATTCTAAGCTTAGTCGCTAAGAGTGGGATATATATTGAAATCAATATAATATCAAATTTCATTAAACTAAGTCTCTCTAAAATAATAAATAATTCTTGTATAATTCATTTGTAACCACTTCCATATTGAGAAGTAACTATCCACAAATTCATCTTTGAGTTGGTCTGTCAAAACACTCACATATATGTCGGCATATTTAAAAATTGGTGAAAAAATTGGGTAAAAGAAAAATATCAAATAATATTACTTCACATATTTAAAATTACAATGGAGTTAGCATGGGTATATAATACTTGTTTACTCAAAGTTTTTCTTCAGATTTCACAAAGGGCAAACTATATCATCTGTATATGCACCATGTGTACTATGGTTTCCATATACTGCCATAAAAAGAAATATTACACTTCATAATTAAAACCAATAAATTGAACAACCTATAAATACATGGATTGTATTACATATTAAATTACCAAAGAACACGATACATCTCACAAACATAAATAGTTGTTTAGAAACATGTGGGAAGTAAAAAAAATCACCTTTTTGTTGGCAGTATAGCATGAGATAATTAATGAACCATCTTATGCATCTCCTTATCATCACGTTGATATACTCCGCCCTAAACCAAACACTTACATGTGTATATCCAGTCCAAAACATTCTTGGTGAGATCGTATAATCCTATATTAAATTCTTTGGGTACCGTAACAAATATGTCATGATTTAAACCAAGCATACAAAAAAATAACCATTGAAGTGTATCACTTGCAATACTAAGACACATATACGTATAAGAGAAATAATTGTCACTAGAGATGATTAGGAAGTTGAGAATTTTAAGCGTTGTCTTTGATGTTATGACTTAAATTTTGATTTGATTATGTAATGGCATAAGGATTTTAATCCCATTCAAAATCTCAACCATAAAGAAATAATTAAAAAAAAACATGTTAATTTATGTTGCATTGTCTATACTAATTTTATTCACATCGAAAATTTCTATAGCAATGGTTTCTACCAAGAATAAAAAAATCTTTGTAACACACAACACATGAAAATTAGTGTTCATCAACAATATTATTTTCGCCATTAGTTGAATTATCCTAATGAGATAATGCTTTTCTTATCCATTGCCCCATACTTGCATGTCCCTTGCATCACCTTCTTCCCCCAAATTAAATCTTTAACATGCCTAGAAGTTAAATATACAAATAAATCCCTCTAAATCTCAAGTCAAAAAATTAAAAACAATGACACTAAAAGTTGATCAAACAAAATAACAAACCAAAACATATTAATTGTTATACATAAGGGGGGTCATACCTGAAGAGATGAATAGGAAATATAGGTTTCGATTTGAGAAGTAAGCTACAATTCTGAAAATAAATAAGATATATACTTTTGGTCTTAAAGAATATATATATATATATATATATATATATATATATATATATATATATATATATATAGAGAGAGAGAGAGAGAGAGAGAGAGAGAGAGAGAGAGAGAGAGAGAGAGAGATTGACTTGTGAGATGCAAGGAACTGGTAGGAAAAATAGATGACATAAATGAAAGAATTGAGTAGGAAAAGCGATGAAATTTTGTAGGTTTTTCATGAGATTCTGTAAAGAGAGAGGGAAGGGTGGATAGGTGAGAGGGTGGATGAGATTTAGGAGGAATATATGTAATTAATGGACGCTGCTAAGAATGGAATGTGTGCGAAGCGTATGGGTAAATAGCTCAATTCCATACACACTAATATTTTCATCATTTTCTGATCTATTTTAACTACATTTAATCTATGTGTGGTGTGAAAGGAATATAAATATTTGGAAGAGTAGAGGATGGGAAATTATAGAGACGTTGATTAAAGAGGCATAAAAAATATAAAATAAATGAGAAGCTCGCAGACGGACTTAAGCATAAAGCATAAGAAACTAAAGATGAATTAAGCACAAACTCGATTACTAGATTTGCACCAAGTAAAATAAAAATAACTCAAATATAGACAAGTCCCCATTAGAATATTTCAATAGTCAAACCCTTTGAGCCTTAATATTATCCATTCATTTCATAACCCCAAAATTCCATAACGAACTCCACATTGGAGTTATAAATCATACATATTACCTTCCATAATTTTATTTGGAATGTTACTCGGGATTGAATGATGTTATTGTCTTGTGATTGCAATTGAGCATGAAAAGAGAGAGAAAAGTGAAGAAAAGAAAGAAGTGAAAAAGACAAAAAGAGAAGTGAAAAAGAAAACAAAAGAAAAGAAAAAGTTAAAAAAAAAAGAAGAAAAGAAAACAAAAGAGTTTGTATATGTTGTATATAGTGTTCAATAATTATTGTCGCTCTTCAATTTCATATTTGATGCTTGTTATGGAAATCATTTTTCCATTTTGAAATTTCTCGCAAGTTTCCATTATCCCAAGTTTTTCGTCCCCGAACACTTTGAATTTGTACAAATTTTCTTCATTTCATAACCCGAGCCTAGCCTACATCACAACCCCATAAAGTCCTATGTAATCCTAGGGTGAGTTCAATTTAAAATTTTAAATAGTTTTGATAATCTATAAAAATACATTTCGCCGCCTTTAATGATCAGTATCTTATATTGAGATTACATATTTTTTCATTTTATATATAGCGTTCTTCATTAGTGACATGTGCACAGCTTAGTTTCCATTTACATAAACTCTTTATGCTCGCATGTCCCGTATATTACCTCCCCTTTCATAGTTATTTCATTTGTTGAGTGTAATGCCCAGTGAGGATTGATATATGCATGCTTTTATGTTTATCCAGTTTATATAAAAAAAATTCCAAATCATATTTTGCATGTGCTCGCTCCGCTCCAACTTTTAAGGTTTCAATTCGACGAAGTTCGTTCTATAATGTTAATAACTACGTACATTTGTGTGAATTCATTCACAATGCAAATAACATGTTGAAATCTCATTCGTTATTGTTTAGCATGTCAGTTTTGTTGGGTTGGGCATATTTTGAAGGAAACTTTGATGTTTGTGGGTTTCATCCCTGAAAAGCCTCACGATGCAACACCCATCCACTAGGGTAAACTAGGAGTTTAATAGCTTATTACATATGACAAATGTAATCGTTCGTCCACAAAAGTGACATTTATCCCCTTTGTACATATCTCCTTTTTTTTGTTTACTTTTAGTTCTTCTTGCTTTGTACTTCATTGCTAGGGACTAGCAATGTGTAAGTTAGGTAGTGTGATTCAGCACGAATATTGTATTTATTCACCTTTATACTTATGCATTTTAGTCCCCTCGGGTACGTTAATTCCTATATTTATGCTCACTAGTAGACAACCTTTGTTTTATATGTTTACATGCCATATGAGGTAAAATTGAGCTTTTGTAGGTATTAAAGTGCTTAGTGTGAAGTTTGATCGCTTTTCATAAAAGTTCCATTGAATATTGTAGTTTGGGGGCATTTTAGTAATTTTAGCATTTGACTTTTAATCCCGAACTCTTCATGGAAGTTGAATCCCTTTGATTTCTCTTCACGTGGCCACTGACAGTGCATAATTCTAATGTATAATGAAGAAGTTGTTGCATTTTTAGGATTATTTTGTCTTCAAAAGCACATTCAAGGGCATTTTAGTCATTTGGCTTTTTATCTCAATGTCTTCTTGGAATTTGTACCCCTCTGAGATAGATTCACATAGCTTCTAATCGCGCCTGATTCCGTGTTATAACGAATAAGTTATGGTATTTTCCTATGGTTGATCCAAGCTGAGAATTCAGCACTGTCAGGTGCGAATCGATTCGGAATTTTGCCGAATCGATTCGGCTATAGTAAAAGTCTGCAAATTTGTAATTTTAAGTTGGTTTTTGGTTGGGAGTTTAGGTAAAAACATTCTATTAAGCTGGGGGATTATTTTTAGACTTCATAATATCATTTTTAGGTTAGAATTTGGGGATTTTTGTTGGAGCTTTCCCTCTCCTCTCTCTTTGGGTTTATACCCATTTATGTAGTATATTAAACTATTCACTATCTTCTTCTTTATATACATGCTTTAATTCCTTACTTTCTTGCTTTGTAATTAGTTTTTGCTTCGATTTATTTGTTATTGGTTATTTATTTCATGCTTTCATTTACTTAGTAGTTGTTTTAACTAATTTATTTGTGTCTTGTGCATAGTTTAAAGGGTTTGGGTCATGTGCATCCATTAATGGGTGTCGAGATCCGAAAGGTAGTTTTTTGGAGAAAATCATGTTTAATCGAAACCTCACGTATTAAAATGGGTTTATTACGGGTTTAATTTTATTTGTCATGCAACGTTAGTGTTTATAGCGATAATTTGATTTTAAGACGCGTGTGGCCATTTTTGATTAAATGATTTATCTCTCATTTTTGGGTGAAATTCCCTTCATGCGTCATGTTTATGATTAACTAAAAATGATCGATTAAATATTTTCGAACCAAAATTTGGATTTTGCGTTGTTTAGCCTTTAGCGGGGATGTGATCCTAACTCTTATTTTATTAATTCTTGTTTAGTTTTATCTTCTGATTTCCCCCTTTTTCTCCTCTTAAACCCGTCACTTTTTACACTTTTATTTTATAAGTAATAAATCAGTTAAAATCTGTCAAACATTCCCTGTGGATTCTCGATACCCAGACTGGTCGCTATACTCCCTTGTTCAGTGTAGTCATAGTTTAGGTTTTTGTATTGAGGCGGTGAATCGAAAACAACAATAGTGCTTCTACACGAGCACACGGTTCACACTTGATCAAAATGGCATCGTTGTCGGGGAGTGTTTTGTTTTATATTGTAATTATTTTATTATTTCATAGTATTTTTTCATTTGTATTTGTATTCTTTGTTTTAACCCTTTTTTCAAGATAACACATTTGAGTGCTAAGAAACTGTGATTCTCGACTGCGTACCTTCCTACTTGGATTCTCAATCTACAAACAATCAGGTAACCATGTCCTACTTCTATAGCTTTTTCAGTTATTCTAATGATTCTTACTTTGGGGATAGTTTTAAAGTTTTCCATTTTCAAGAATTTCTTCAGAATGAAAGTCTTGAAAACATTTATCGGTATGAAAATAGTTGTTAGGAGCTTGATTTGGATGCATTATTCGAATCCAACGATGATTTTTCTTCCACTACTTATTAATTTGAAGAAGAGTTTCAACCAAATGAGGAATCCGAGGTTCTAGAGATGAGGAAGCCTACTTTGGAAGAAACCTTTCTTCTTTTCACCCAAGGTGTGGATAACATTATTGGTACTGGATTGAGACTTGAAGCACTTTGCAATGAAATTGATTCTTTTGTGGAAATCAACAAGGAGGTGAAGACTTGTGTTTCACCCTAACTTTTTATAGAACATTTCATTGAAAGTGAGTCTTTCTCCCCCGAAATTCAATCTTTTTTCGACGATGAGTTGATTGAGATTGAATTTACTTCATTACCATATACGTTTTTCGTTATTGAACCATTAGAGGTACCGATTAATTCCTATGAGTCCATAGAAATTATTGAAACTTCTACACCTTTTGCCGATGAGGACTCTTTGCCGGACTTGTTTTCCAGATGGACTCTTCCCCCATGTGTGAACCACCTCCCATTCCACTTGAAAAGCCTTTGTGAGGTGACTCAATTTTTAAAGTGTACCTCTCCCACTTATTATCCAAATCCCACATCATCCCCCAAAAATTTATAATTGCCGATGGTTCACCTTTTCCACTACCCACATGACTTTTGTTGTTCAAACGGAATTCATATCTTACGGGAGGCAAGTTTTCTTGGGAGGCTCCACCGTTGATCTTCCAAAGTCAAATTATTTTTTGGGTGGATACTCAACTATTTAAACTTTTAGTGTATAGTTAGTGTGATGTCCAAATTGTATGTTGTAAATAGTTAGCTTTTTAATTTGCTTTCTTTCTTTATTCTTTCTTTTTAGTTTAGTCTAGTGTAATTAGTTAAACTTTTTGTTATTGCTTTTCGTTACGCTCGGTAGTAACTTGTTTTGTAGATTCTTTGGACTAGTACTCAATGGGGATTGCTCGAATGTTGGGTAATATAATTATTTTCCTATCTTTGTGTTGTGTTCTTGATTTGCATTAAGGACAAGGCAACATTTAAGTTAGGGGGTGTAGGATATTCTATCCATTTCATGTTTAGTCCATGGATTTGATCACATGTTAGTTACAAAGCATGCTTTTTGTTAAAAATAGAAAAAAATTTAAAATATTTTCTTTCTTTTTTCTCCTTTGTTGGGCATTTTTCTTTTGTTTCCGATGATAAATGTCAATAATTACCCGATCCAATAGACAATTCAACATAAAAATTATAAATTATGAAAAAAATTCCTATTACTTTCTATAGAGACATTAAATTCAATCATGTTCTTACTCTAAAAAATGTCTTGTTCATTCCTCAATTCAAATTCAATCTCATAAATATTAGTGCTATTACAACTGATTCTAACCTCAATGTCATGTTTCTCCCTAATTGTTTCCTTGTCCAGGAAATCAACACCAAGAAGATGATTGGAAAGGGTGACGAGATTGGGGATCTCTATGTCCTTGACTTAAGATCATTACAATCTAATTCATTTAAGAACTCCTTGTATTCTAATTCATCTATTGTGTTTAACAATGTTCCTACTAATACTTTGGCATAATAGACTTGGACATCTTTCTTGTAACAAATTAGAATGTTTGAAAACTCATTTACAATGTGATACTTCCAAGTTCAATAAACAAGCATCTTGCTACACATGTCCCTTAACCAAACAAAAAAAAGGCTTTTTTTTTTATTCTCATAATCATATGTCTCATTCACCTTTTGATCTAATACACTATTATATTTAGGGGACTTATCGTATCACTTCTCATATTGGACATAGATTCTTTTTCACTTGGTGGATGATTATTCAAGATTCCCTTGGGTGTTTCTTCTCAAACAAAAATTTAATGTTACAATAATTATTCTAAAGTTCTTTAATATGGTATTACTTAATATA
This sequence comes from Sambucus nigra, assembly GCA_949130495.1. Classification (NCBI taxonomy): domain Eukaryota; kingdom Viridiplantae; phylum Streptophyta; class Magnoliopsida; order Dipsacales; family Adoxaceae; genus Sambucus; species Sambucus nigra. The sequence goes on along the minus strand of OX422222.1, from coordinate 121,317,860 downwards.
ACACTATAATCGAATCATCCGGGTCTGATAATGCTCATGAACTAGCATTCACTGATATCTTCAATGAAAAAGGAGTTCTACATCAATACTATTGTGTTGAAAGACCTCAACAAAACTCTGTGGTAGAAAGAAAACATCAACATTTATTAAATGTTGCTAGAGAATTGAATTCCTAATCAAGATTTCCCATACAATTATGGAATTAATGCATTCTCACTACTACATATCTTATAAATAGAACACTTACACCATTTCTTAAGCATAAAACTCCATATGAACATCTTTATCACACCTTGTTAATTATTCACATTTCAAAGTCTTTGGTTGTCTTGGTTTTTCTTCCATTCTATCTGCTCATAATACAAAATTTCAACCAAGATCTAGAATTTGTGTTTTTCTTCGTTACCCTCCTAGTATCAAAGGCAATAAGATGTATGACACCATTTCCAAACAAATATTTATCTCTAGATATATTTACCTTCATGCAAAAATCTTATCATTTCATAACATCACTTCATGCCACAATTTAATTGATCATTTTCCTGATATAGTTCTTCCCATTCCTGCTAGTGAAACTCATTATGCTAACTCTATTAACCCCAACACCAACATTTTCACATGAAGTCCTAATTCATTCTAACCATCAAACCTTAATTCAAATGCTTCTAGTTCAGATTCGATTCATAACACAGAAATTCTTATTTCCATTTATCTAAATTTAGAAGATCAACCAAAAACATCAAAGCTCTATTATAACTCATATATTTCCATTATAATTTTCTAACTCATCAACCAATTCCAAAATGTAACATTAAATATCCCTTATCACCTTACATATCCTATAATTCCCTTTCCCACTGCCATAAAAATATCATTCTCATTGTCTTTTGTATTGTGAACCAAAATTCTATCACCAAGTCATTTCAGATAAAAATTGAGAGAATGACATAAAAAAAGTACTTGATGCTGAGCTTATTCATACGTGGACTATAGTACCATTACCATAAGTCAAACACTGCATTGGTTGTAAATGGATTTATAAAATCAAATATAAATCCAATGGTTCTATTGAAAGACAATGGAACAATAGTTTTCAAAGTCTATACTAAGCAAGAAGGTCTTAATTTCATCAAAACCTTATCCTCCACTTGCTAAGTCAGTCACAGTTTAAGTTTTATTGGCCCTTTATTCTAGTAAAAAATGGTATACTACCCAACTCGACGTGAATAATGCTTTCTTAAATGGTAATCTTTTGAGGAAATTTATATGGATCTTCCACTTGGATATGGCAAAATGGGGAGTGCTCTTATCCAAAACTAGTATACATACTACACAAGTCCATTTATGGCCTAAAACAGGTATCAAGCCAATGGTACTCAAAGTTTTCTCAATCTTTTACTCAATTTGGCTTCATTCAATCAAAGGTTTATCATTCCTTATTCAATAAAGGATTTGTTTTACTTTTATTTATTTATTAGTCTATTTTGATGATATTATCATCATTATACCCAACTTACAAGCCATCCAATCCCTTAAAACCTTCTTACCTCCTCAATTCAAGCTCAAACATTTAGGGGACTTAAGTATTTTCTTAGTCTTAAAATTTATCACCGAAACAATGTCATAGTACTTTCCTAAAGACATTACACCTTGTAGTTTCTTTAAGACTATGGTTATCTTACCTGCATAGCTACTTCAACTCCTATGGATCCTAAGCTCCAACCCAATACATCAAATGGGGATCTTCGTACTGATTCTTCTCAATACAAACAACTTATAGGTTAATTAATCTACCTTACTCTCACCAGATCTGACATTACATTTGTAGTACATAAACTTAGTTGATTCATCTCTCAACCTAAACTTCCTCACCTTCAAGATGCTCATCATCTTTTAAGATACTCAAAATTTATCTTGGTCATGGATTTTTTTCTCATCATCTTCTTCTCTCCAAATTAAAGCCTTCTCAGATGCTGATTAGGCCTCTTGTTCAAACACTCGCAAAGCAGTGACTGGTCTTTATATTTTCTGTAATGAAAAATTTCCATTCGAGTCACTTTCTATGTAATTGTCTTTATTCCAGACAAAACGTTTGATTCATAGGATAAAATTTGCGTTGTTGATCGCATAAGCCTATAATGTGTTTAATGAATAAGTAGTGGCCAAGCTTCAAATATTGGATGCAACGTATCGTGTTTAGTTTCAAGTTTGTTTTCATGTTTGTCGAGGATCTCGCAGGTATAAATTTGTATTGACTATGAGTGATTGAAAATTTTAAGGGTGTTTATTTTTATACTTAAAACATTTGGAATTATTTTTAAAATATTTAATAAACTATAAAAGTGGGTGAAAATGCTGTGATACAACTTTAGGATTGTGCACGATCTTAATGGAGTGATTTATTTTATTAATTGTCCAATCACAAATCCAATTTATTCTTATTATCCTAAGATATTCATCTAAGTGTTATATAGATAAATAAAATATGCAATCACACGGCAATTGACGAAATATCCCTTTTCAGGGCAAAACCTTTTATATCAGCATTTTAAACACTTTACAAGACAGTCAACTTACAATACTACTTGATATAACGGACAAGTATAATTCACAGTCTTTGAAGAATCTCTAAACAATACCACTCATTCGTGAGCAGTCCATAGGTGGCGGTCCACCCTCGATATCCACCGTTCAGTCTTCAGCCTTTAATCTTTAGCAGTGATCCTTTTGGGTTCAGAAGTCAGCTATATATATGACCTTTCCACAATAAGTGTAACTCAAATAAGATTCAAAACCATTCACAAAATATGTTTGGGGATGTGTTTATGAATCAAAAAGTTTTTTCAAACCCAAAAGGTGGAAAAACATCAGTAAAGATATTCTGATTACATTTTTCAGATGTCCCACGAAAAAGAACTCAAAATAGATATTTATAAGAATGCGAGCAAAAATCAAGGTGGTGGTTCGTTCAAATGAAAATAGAAGTCGTTCGAACGAGTAAGGCATTTTGTTTGAATAAAAACATTGTTCGTTCGAATAAGACTCGAATCTCATTTGAACCGTCTTCTAAGGAGCTTCAAACGAATTCAAACAGAAGGCCCTCGTTGGATATTTGTTCGATGTAAGATATAATGACCATTCTCATGTAAATCCAAAGTCATTCGAACGAGATATCAATCTCGTTTGAATGAGGTTAAAAAAAAATAGTTTTTAATTTAAAAAGTCGAGCCTCGATTTTTATAAAAAATAAACATCCCAGACAAAGTTTATGAATAATTTTAAACGCCAATTGTTTTTTAGTTTTAGGGGATGTAGGGAAGTCTTGAATGTTGGAGTCGGTTTGTCGTGATGGTACGTGACGATTTGTAACGGGATACGCCAAATGTGCCATGGAGAAAATAAAATGAATAATAAGCCTATGCTAAACTATTTGCCCTTAGAAATCCCCCCCCCCCTCCTTCGGCTATTTCGAAACAAAATTATACAATCTTAATCGAAATCCAAATTACATAAAATACCCCTATAAATTACAAAATTCTAATACCCTTCCCAATCCCTAGAAATGGAACGACATATATAAACTTTGTCTTCAATCTCCATTTTTTCTTCCTAATCTTCTCATAAATTCCCAAGGGAAGCTACACATATGAAATAAAGAAAAAAAAATAACCTATGATGCATCGAGTTTGAAATAGAACATAAAACTCATAAAGCAATAAAGCTATCTCCCCTATAAATTAAATTCATCATCAAATCAAATCTCCCCCTTAATATGTTCTCCACCTTTTTGTTAGAAATAGACACATGAGTAGAATCTAAACATGAAGTATAAATCATCACATAGAAGAAGTAAGATATTTTCTCTAAGATATATAAACAATGCACGTGCATTGATAATCACAAATGCATAATCCACCAACTATTTTTGAATAATTTTAAAAAAAGTCTCAAGTATATAATTTTACAAAAACAACTTACAGCATGAATTAATATAAAGATACTCGAATCATATAAGCAAAATGTAGGGGTGTGAACATATTCCATAGGTTAATCAACGTAGATAAACATAACACATGTGCAAGAAGGATTGAGATACCACTAACGAATGATCTCAAAGTCTAACTTAGGTGTAAAGATTATGACCTCATGTGAAATTGACTTAACCTAATCAACAAAACAAGATCTCAAGTGATTTTCACACGAATGAGGCCAAAAACTATGTAATAGTTTTTTCGAGACTTATATAGTTTGTGCAAACCCATTGATCTTCGAGTTAAATCCCTCAAAATCTCACACATAGAAATAATAATCTCAATTATTTTGAAGAAATCAATGCTCATATGTAATAAAGCATCAATGTTCTAAATTTGGCCCGGCACTTCTATTTTTATGTGTCGTTAATCTTTATGTATCTTTTCGTTGTAAATTGTGACTTTTAATGCAAAGACTTTGTCTTTCATAGTCCCTTTCCATTTCTTATTATTTAACCAATTTTTCAAAAAATTCTTTCAATTCAGGCAATAGTTCTTACATGCACAACTTTTTATCTTGTTTTTTCCATTTGGTTTTCTTTAAAGTAAAATTGAGATGAAAACATTATGATCAACATGTGACAGGTAAGTGCAATACTAGAATAAGCTCCTGCTCCTGTGCATTAAAGGAGACAAGGAGTCAAACATGTAGCAAGTTATCATCAAATCACAACTTAATGTCTCCACACATTATTAAGCACATATATGAAATGGTGCCATGTCCCAAAACACTACAAAACAGTCACGTGGATAGGGAAATAATGGGTGACTCAAACCTTTTTAATGTTCATCCATATACGGTGAAAAACATACAAACTCTTTTTTTCTTTTTCAAAAATTTTATCAAAGTTAAATCTTTTAGACTTTTTCACCTAATTCATAAAAAACTGAAAATATTTTTGTATTTTTTGAAAAACAAAAATCTTTTTGAATTTTTCGAAAAATATCAAAATGAAAAATATAAATACAATGATAGTACACACTAACAATAGGGACATAAGATATGAGCATGAAACCCGCCCTATTCTAGAAACAAGTCTTAACCTCAATCATTAGGCCCGAAGGAGATATCAAAAGGATATTACATCCTAAGAAATTCCTCTATCAAGTTTTGTGAAGTCTTGAATAAATATTCTAGTTGGTCTCGAAAACTCTCAAAATCTCTCAAGTGATGTGCAGGAACATACAGAGTAACATGAGTAGGAGTTTATGTGGGAACTCGTGTAGGAGCATACCGGGGAACATACCTCTGAGACACTCTCCCTATCTTAAAACAAAACTCTATAAGGTGACCTCTTTGTTTGTAATGGGAATAAACATACATGGGATTGGGTCCACCATTCCCAAAACATCAAGGACGAGATCTCCTTGGTGGGTTAGGTCGAAGGACATAAGGATTCAACATAAACTTGGGAACAAGCTCAAGTGCGGCATGGGAAGTGGATTCACCACCATAACCTATTCCTTGCCTATCAGTATTACCTAACGTGGGGCCGAGTAGAATCTTTGTAACCTTCTTGAATGTGTCTTCTAAAGTGACCTTAACCTCCCACACACGTTCAATATCGCTTGGGAGTTGGGATACATGGGTGTTGATACCAAATTTAGTCTGCTGACATGGACCAATCACTTGAAGACACGTGTCAACACTACGTGGCAAATACAAATACTGTCGACGAACAACATATTATTATCGAGCTACTCAGGTGCTCCGAGCAACTTAAAGATACCGAACAACTTAAATGGTCCGAGCTACTTAGCGTGCAGAGGATCCAAATCAAGAGAATCAAAGGATAACTACGCATTAAATGCGCATTTATTATCGTACAGATGTATATGTCTACTAGAAAACAACGCATTATCCTTTCATATGTATAGCCTCAAGGCTATAAATACATTGTAACCTCCTCATTAAAAGGGGACTTGGGATCTCTTGGTAAACCTACTATCGAGATTCAAGGCAAACTGTCAGCAATACAAAACAGTGGACGTAGGCCATTTTCATGTTGTTTATTCATTTTTATCTATGATTAATTAATTAGATATAATCTAGTTTTTACATCAACAGATTGGCGTCGTCTGTGGAAAACGACTGTACTTAGCATTTTTCACCAAAATAATTCATCATCTATGGCTGAGAATCAGGAATCCAGTAATCAAAACACTGGGGTCCCTCCAAACCCTTTTACTCCCCCAAATATTCAAGATTTGGCTGGCATAATGGCTGATTTAGCCCAAGGCCAAACGGACATGCAAGAAACTATGAGTCAACTTATACAAACTGTTCAAGGTGTAGTGTCGGCCCAATCAGGACAATGAAGTGTTCAGAGGAATACCCATTTTCCATCTTTAAGAACTAAACGAATGCTATTCTTGGAGATCTATCAATCTAGACGTACTGACTCATATCGTACTGAAAGATCTAGTGATCCTTCGTATCGACCTGGATGGACCTCATCAGTACGAGATACAGACTCCCAACGGAACATCAATCTAACGCCAAAAAGGACTAGCGCCTTAGAAAGGTTGAGTAGGGTCTCCCCTTTTGATCGGTTAGTCCCTAGGAGGAATAGAAGTCCTCCTAGGATTGTGTTGAGGAAGTCTCAACGACCATCCGACCTAAGGGAAGGCTCTGCCCAATCACTCCCAACAACCCGTAATGAAAGGTCCCAAGAGGAAAACTCAACGCGATCAGTTGCTCCTCGAACAAATAGGCCCGAGGTAGGAAACGATGCATGGAAAGGCTCTATTCAAAGGTTGGAGGACATATTAGGGGAAATGGCTAAGGACAAGAATCCACTACAAAGAAATTTTGTCCAAGAGATGCCATTCGTACAAGCAATTGTGGATTTTCCCACACCATCAAAATTCAAAGCTCCTATAGTGACGCCTAAATATGATGGAAAAACTGATCTTGTACTCCATATAGAACAATACCAAGCTACTGCCGATATCTATGCAGTTCCAAACGAGATAAGATGCAGGGTGTTTTTGGGAACTCTCACCGGGTCATCTCAAATATGGTACACTAATCTTCCTCGGGGGAAGATTGCGACTTTCCTTCAACTGGCAGAGCTTTTCATAGGGAATTTCTATTTTGGAGAAAAACCAGTTAAACGAATAGCACACTTACTGAGTGTTAGACAGAAGCGAGAAGAAAGTACCAGGGACTATATTACTCGTTTCAATAATGAGAAACTTGAGGTAATAGATTATTAGGAGAAAATAGCAATTACTTCTCTGATGAGTGGACTGTTACCAGATAAGGTGTACTATACTTTGGCCAAAAATCCGCCTAGGACCATGGCAGAAGTGATGGCAAAGGAAGCCAAGATCATAAACGCTGAGGAAGCCATGGCTGCGAAGAAGAATATAGACACTAAAGAAACAAAGGTAGAAGCTGGTAAAACCGAGAAGAAGAATCAGAAGAACAATGGTGGCAATAAGAAGTCGAAAGGAAAGCAATCGTTAGAGCAAATGGGGAAGTATGGAAATTATACTCCCTTGAAGGTAGATATAAATCACATTCTAGAGGAGATCAAGAACATCGAGGAGTTAGCCTGGACAGGGAAAATGAAGGTAGACCCTGATAAAAGGGACAAGTCCAAATATTGCGAATTCCACAAAGACCACGGTCACACGACTAAACGTTGCATAGCTCTCCAGAATAAAATTGAAGCACTCATCAGGCAAGGAAAATTGGCCAAGTATGTTGATCGCTAAAATGGTGGAAAGGCCAGCGACCGAGGAAGGCAAATATCTAAATCTCCACAATTTTGCAAAAGAAGATAAGAAGAGAGATGACGAAGATGATCCAGAAGATGACCCCGATCTCCCCAAGAGACCAAGACAACCAGAACATGAGGTATTTTCAATGCATTTTGGGTCATTTGAATGTAATGTCATTATAGGTTGAGATGCAGGAGGTGGAGATCTAACTGCGAAGAGAAAAGCTTACCTCAATGAGGCTCAAGCTTGCTCATACATACAACGAATAAACTTGGCAGAAGATGATCGCCCGGGAAGGTGAATAAGGACAAATTGGTCATCTGTTTCTTTAAGACTGACCTGGAAGGTGTATTATATCCTCATGATGACCCATTGGTGATCAAGATGAGAATGAAGGAAGTGGTGATTTCACGGGTATTGGTGGACAATGGTAGCTCTGCAAACATGATGCTTTACCCATGCTTTGATAGTTTGAACCTGAATTTAGCCCAGTTGGAGCCCTATCATAGGCCCCTCCTCGGTTTTACTAGCGAAAAGGTTTTTCCACTTGGGACGATGAAGTTGGATATGCTTATCGGTACATAGCCTGCTTTTCGAACAGAAAGAGTACGCTTTTTCGTAATGGATAAAAATGTCCAATCAGATTACAATATCATCATGGGAAGGGTAGGTCTAAAGAAGTTCAAAGTAGTACCATCTACTGTACATCAATGTTTAAAATTCCCAACCAAATTTGGAGTGGGAGTGGTGAAAGGCGACCAAAAAGTAGCTCGAGAATTCTACTATTCATCTACCGAACATGAAGAACGAGAAGAATCCAGGAAGAAGACTACTACCTATCAAGTGAATGAAATAGAAGATGCAGAGATTGAAACATTAGATCCTAGAGATGAGTCTCAGCTTGTGAAAGGCCAGGTCCTGGAAGCTACCGAAAACATCATTCTGGATGACGAACACCCAAAACGAATAACCCAAATTGGTGCGTCATTGGATGTATCATTAAAACAGGAACTGATAGCATTTCTAAGGCGCAGAAGATAGACTTTTGCATGGAGTCATGAAGACATGCCAGTAATAGACCCGAGTTTCCTGTGTCATGAGCTCAACGTGAACAAGGAAATTAAGCCAGTGAAGCAGCGAATAATAGTGTTCAGTCCTGAAAAGAACCAAGCTATACAGGAAGAGGTAGATAAATTACAGAAAGCCTTTTTTATTGAGGACGTTAAATATCCAGATTGGCTAGCAAATGTGGTGATGGTAAAGAAGAAAAATAACAAGTGGAGGATGTGTGTGGACTTCACTGATCTTAATAAAGCTTGCCCAAAAGATCATTTTCCTTTGCCTCGCATCGATCAGTTGGTGGATGGTACCTCGGGGCATGAATTGTTGAGTTTCATGGATGCTTACTCTGGCTACAACCAGATTAAAATGAAGCCTGAGGAGAGAGAAAGTACCTCTTTTATCACCCCAAGGGGAACTTATTGCTATAATGTTATGCCCTTCGGACTTAAAAATGCAGGGGCAACATATCAGCGGCTGATGAATAAGGTATTTGTAGAGCAAATCAGTCATAACATGGAGGTTTATGTCGACAATATGCTGACGAAGAGCAAGAAAATTGTTGATCATCTAGTTGACCTATGTCAGACCTTTGATCAACTAGAGAAATATCACATGAAGTTGAATCCCACCAAATGTATATTTAGAGTACGAGAAGGCATGTTTCTCGGATATATTATTAACCAACGAGGTATCGAGGCAAACCCTAAAAAGATTAAAGCCCTATTGGAGCTGCGATCTCCAACTACGAAGAAGGAAGTGCAAAGCCTCATAGGGCGAGTTGCAGCACTTAACAGATTTGTCTCACGAGCAACAGACAGATGCCTCACATTCTTCAAAACTTTTGAATGGAATGATGAATGTGACAAGGCCTTTCAAGAGTTGAAGAAATATCTGGGAACACCTCCATTATTATCTAGACCAGTGATGGGAGAAAGACTATACTTGTATCTAGCAGTTTCAGATAATGCAGTTAGCTCGGCGTTGATAAGAGTGGAGGATGGAGTACAAAAACTAGTCTATTACACCAGCAATGCCTTTCGAGGAGCAGAAATCAGATATCCCAGGTTAGAAAAGTTGGCATTAGCACTGATCGAAGCAAGAAGAAGGATGAGTCCATACTTCCAAGGTCATGCTATAGTTGTGTATATTGATATGCCATTAAGGCAAGCTCTGCATAAATCGGAGAAATCAGGAAGATTTATGTACTGGGCAGTAGAACTTGGTGAATATGATATAGTTTATGAGCCTATATCGAAGCTCGAGAGGTAGGCAGTAGCTGATTTTATCGTAGAGTTTACTCATTCCGATACCTCAGAAGAGCAGGAGTTTAATACAGATCAACCCCTGGATGTTACGGGATCATCGAATTTAACACCCGACCAACTTCCATCCATGGACGATCAAGAGAAGATAATCAACGAACAACAAGAAATGTTGGGGGAAGACAAAAGGAAACATCAAATATTCCACCGAGGAACTCTGTCTGACCAAGAGTTTGATAATGAAGTACATGTATGGAATTTGTATGTGGATGGCTCTTCGTGCGCTACAGGTAGTGGAGCAGGAATTATTCTAAACAGTCCTGATGAGATTGATATAGAGTATGATCTACGTTTTCAATTTAAGACTTCTAATAATGAGGCTGAATATGAAGCTATGATCGTGGGTCTAAGTCTGGCCAAAACCATGAAGGTAGAGCAGGTCATTATATTCAGTGATTCACTATTAATCGTAAATTAAATTCTCAAGGTGTATACAGCAAAGGGAGAATTAATGGTCAAGTATCATGCAAAATCAATGGAGGTTGTATCGAATTTTGTTGCATTTCAGTTGATCGGAATATCGAGATTGGAGAATGCAAGAGTCAATGCCCTAGCTCGATTAGCATCAGCAACATGCATCGAGCTACGAAGTATAATCCCAATAGAAATCCTGGATGGTCAAAGCATAAACGAAGATTTGATGATAAACTTCATTACCCTCGACTTGGGACCATCTTGGATGGACCCCATTAGGGCTTATATTGAAGAAGGGACTTTGCCAACTGATAAACTCGCAGCAAAAAAACTGAAGTTTAAAACTGTTCGTTACGTATTGACCAGTGGCATTTTGTATAGAAGAGGAGTTATAGCAGCACTCTAGAGATGTATCCATCCCTCCGAAGTTAAGGACTTGATTGAACAGGTTCACGAAGGGTCCTGTGGGGTCCATATAGCTGGTTGGACGCTTTTATAGAGAGCAACAATGCAGGGGTATTACTGGCTAACGATGAGAGCTGACTGCGCAGCTTATGCTAAAAAGTGCGATAAATGCCAACGTTTCTCTTCCATCCGAAGAACTCCCCAGGCATTATTAACATCCATCACCTCCCCTTGTCCATTCTCCATGCGGGGGATAGACTTGGTCGGGCCACTTCTGACGACCAAAGGAAGATTCAAATACCTCATGGTTGCTGTGAATTATTTTACCAAATGGGTGGAAGCTGAACCTCTCATTGATATGCCATATGACAAGGTCTATTATTTTATTTGTTAGAGTATTATATGCCGATATGGTCTCCCACACGCATTCATTACGGACCACAGAACATAATTTGACAACGAGGAATTCGCTGCATATTATCGTCAATCCAAAGTACTGAAGATCCACTCCTCGCCAGGCCATCCCTGGAGAAATGGGCAAACTGAAGTGACGAACAGAACCCTGTTGAATGGTTTGAAAAAATAGCTGGATGATGAAAAGGGAAATTGGATTAACTAGCTACACTCTGTGTTGTGGGCTTATCGCACTACACCACGAATAGCAACTGGACAGTCTCCATACATGTTGACATTTGGAAGTGAAGTTGTCATACCTGCTGAGTTGGGTTTACCCACACATAGGGTGATTAATTTCAATTCTCCCATAAGCGATTTGATGAGGCATTTAGATTTGGATATGCTCAAAGAAGTTAGGGAAGAAGCAGCAATCAGGAATGCTGCATACCAATAACGAACAACCTTGTTCTATAACAAAAGGGTGAAGCAGTGTGATTTAAAAGAAGGGGATTATGTGTTGAAGAAAGTGATCCAGAAGCATAATAAATTGGAGGCTAACTGACATGGACCATACATAGTAACTGAAGTTGTTCATCCTGGGACATACAGAATTGAAACCTTGGAAGGAGAAGAATTCAAGAATGCATAGAATGCAGAGAATCTGCGCAAGTACTATCAGTAATTAAAGTCCACATGTAACACGGTTTCTTTCAATATTAATAAAAGGATGTTTCGCCCATATCTTCCTCCTTTGTTGAATTTTTTTCGAAATATCAGTGCTACACACTACACAAGCACACATTCAAAGCATCAACCACTAACTCCGGTTGGTCGGCAACTCATTACCACCAACTTTGGTTGGTCGGTAACTCATTACCACCAACTCCAGTTGGTCGATAACTCATTATCACCAACTTCGGTTGGTCGGTAACTCAATTACCACCAACTCCATTTGGTTGGTAACTCATTACCACCAACTTTTGTTGGTCGGTAACTCATTACCACCAATTCCAGTTGGTCGGTAACTCAATTACCACCAACTCTGGTTGGTCGGTAACTCAATACCACCAACTCCGGTTAGTCGAAAACTCAATAACCACCAACTCCGGTTGGTCGGTAACTCAATAACCATCAACTCCGGTTAGTTGGTACCAAACTAGGCATGAAGATGGACGACCTTCCGGGGCATCCACTGTCTAGGCAACAAGGTCATCCAGACGACATTACTAAAACTAAGCAGGAACATGGGATGAAAATCATTCCATTGCTTAGGCCCATAGAGTGACAAGTCACTATAATTAAACAACAAATGGGACAAGTTTCAAAACAAAACAGGATATATATATTCACCAATGAACAAAAAAGGAAGTTCCACAAATTGTTTCAAAGAAAATGAAATGGCAAAAGACTAAAAATCTCTTCATTAAAACCAAGTAAATTACATATGATATGCAGTTTGATTCATTACCTAAAAATGTCCTATTCTATGGGTTTCTTTCCCTCTGCTTTTAAAACAGGTTCTACCCCAGCTAGAGGATCATCTAATGCATATGGATAATTTATAAAGTTTAGATCTCGCAACATTCTGACATTCATTATGGATGGTCGATCAAGCAAGTGTTCTGACTAGAGAGTTGGTCGGTGAAACTCAGAATCTTCTTAGACATGTCTGCCAAAGCTTGATTCTTCACCATCAATTGAACATCTTGATTCTTTAAGGCCAATTGAGTTCTCGTTTCTTTAATAGTAACCGGACCAGCCCTTGCTCATCCATGAGAAGAAGTTCTTACTCTATCACGAGTAGGTGTGGAAGATCCTGCTCGTTTCAAAGTTTCTAACTCATCCCGTAAGTTGGCATTTTCTACTTCTAAAAATAAAATACCATCATCATTAATGGGGACCAAGGCTCCTGAAGAAGAAGAGGCGACAGATTTGAGCTATTTTATTTCTTCTTGCAAAGCGATATTCTCTTGCTCCATCAGCTTGGCAATATGTCTATGCTCTTCGATCTCAAGCTTCAACACACTTTCCTTTTTCTTATAGGGTGACATGTACCTGTCATATCCTCGACCAGAGCTCAATTATTGGTATTTTAGTTCATAACCCTCATGTAGTAGTTAGCTAGATTCTTTGTACTGCTATTGAAGTTCCATAGTTCCTTGAAGATCTTCAATCATTTCGTAATAAGCCACATTGTTGGCTACAGCACGATCAAGTAAGCACTTCAAGTACTGGTAAGCTTCAACTGCTCGTTCAGAAGAACCTGATCCGAGGATGTCAGTTATCTGGGCCTCATTAAGGTCTGCATGACCAGCTTTGAAATAGTCATTGCACTTCTTAATCAACTCTGTATCATGATCTGATAAGAGATCCATCTTGTCCATAAACTAGCAAAGAGAAGAATAAAAATACAAAATCAACAATGATGCGAACAGAGCAAGTAAGAGAGAAATTCCAGACAAACAACAGAAGTTCAAATTTTATTCATTATAATAAAGGAAAACATAGTTCAAGGTTACATTCTAGAAAACAGCAAAACAAAAGACCCGAACAACTTTACACCTTCTCCTTATTTCCTACGACTTCTTCAGATGGTTTGGATGAAGGGGTTGGTTGCTCGAAGGGAAAGGGTAGCTTCTCGGTAGATGTGTTAGATTGTTGGACTTGCTCTGAGGTTTGGACAACAGCAATATCAGGGACCTGCTCTCCTGTCATCAAGGAAGACTCATCTGAAGCTGCTTCATCTTCTTCTTCTTCTCCAGGAGAGGGAGGAGGGCCATGAGTATGCTTCTGGAACAACTCAGAATTTTCAGTAACCTTTAATTTCTTTAAGTCTACTACCCATCCATCCCTAAAATATTTAACACTGGCATACTCCATTTGCGAAGACATAACATCCAGGCCCTTGTTCCAACCTTTGTCCCAACCAGCGCTAAAGGATTTTTTAACAGCAGCTTTCCTTTTTGCTCTTTTCGAGGAGGTATTTTCTCTATGGAGATCCTCAACAGACTTTAGTTTTTCTTCTACCTCTTTCTTGTGTCGCTCAACATCTTGAAGCTTAGCGATATTTTCCTCAGCAGACTTAAGCTTGACTTTAAGATCAGTATTATGTTGTTCGGCCTCCTTCAATTTCTTCTCCAACTCTTTGGAGGCAGTCACACCTTGATCTCTATTTAGTTCAACAGATTTGAATTGCTTCTCCCAAACATCTTTGTCCTCCTCGTACTTCTGACGAGATTCCCTCAAAGATTGAGTTAGTCCAGCAAAAGCTTCTTCTACCCCACCCGAGGAGCTAGAAGACCTGATGGCTTCATCCTTCTTCAAAATACTATTGAAGCAAGTCACAAGCTGAAAAAAAGAAGAATTTTGAGTCAATATATGAATATATTAACCTCGTTTTCCTTTGGAGGTTTCCTTTTACACTCAACTGTAACAAACAAAATTAATGTCAGTGATGCATTTTATCAAATACAAAGAAAATAAGATTTCAAAAATTAAAAGAACCTATCCCATTGCCATAAAGCGGACACCTGGGACCTTGGTACACGTCATCTCCATTTAATGGAGGGTGCTGCCAATTTTTCATCACAACCCCATGATCAAAATAATCCCTATTGGCATCGAGAAGATTGACAACTAACGCTCTATTCGAAAACCTAGTTTTTAAATAGAAAGTATTGTGTCTAGTGACCCATCTATAGAAATACATAATTTCTAGAATTCCCAAACGAGTTCCATGAAGTTGATTCAACCTATGTATTCCATTAACTACCCTCCATGTATTTGGAGCTACTCTTACAGGTGTAATATCAAAATATTGGCAAAACTCCAAACATAGGGGATTTGGCGGGAAAGAAAAACCACACTCAACTACAAGAAGACTTGGGAACCAGTGTCCCTCCACCAAAGAAAGTAAATCACAAGGATATGAAAGTTCTTCCAAGATAACCCACGAAGGGATTGAAAAGTCAGACCGAAACTTATCCAATGATTCAACAAGATAAACCATGGTGAATAAAGTAAATAAAGAAAGGGGAAAAAGATCTTACAGAAGAAAGAGAGATCGATTGACAATGAATGATGGAAAGAACGAAGGTACAAGATAGAAAGAAAATGAAGAATTCAGAAATACAAATTTAAAAAGTAGAAGACGTTTGGAATTCAGTCGCATTTAAATACTTTACCTCGAGAATAGAGAAAAGCAATGATTACAAGGGAAGACGTTTGCGTTTTCGGCGTCTAAAAGACGAAAGAGGCATAAATATCGAAGTGATCGTGAAAATTCAAAATATTTATGAAGCTTGATATTATGCACTCAAAAAGGAATTATGTACAATAAAAGCCTTCCTAAAATTTATGAAGACTAGTAATCCAAGAAGTTTTCAAGCAAAATGTTCCACACTCCCCTTTAACCTCAACTGTAAAACATTGGGGGCTTCTGTTGATATCAAATTTAGCCTACTGACATGGACCAATCACTTGAAGACACATGTCAACACTACGTGGAAAATACAAATACTGTCGACGAACAACATATTACCACTGAGCTACTCAGGTGCTTCGAGCAACTTAAAGATACTGAGGAACTTAAGCGGTCCGAGTTACTTAGCGTGCAGAGCATCCAAATCAAAAGAATCAAAGGACAACTACACATTAAATGCACATTTATTATCGTACAGATGTATATGTCTACTAGATAACAGCGCATTATCCTTTCATATATATAGCCTCAAGGCTATAAATACATTATAACCTCCTCATAAGAAGAGGACTTGGGATCTCTTGGTAAACCTACTATCGAGATTCAAGGCAAACAGTCAGCAATACAAAACAGTGGACGTAGGCCATTTTCATGAGGCTGAACCACTTTAAAATCATTTGTCTTGTTTATTCATTTTATCTGTGATTAATTAACTAGATATAATCTAGTTTTTTACATCAACAATGGGCTTTATGTTTCCCACGAGTATCCAATGAAGATTGCAAATCTCCCGTATGACTAGCCATGATGTTGGTCAAATCGGTCTCTTCCTGTCCTAAAACTATAAACTGCTCATATAAATAAATCTTCACCTTCTGTAGTTGACTCATCGATGTCTCACACACTCTCAAAACTTTCACCTCTCTCTCCAAATCTAGCACCCTAAGAGACATATCCTTATTAACATTTTTCGTTTTTAAAGTTTCGGTGTAAAGATCACTAAACTCCTTTTGGAGACCACGTTCTCCCTCACTTAAATTTTCTTCCTCGCTCTCACTATCTCCCGATTGAATTGAAACATCATCGAGGCTTTCTTGTTTAGATATATCCTCATCGACGTAGGACAAACTATAAGTACTAACGTGACTAGCCATGAACTCAACGTACGGTTCATGTAGTGATTCTCCCTTCGAATCAACTGACTCGACGTCACTATCACTACAACGGGCTTTATTCGTCAATTTCTTGACCTTTCCCTTAAACCTAGTGGGACACTCATGTGTCTTGTGCTATTTACCCTCACATTCGCAACTCCTAAATCCCGATGGATAAATCTCGAGATTTAGAGATGCCCCATGGGCTATGTAGACATTTTGGATAAATCCCGAGATTCGAGTCCTCCCTTATGCGCATTTATCATATTTTACACATATATATATATATATATATATATATATATATATATATATATATATATAGAGAGAGAGAGAGAGAGAGAGAGAGAGGCAGGCTCCTGTGCACACTAAGTTTGCACACTAAGTTTGCACATTACCTTTTAAAAGTAGTAAAAAAAATATTTTTGAGTTGATTTTTTTTTTGTGATATTTAAACATTTCAAGGAACCCATATAAAAAAAATCATCTCAAAAAAACTTTTTTTGCTATTTTAAAAAAATCGGTCAAACTTTCGCAGTTTTTAAGCCCTTCAATAACTGCGAAAGTTTGACCGATTTTTTAAAAATAGCAAAAAAAAGTTTTTTGAGCTGATTTTTTTTATATGGGTTCCTTGAAATGTTTAAATATCACATAAAAAAATTGGTGTGCGTCAGCACTAATTTTTCCTACTTTTAAAAGGTAATGTGCAAACTTAGTGTGCACAGGAGCCTGCCTATATATATATATATATATATATATATATATATATATAATGAAGGCCATATTATGCTTGTGTTTTGTCTGATATATGCATTCGTTCTTCCATGACGACTTGTGATTGAAAAACACTGATATTATATTTTGATATATTATTGTAGGGAACACTCCTAAGGATGAATTCACTCCGTCCTCTTCTATGACGCGAGTTAAATGATTCCACTCTTCATCTATATTATACACATAAGTACATAATTCACGGAGTCTAATAGGAGACGATTAGTCCCTAGACCTTTGAACTTCCCATTCTGTAACTTAGTCCCTGGCCCTTTGAACTATTTTGTTTCACAAGCATCAATATTGTCCTTGATCTCGTTCTCTTGAGGAGGCAAAATTTCTTTTACCTATTTTGTGTAAATTAGAATGGCGATTCTCTCTACACATTATCCCACTTCTATGGCAACTGAACGCCTCGAGAAAGGGTGCAATCCTGTGCACGCGCCGTAGGTAACCCCCAAAAATAAAAGAAAGGGAAAAGGTCAAAGCCCTTCGATATGGCCACAGTGACGACTCCGCTATGGACATTTTAAGAGGACTAGACTCTATTTTTGTATAGGTATTTTTCTTTTCTTCATGAGTATGTATGAATCTAACTGTATGTTCCATTTTCTCCTCTATCTTCTTTTTGTGTCTATCCACCTCACGTATATATCACTTTTCACACACTTGTATGAACTCTCCATATACACTTCACATCCTTACACTTGTATATAGATTCACTTTTACTCACATTATTCACACACCACTTAGAATATCCATGATTAGGCTTCACTAGTACACACACACACTTCTCACACTTATATATATCTCCATTCTCACTTAAACATATCACACACCACTTGTAGTTGATCCATGTATAGGCTCACTACTACACACACTCACTTGTAAAATATTCACATGTTACTTACACACATGTATATATCCCCCATCACCATGCATAGTGTAGTCTTGATGCTCCATGCCACTTTTACTTTCAAGAATACTTGTATATACTTGCTCATTAGTGTAGTACTCAATTTACTTATCAACTAAAAAAAATTACACTCTTTATAATACAGTGATTCAGACTCATGCATTTTTTCACACTACACCACCAAATGCATGGCAATATTGACCAAAATGTTGTCCTATACTGGGGGGGGGGGGGGGGGGGGTCCTTTTGTAATGGGCATTGATCCCGTGGGGGCGTAGTTAGCCGAAGAAATATGACTCTCACCTTCCATTGACTTCGTACTTTTAATGTATATCAAACGGTTCCACCCGCATCATACGGCTTGAACAAACTCACGACTGGAGGTATATAGCAGGGAACTTGTTCATGTACACCGATTATTTTAAATTCTCTCTCACACGTACCGTCCACTGGAGGTATATCATTAGGTAATTCACGTACTCTCAAGTATATCAAATGGCTTGCCCATATGTACCGATGAATGATTTCCCTTATAAGAAAGAGGTATATCGTGGAAGTTATACCAAAGGGGGGAACCCTTCCACTAACCCAATAAGTGCATAAAGCTCATATAGGCATCCAACCCAGGGCACTCATATATAGTCTATTGATTATCATGCGAAACTCTGCTAAAAATCAGGTCGGCATACGGCCTGAATTTTTACACTATTTCACTTTTTTTCCAAAACAGGTACCTCTCCATGAGCCTTTAGACAAGTCAAACAGTGTCTTACATGTTTTCAAACCCTATTTTCCCAAGCTCGGGTCATGTCCAACATTTTTTTTTTTGTATTTAGTAAAACCTAATAATACCACTAATAATAATAAACATGTTGGGATTTCTCTCATTTTCCCTCTTTTTTTAAAAAACAAACTGATAAAAACAAATTTGCCTCCTTCCAAAAGACCAAAAACTCTTTCTCTTTTTCCTTCAAAAATAAATTCAAATTGTTTCTCCTCTTAGTTCGATCACATACCCGATTTTGGTTTGGCTCCCTATTGGCTTCAGTCTTCCGTCAAATCGCCCCGAAGCTCCGTCGCTTCTTATTCTACTTCGTTTGAATTTGGGATCTACCTCCATGACCTCTACATGGAGTACATCTACCAAACAATGAATGTGCAACCCGGTCTGATGGTCGTGTTATCCCAACTGAGTGCCAAGATTGACAACCTTCAAATCGAGGTCCATGAAATGCAGCAACTCTAGGACCAATACCCTAAAGAACCTGAGGTTGTCTTTATTCATGCTATGGGTCCACGTGCTCCCGAGACTATCTTGTCCCGATAAGACTATCAACAAGCTCTGCATGCCCCACCTACCAATGGGCTACCACCGACTCAACACCCAATTTCGAACCTTGCCTAACCAGGGGATAATATGCCAATACCCGTGGATCCCAAAGATGAGGAGATGAACAAGGTCAAGGAAGACCTCAAACTGCTATCAAAGAATTTTGACCAACTTAAGATATCTAGAAACGACATGAGCTACACTCATATGTCTTCTTCTCCTAAAGCTAGACTTCCATAGAAGTTCAAGATGCTAGATATCGAGAAGTTAAGGGGGAGAGGATGGCCCAGATATTTCAAGAGACCTCAAAAGAAAGCGCACTCCGGTTGTTTCCATCCCTCGAAGAATAGAGGATCCGTAGTTGGGAGGATGTCACCTTGAAATTCGTGTCTCACTACAAATATAATGAGGAGCTAGAGGTTACATGCCAAGATCTAAAGATTCTTAAGAAAAATACTAGGGAAACAGTTAGTAGGTTCATAGGAATGGGGAGGAAAAAAGATGACACCATGACTAACAGACCCTTCGAGGAGGAACAAGTCGGTATTGTAAAGAAAAACATCTTGCCTTATATCTGAGTATCCATGGAAGGACAGTAATGCCCACACTTTCGAGCCCTTCAAGAGGCTAGTGTAGAAATTAAGGAAGGCATTACCGAAGTAAAATATGAACCAAAGAAAGTTATAAGACAGTTCACTCCCTTAAGTTGGAGAATCCAACCACTTCTACCGTTTGAACCATAAAACACATTTCACAACCGGCTACCTATTAGGCACCGAAAAGTCGCCCTAATCATGCCAAGAAAAAATACACTAAGCTCTATGCTCCCCTGTTTAAAGTCTACCAGGACTTATTAGGATGAAATCTCATTAAACCCTTAGACCTCTGTCCATTACTAGAACCACTCCCTAAAAACATCAAAATCGATGCCCGTTGTGATTTCCACCAATTATCAGGTCATACCACTAACAAGTGCTTCAACCTTAGAAATGTGATCCAAGTCCTAATAAACCGGGGTGTCATTGCCCCACCAGCTAATGCCAAATCCAATACCACTCATAATTCACTTCTAGCATATACAAATGCCTTTTTTCTAGAAAGTAACCCCAAATTTGGCCCATCTACTCAAATCGTGCCTAACAAATCACCTATCATCCCCAAAGCCTCACCTAAAGCTCTCACGATTTGCCCATCTTTTCTCCTACACCCTACCTGCTTCGTCGATCAAGCTTTGTCACTCCTTACAAGGGCTTGCATTATTGACTCCACCCAATCTAAGGGGAGTCATGGAGTTACTTACTATGTTGAACCAACACTTAGAGTTTGGGCTAAAATTTCCACCAAGATGACCATCGATTATTAGAAATTAGGTGGCTTATTCATGAAAGATTGGGAGTGGTCTAAAAAATCAGATAAATGGGTAGTACATGTTGAAGAAGTCATTTTAGATGACGTGCTATAGACCATGGCCAATATGTTTTGATAAACAAGTGAAATCTATAACATTTTTGAGTTCCTCTCCCCTTTGAATCTTCAGGGATGGTTAGTCCCTTCTTTCCGGCATTTCACCGCTGAGTGGGAAGATTTATATCGAAGAAGAAATTGAGGTTATCAAGTGTATTGATGACAGTTGTCAAGAGGACATAGTCACCACCTGATGGGGATATGATTTTGACAGCTCAGATGATGAACCAAGTCAGGGTAAAGTCACTTTATTAGCTAACTTGTCTGTAATGATATCCTTTGAAGATTTATTTTAATAAAGTTCCCAGTCATCTCTAGGTAGATGAAGCCATGGGATTCTTGTTCTTTCTCACTTCTATGAACCACATGACCCAGGTCAGGGAGATACTACAAAGATTCGAATCCTTAATCTTTTGGGTTGGATAAAGGACAAGGAGTTCCCGAAGAACTTCTAATGCCAAAAATGAACATGGAAGAAAGTAAAGTCCTTGATCAGGTCAAGAACACCCAAGCCAATATCAAAATATGGGGACACTTCATGTCCGCTCAGTTACACCAAAATATCTTGATTAAAAACCTCATAAGACCCATAGTCCCTCCTTATATACTATCGAAGAAGCCCTAAATATAGTTGGGTCCCTAACCTCTTTTAAACTCTTCTAATTTTCTATAGAGGAGATACTAAAATTCAACCTTGGTCATAATGATGCTCTTAATATCTCCATCGAAGTCTTGGGAAAGATAGTCCCACTTTCAATTATCGATAATAGAGCTGCTCTCAATTTTTTCCACTAAGAACCTTCAATTATTTGGGTCTGAAAGTTAGTGATCTCGCTCCCACCTCTAATTTCGAGCATGCATATGACAATAATCATTGAGAAATAAGGAGGTCCATAAAACTCATACTAGGGGCTATCCCTATCAATCATGTCCCCAAGTTTTAAGTCATCAATATACCTACATTCTTCAATCTACTCCTTGGTCGTCTATAGCTTCAAAATATCCAAGAAGTATCTTCTTCTCTTCATCAGAAGCTGAAGATTTTTTTCCAAAGGGCACATTATCACCATTTTAGAGGATGGCAACAGTACAGATAATACCAGAACTAGCAGTCTAGCATTGGAAATTCAGCATGGGACCACATCCTCCTCTCTAGTATTTCAAAATAGATCTGTTTCCCATCCCAGTAGCGGACAACTTCAAAGATCGAGTATGTGTCAATGTGATTAAGATGTTAAAGAATATGAACTTCTTACCTAGAATTGGGCTAAGACAATCCCATCAAGTGATCCTTGAGCCCGTAGTCCTTAAGAAGACCTTTCCTCCATGTGTCTTAGGTTACCAACCCTCAACGGATGAATCCAAATCACTCCATCGACCAAGACTGAAAAAAAGTTTAGAAAATGAAAAGACTATTATAAGATACTCTTTGAAGGGAAGATTTGTTAAGGATGGTACTTCCCCTTCTGTTGATTCCCTGAATTATGGTACAACCATGTCGAAAAGAAGATGAAATTGGGGATGGAAATATTCTTTTTATGCGATAAATCTTGGGCTAAAGACTGCAAACATAAAGTGAAACCTCTCACCAAAGACGTCATGTCAATTATCGAGGTTTGTGTGGAAATTGATTTTAAAGACTCATTCGACCGACATACACTTGGGCTGAATTACTGCATGACTATCTCAGATGTTGTGTCGCTAGACCCATCCGCTCAAGTCAAAGCTGCTAACATGCCTCTCATCAATTGGAATTCCATGCCAGCCCAACCTGCTCAGATTTAAGCCAACCCTAATGTTCACCCTATTCAAATATCTTCACCTATTATTATTTTTCCTTTTCCTAGTATCAATGTAACTAAGACTTCTTTTGATGAGGTTCTCAATACTGGTTTTCCCAAAAATGAAAAAATAAGGATTTTAACTGATCTTGTCATGCCTTACATTAATGTTCTGGATTCTAATCAAACCTTTGATGATGATGATGATGATGATGATGATGATGATTTTACAAATGAACAATTATTAACTAATCTCAATAAGTAGAATAACAAAAAACATAACTATGTTCAAACTAATAAAATGAAACTGTTGTTATTAATCTCGATTCTTATAGCCACCAGCGCGAGATTAGGTTAAGGTCCAACCTTAATGAGAATGAGCGTGCACAATTTGAAGGACTACTAAAAGAATTCATGGACGTCTTTGTGTGGTCCTATTATTACATGCCTTGCATTGACCCGAAAATAGCTCAGCATGAGATCCTGACATTTCTCGAATGTCAGCTGGTCAAATAGAAACTAAGGAAACTTCGTATCAAATGGTCTCTCAAAGTAAATGAGGAAGTGGTCAAATAGTTGAATGTTGTTTCCATTCGAGTATTCGAATACCCAACATGAGTCGCTAATATCATATCTGTGCTGAAGTCAAGAGGATAAGTCTGCCTGTAGGTTAACTATCAGGATTTGAATAAAGCATCCCCAAAGGATGATTGCTCATTACCCAACATCGAAGTGATCATGGACAATATAGTTACCCATGCTATTAAGTGATTTGTTGATGGATTCACTGGATATAAAAAAATCAAGATGCACCCTGACCATGAGGACAAAATTGACTTCATTACCCCATGGGGAACATTTTGCTATATTATCATGCCATTCTGACTTAAGAACATCGGGGCTACCTACCAAAGGTTTTCCATAAGCATCCTGCATGTCTTTATTCACAAGGAGATCGAAGTCTATATGGATGACATGATCATTAAGTCTAATACTTAGGAAGGTAATATTCCCACCCTTTGAAAGTTATTCAAGCGACTACGGCAATACCAGGTATGGTTAAATCCACATAAGTGTATTTTTGGCATTAAAAAAGGAAAACTCTTGGGATTCATGGTCAGTTAAAAGGAAATCAAAGAAAACCCTACCAAGATAAAAGACATACTTGAGATGCAACCACTATGGACGGAGAAGGAAGTATGAGGATTCCTGTGTAAACTACAATACATCCGTCTGTTCATAACCCAACTAAATTCTATTTGCAAACCCCTTGTCAAACTCCTCTGAAAGGATTCAGCTAAAGTCTATAATGAGGCCTACTAAGAAGCCTTTGACCAAATCAAGAGATACGTCACCCGACCTATGGTGCTCAAGCCTCCATAGCTAGGTCTCCTATCTTATTATACTTAATTGTAAAAGATACATAAACGGTGACTTTGTTGGACGAATACATTAACGAATACCATAATTAAAGAACCATCTATTACGCCAATAAAAAAATGGTCGAATACGATGTCATCTGCACTGCTTTGGAGAAAGAATGTGTTTCCCTGGTCTAGGTCACACAAAATTTACGACACTATATACTTTCCTTTTATATCATACTAGTATCCCAAATGGATCCCACTAAATACCTGCTACAGAAGCCCACTCTATCCCACTAAATGGCCTGTTGGTTGATGTTGCTAGGAGAGTTCAAGATTATATACATCACACAAAAAGTTATGAAAAGGAGATCCATCTCTGACTACCTTCTTTATTAGCCCATAGAAGGAATCGATGTTTAGGTCTCTGAATTCCCAAAGGAAGACATCCTCTGTATCTCTCAAGAGGACATTATATGGAAACTATTCTTTTATGGATCTACCAAGAAGAAAGCATATGACAGTGGGATACTCATGATTGCCCCTTATGACTCCCACACCCCTATTGCCATCCAATTAGACTTCCGTTGCAACAACAACATGATTGAATATAAGGCATACACCATAGGCCTTAAAACCTCCCTCAAGAAAGGTATCAAGCATCTAAATGTTTATAAGGACTTTTCCCTCATTGTCAGCTAAATCCTCTAAAAATTGAGGCCAAAGATGAGAAGTTCCTACCCTTTTATGACCACTTTGAAGATCTGGCCTCCTACTTAAAAGATGTCACCATCCATTACCTTCCTCATACAAAGAACATAGCTGAAGCCTTTACAACCCTGGACTCAATGATCGATATGCCTGAAGTAATAACAATGGACCCTCTCCTAATTCATAAACAATCCATGCCTATTCGCTGCTACCACATCGAGCTCGTCAGCGAGGAAGATTCTAACATGGTCGGGTTATAAAATAATGACATTTAGTGCCTCCTAAAACATGGTAATTATCCCCCAAGATAGAGATAAGAAAGATCGTGTGACCCTTCTCAAATTCATTTCCTACTATATCATTTGCAAGCGAGCACTTTTTAAGAGAAACTGTGATGGAACCCGTTTTCACTGAATAACAGGGACTGATATTGGAGAAATGATGCCGAAAATCCACAGTGGGAAATGCAGGCCCCGCATAAATGGTCGTATGATTGATAATAAGATCATCCGTTAAGGGTACTATTAGACCACCATGGTTCAAGATTACACTGTCTATATTTGAAGATGTCTCAAATGTCAGCAATTTGCCAATCTCCAACACTTGCCTCCTCGAGAACTATATAACATGACCTCTCCCTAGACTTTCTCCACCTAGGGCATTGACATCATAGGGAAGGTTACGTCCAAAGCTTTACATGGTCATGAGTTCATCCTAGTCGCCATTTATTACTTCACCAAATAGGTCAAAGTTAAATCATATTCAATCCCAAATGCCAAGAAAGTGGCCAACTTCATCTGAAAAAACATCATCTGTCGATACGAGGATCCCCATGAGTTTGCATCAATTAATGGACTCCAGTTCAAAGTCAAGGTCACAGAACTAGTCGACGAATATAGGATTTAGAGACATAAATCTTCTCCCTACTGACCCCAAACCAATGGTACTGTTGAAGCCACAAACAAGAGCCTTAAAACTATTATCAACAAAATGAATAAGAATTGTAGATATTGGGACAGGAAGATCCTATATGCCCTCTGGGGCTACCAAACTTTAATCAGAATGCGTATTGAGGCTACCCAGTATTTTCTGGTCTATAACATGGATCTAGTCCTACTCGTTGAGATAGAAATACCTTCCATAGGCATCATGGTTGAAATAAAGGATAGCGAATAAGATTTGCACTAGAGCCACTTTGACGAACTATCATTCTTGGATAAAAATAGGGTTAAGTATCTATATTATATATAGGGTCATCATCATCGGATAAAATGATCATTCAATCGAAAAGTCAAGGAACGTGGTGTCCAGGAAAGAGACCTTGCCCTCAAGGATATGATAGAACCCGTCTGGGACCCCAAAGGGAAATTCAAACCATATTGGGGTGGCCCCTACATTGTAAAGAAAATTCTTTCAGGAGGCATCGCTATGCTCACAAGTCTCAAAAGGGAAAACACGACACGTCTAGTCAACCTAGACCATGTCAATAAATTTCACCCTTAGTCCAAAATCTAGACGCGCTATGGCTCTTCTCATCTCCGTTCTATTATAAAAAATCTCTTCATTTTCCTCTACCTAAAAATACATGAGACCTTATCCTCTCAAACATATTTCTTTTGAAAATGAGGCTAACAAAAATTTTCATTTCCTGCCCTCAGAGGTCCCTAAGTCTCCCACTCCTGGTTAACAATTTGTATGCGTTCCATGAAGAGATATGTCATAACATGCTTGTACAAAATAAAAATGCCTCCCTCCATGGTTTCCAAGGAGGCATGTTTCCTTTGTCTAATCTCTTCCTCTATAATCTTATCCACTACCCACTTTCACAACCACCTCGAGTAGTCCCCAGACACATGCCATTCCCTTTCTATAGATTTGAAGTACGGATCGATGACCGACGGTGCTGCCATAAGGAACCCAACATCATCCACAGTGATTCAGTCATATCCTCCGTCCGAAAGAAGTTAGTTATACGATGGGGAACAATTTGTTCCCATCTAACTTGGCACAAAAATCGCCAGGGGAAATAAAATAAAGTTTAGCAAAGGCCAACCAACTGCACATAGCGAAATTCTTTTAGCTATAGAAATAGGTTACAAGTCTGCTAACCATGGTACAGGCTAACGAAGACACCGAGCTCCATCCAGTGCAAACCAGTTAACTCGGTTCTCTACCGATGGGCTAAAATTAAAAAAATATTGGACAAAGAATTTAAGCACACCTACCAAGGGATACTCGGGTTGCGAGCCAAAACCTCTCTATAAGCCACATGAACAACATTATCGAGATACCCATAAAAAAATTGGAGCGGACCTCTTTCTAAGCATCAGGACCATTCAGAGTCTGTTCCATTACCTCCATAGCAAGATTATGGTGGTAAGACAACCATGTTACTATCGCGGCCACTTGGGGATCAACTGTCAAGTTCCCTATGACAAATAAATTCCTCATAATAAGGCCCAAAGAAATATATCTAGTATAACTAGCATCATCAAAACCCCTCTAACGTACTGAATACATAACTACTGAAGAGAAATAGTCCATCATTGACCAATGGTCAGGCTACCAAAGGATAAATATGGAGCAACACCGCCAAAAATTCCCTGGAAAAATAAGAAAAATCGTGTCTGTCCATCGCAACAATAAGGCTAACCCCCAATATTTTTTAGAATTCCTCATAGGTAGGGAATACCTCATCCAGGCCAAAATGGAAGACATGGTCCTCGGGGTACCATAATTGTACCATTGTTGCTAGCAAGTTCCAATCTATAGCTCAATTACGCTAGAGAGAAACCTGACATAAGCTAAAAGTATCATAGTCAACATTATAAAGGCACATGGCCTCTAAACCTTCAAGGTAAGATGAGAATTATTCATACATGGGAAGATCCATTTGAGGAATAGGACATGAGAAGCAAAAAAAGAAATGTGGGTATTGGTGAAGAAAATACAACCTTTAATACCCAAAATCCTTGGCAAAAAATTAAAATTCTGGAAACCTGTTTAATTCTCAGCCCTACAGAAGTACAGTGGTATGCATAAAAGTGCAATCAAATCCTAGAAGTGATTTGAAATGACCCCCATGTCAATAGGCGGGTCAAGGGGTTTGCTGATTAACAACCCTCTTTTTAGAAAAAATCCATTTTTCTCATTTTTCCCCAAAATCATTTCCAATAATGCATTTCTCAAAATAAGTCCCTTCGAAGGGAAATTGTCTTCAACCAAGACTCTAAAGATTTCATCTATTAAAAATCTCCAAAAATAAACTTTTCCTACTCTTTCTCAAAATAATATCTCATCAGAAAATTAGAGTGTATATGGAGTATGCTATTAAATCAAGATAATCAAATAAAAATGTATCATTTTTTTCCTTTTTGAATCTCTCTTTTCATATGGAAAGCCATTAAATCAAGCATTCAACATAGTCAATGATTAACTTCCCCAATCAACGAGATATTTGTGGGAAAATATCAAAAGGAAAGAATCAGAAATGAATTTCACCTTTTTTTCCGCACAACCTTGTCCCCTAGGTACCAGACATATCAAAACTCATGCTCCAACAATCCCCTCATCTGCGAATGCATACCCGTAGCCCCTGCGACCCTCGATGGAAAACTCCAAGGATAAAAGGTCAACTACATCCCCAATAAAGATTCAGCAATCTACCCAAAAGTAAAGTTCTAAAACCCCAGTTCATACCGATCGACAGACGCATTTTCCTTTTCTTAAGGAAGCCCAATAGTTTGTGCCATTTGCAATTGGCACCCTATCAAGTCCGCATATCGGTAGTCCCCTAAGATTTTGTACAAACATTACCCAAAAATGTTAGAAAAATCTAAAAATTTTGTAGAAAATCCCAAGAATGCCTAAAAAAATATGGAAAAGAAAATCATTTCTGGAGCACTAAAATCCTTATGAACTATCGAAATCCCTAGTCGGATTAATCTCACACTCTTATCCCAAGCATAATCCAGAGTAGACTAATGATGCACCAGCATCGAAATCCACTACAATTCCTCAAACGGAACCTCAAAACTAAACCTCCTATAGTGGAGTCTCAAGACAACATAATCCATAGAGGAATCATATGTTCACCTATACCCCTAAAATAATTTAAATTTCCTCAGGAGAGTTATTCCCAGTGCTATAACTTTAGGTCCTCAGAACCGACATCGACCCTCAAAATTGGTCGTAACAACTTTAGGTCCTCATAATTGACCTCAGCCTTCAGAAGTCATAACTTTAGGTCCTCGGAATTGACCTCGGCCCTCAGATTTGGTCGTCAAAACTTTAGATCCTCTGAATTGACCCTGATATGCAAAATTGGTCATCGTAACTTTAGGTCCTCAGAATTTACCTCTGCCCTCAAAATTAGTCGTCACAACTTTAGGTCCTCAGATTGTAGCATCTCGCACAGTTTGGCAAGCGAGGTGACTAGCCGTCTCCGCCAAAGTACGTTTGACGTATTTAAATAAGTTATCATTCTCAGCATGTGATAGAAATATAAGACAAATTTTTTTTTTCCACAAGGTATAGTCAAATTTATACAACAAATAAGAACATTCAGGCAAATAAAAAATCCATCACCATATTATCTCCAAAATAAATCCAACTGCAAATAAATATAAAACCCAAATGAAACAATCCAAATATAAATATCTGACTCAAGCCATAAACATCTGCGGAACTGATTGGCCCACCAAATTCATATATAAAGATCTCACAATAAAAGAAAAGGAAAGGAAAGATAATATAAACTACTGAAGAAAGTAAAAATAAATCTCCAGCTGCACTCCTAAAATATCTCAAATCACCCTTGTGTAGCTATTCCAGTGCTAAACCTGAAATGTTAGTTAACGCAATGGGTCAGAGCCCACCGCATGAATACTAGCTACTCTTCCCAATTAGGGTCCATAAAACCCAACAATAACATTATACATGATAAACATCACAATAAAGTAATTTAAATTAAACGAGATATATATTACCATGCGAGTAAACAATAAACTATTATCATTCACTCACATAACTAAGCCACCCAAATTGTCTACGTCCAATTATTCTATTGCAATAATAAATTTAGATTTCACAATTTAATTAAGTTAGATAATCCAATTTATTTATGTAACACTAGTATAGTCAGTTTACCTTATTATAGGCCATGCACATACTTTTGGCTCGCTTAAATTATACACCACACACATTCCCCTCACTACAACTAGTTCACCCAATTTCGCTAGGACGGCACATACTCGTGAGGTTTCACGCATGACATGTCACTATAGTCAGTTCGCCTGCATTCTGTCAGCCCTGCACATACTCGTGATGCCAACACACACCCACGTCACTCTAGCCAGTCGGCCCATATTCTGTCATCCCTGTACATACTCACGATGCAAATTATTTTTAATACCCGTTCTAGGTCTTAGGCATTACTTATTAATTTTCTCAATATCTCATCATTTTCTATTAGCCCCACCCTTAAATCGAGCATAAAATCCTCAAGCAACCCCTAGTCCCGTACCTAGAGGTCTCCAAAATGCATGTGTATCCTAGCCTATCATTTAGGAATATTACCTACCACTAATCACTACCTAGCCTTGCACCTAAGCGGACGATCAGACGAAAATGACGTAAAAAATCAGCCCTACCCTAGAATTTCCCAATCGTAAAAATCTACACTAACTAGTCCCATACCTAGATTGTGTTACAACAACAAAGGCCTACCTACTAGTCCCATAACTAGCAAGCAACATAAAAATAAGGTGAGAGCAATAACTACCCCAACAATCCTGTCGTCCCCGCGGTGTCAATTATTAATACAATTAACGAAGCACATATGGCATATTTTCAACTTATCACAATAATTCTTCAAATTAATCGCAAGATCGGTATTTATCCAAATTATGCTCGTATAATTATAATATTAATTAAACACTTCATTTTCTCATCAAATTATTGGATTTCTATACACACGCATTTTTTGGGGAGCATACAACAATAAATCTATACTCTACAAGATGCACAAAATTAACGTGGTTTTACATGGCAAAATCAATTTATAACATCCCTACTAATTATTCTACATGCGAACGTCATAATTTCTAATGAAAACTCACCCTCTAATCTAAGCATGCAAGTGTTTTTAGACTTTAATTGTAATAAAATAGTCTGGAATTTAGTTTCACTTTTCCTTAATTAGTATCTCTAATTTATTTTAAGAAAATAACGATAATTGATGTTTAGGAAACATTTAAAATGCATAATAACAAATGGAAACAATATAAGTATTCATGCCTTTTAAAATCTTTTGAAGAATCTCATTTGATGGTTGTGTTCCACATGAAAAAATAATGAAAACACGTTCTTGGAAGATCTTGAGAAAATCCAGTTAAGTTCTCAAAATCTTGGGTTGAAAGTTAATTTAAATGGGGTTTATATTTTATAGAAGAGAAAAGATGAAATTATTGGAGGCTACTAGTTTTTGAGAAGGCTAAAATGTGTTAGAAAAAGCCTAAATTTGTCCCTTTGTGTTTTTATATGAAAAAGAATTTAGTCCTATACAATTCAAAATGAAAGAGTTTTAAATTTGCCAAACAGTCCAAGCAAACCAGTCGCCTCTCCCTGCGAACCGATTCGGATTCCTTAAATATGAATTTTCCCGTTCATTTTAAAATACAAAACTCTCCTAATTTGAATCCGATTTCAATTCTGATAAAAAATCATTTTTATATAAATCAAGATCACCAATTTTAAATATGAAAATAATTAATTCCCCAAAATTTAATTTTTTACCTGAAATTTTAAATACAAGATAGATTTTTATATTTTAAAAATGGGGGGAGTTACATACTTCCCCACTAGCACTGGAACTGCTTCCTCGAATTCAACGAAGCATAAATTCGCAAAATAAAATGCCTCGATTGGGTGCCTATACACCCAATCCCACACTCACATAACACACTAGAAAAATACAATATACATCGACTGTACATATAAACATATCTATGGATATAAAAGCGTACCACGCTCTCCTACGAATCATAACTCGATTCGATCTCAAAAAGTCATTGCAACACTTAAACCCTTAAGTCAAATCACTTCACCACATTGATACTAGAGATATCTAACATCCATACTAGTGCTCAAAAAATAAATCAAGTCTTTAAAAATCAATTGTAATTATCCTCACATCAAAATTACCAGTTCTAACTTAAATGCCTACAACCGCCCTAACATAAAACACCCTATCTCCAAGAACCACAACTAACACATATGCTAGACTCAATACCTTAAGGAGTACAAATTAGTAAATGGAATCAAAGATCGGTGATGCGGAAGGTAAATGGACTCACAACCTACGAGACCTAAGACCATGCTATGATACCATTTGTAGAACCCCGTGCATTTTGGTAAGCGAGGTGGCCAGCCGTCGCTGCCAAACTACGTCGGGCATCACTAAATAACTAATAATTCTCAGCATGTGATTGAAATATAATACATAAGTTTTTTCCATAAGGTATAATCAAATTTATCCAACACATATGAAAATTCATGCAAATAAAAAATCCCTCACCAAGCTATCTCCTAAATAAATCCAACTCCATATAAATATAAAACCCAAATGAAATAATCCAACAGTAAATATCTAACTGAAGCCCTAAATATCTGCGGAACCGATTGGCCCAACAAATCCATAAATAAAAGTCTCATAATAGAAGAGCCGAAACGGAAAGTAAATCTAAAGTACTAAATAAAGTAAAAATAAATATCCAACTGCACTCCCGAAATATCTCCAATCGCTCATGTGAAGCTACTTCAACGCTAAACCTAAAATGTTGGTCAACGCAATCGGTCAGAGCCAAACACATGAATACTAGCTACTCCTCAAGATTAGGGTCCATAAATCAAAACAATAGCATTATACATGATAAACATCACAATAGAGTATTTTAAATTAAACGAGATATATATTACCATGCGAGTAAAAATAAAATACTATCATCTACCCACATAACTAAACTACCCCAATCATCTAAGTCCAATTATTCCATTGCAACTATAAATTTAGATTCCACAATTTAATTAAAATAATTAAATCCAATGTATTTATGCGACACTAGTATAGCCAGTTCACCCTATTACGTGTCTTGCACATAATTCCTGGCCCGCTTAAGTTCTACACCACACACATTCCTCTCACTATAGCCATTTTCCCAATTTCGTTAGCAATGCACACTATAACCACTTTGCCCAATTTCGTTAGCACTACATATACTTGTGACGCCAACACACACCCACGTCACTCTAGCCAGTCGGCCCGTATTCTATCATCCCTGCACATACGAGCGATGGAAATTCATTTTAATACCCGTTCTAAGTCATAGGAATTAATTATTAATTTTCTCAAGTTCTCATTATTTTCAATTAGCCCCAGCCTTAAATCGAGCATAAAATCCTCAAACTACCCCTAGTCCCATATCTAGAGGTCTCCAAAATGCATTTGTACCCTCGCCTATCAATTAGGAAGAATAACTACCAATAATCACTACCCAGCCTCGCACCTAGGGTGACGATCCAACTGAAATGACTTAAAAATTCAGCCCCACCTCGGAATTTTCCAACCGTAAAAATCTACACTAACTAGTTCCATACCTAGAAAGTATTACAACAACAAAGGCCTGCCTACTAGTCCCATACCTATCAATAAACCTAATAATAAGGTGGGAAAAATAACTACCCCAGCAATCTCATTGTTCACGTGGTGTCAATTATTAATACAATTAACAAATCACATATTGCATATTTTCAACTAATCACAATAATTCTTTAAATTAATCGCAAGATCAATATTTATTTAAATTATGTTTGTTTAATTATAATATTAATTAAACACTTCATTCTACTCAATGAGATTCACAAAATTAACGTGGTTTTACATGATGAAATTAATTTATAACATCTCTACTATTTATTCTACATGCAAACGTCATAAATTTTAACGGAATCCCTACCTCTAATCTAAGCATGCAAGGGTTTTGAGTCTTAATTCGTTTTAAAGATTTTAATAAAAATAGTCGCAAATTTAGTTCCACTTTTCCTAATTAGTATTCCTAATTAATTTTAAGAAAATAATGATAATTATTATTTCGCAACATTTAAAACGCATAATACGAAAGGGGAACAATTGAAGTATTCATGCCTATAAAAATCATTTGAAGAATATGATTTGATGGTTTCATTCCTCCCGAGATAACGACGAAAACACATTCTTGGACAATCTTGAGAAAACCTGGTTAAGTTATTTGAATCTTGGGTTCAAAGTTGATTTAAATGGGGTTTAGATTTTGTATAAGAGAAGATGAAATTATGGGAGACTACTGATTTTTGGAAGGCTAAAATGTGTTGGCAAAAGCCTAAGCTCGTCCCTTTATATTTTTATATCAAAAAGAATTTGAGTCCTACACAATTATAAACTGAAAGAGTTTTAAATTTTCCAAACAGTCCAAGCGAACTGCTTTGCCCTGCCCTGCCCTGTGAACTAGTTCGGATTCCCTGATTCCGAATTTCCCCCCCCCCCCTTATTTTAAAATGAAAAACTCTCCAGATTTGAATCTAGTTTCAATTATGATAAAAATTACTTTTTATATAAATGAAGATCACCCTTTTTAAATACGAGAATAATTAATTTCCAAATTTTTTCCACAAAAATTTAAATTCCCAAAATATTTTTATGTTTTAAAAACCGAGGGTGTTACACTGACCTTGGCCCTCAGAATTAGTTTCCCCAACTCAAGATTTTCAAAATTGACCTCGGCCCTCCGAATTGATCATCAGAACATTAGGTCCTCAGAATTGACCTCGTCCCTTAGAATTGGTCGTCGCAACTTAAGGTCCTCAAAATTAACCCCGACTCGCAGAATTAATTATCACAACTTTATGTCCTCAGAATTGACCTCGACCCTCAGAAATGGTCGTCATAACTTAAGGTCCTAAGAATTGTCCTTGACCCTCAAAATTGGTAACCCCAACTCAAGGTCCTCATAATTGATCTTGACCCTCAAAATTGACCGTCACAAATTAAGGTTCTCACAATTGACCCCGACCGATAGAATTGGTTATCATAACATTTGGTTCTCAGAATTGACCTTGATCCTCAGAATTGGTCTCCCCAACCCACGATCCTCAGAATTAACCTCGACCCTCAAAATTGTTCATCACAACTTTAGGTCCTTAGAATTGATCTCTGCCCTCAGAATTGGATGTCATAACTTAAGGTCCTCAGAACTGACCTCAGTCCTCAGAATTGACCGTCATAACTTAAAGTCCTCAAAACGGACCTCAACCCTCATAATTGATCGCCACAACTTTAGGTCCTCAGAATTAACCTTGATCCTCAGAATCGATCATCCCCGTCATAAATTTAGAATTAACCTTAACCCACTGAATCGGTTATCATCTCCTTAGTTCCTTATAATTGACCTCGACTAACAGAATCGGTCATATTCATCTCCTTAGGTCCTCAAAATTGATCTCGACTTGATAATTAGTTATCTTCACCTTCTTAGATCCTCAGAATTGACCTCGACCCACTGAATTGGTCATCCTCATCTCTGTAGGTCCTAAGAACTGACCTCGACCCGCTGAATCGATCAACCTCATCCTTTAGGTCCATATAATTGGCCAAAAATCCTCTTCCCCAATGTCACTGTGGTGTCTATCATTTGACAACCTTGACTTATTCCAAGCTCACACTTCAAGGTGCTCTCTATAGACATCTTATCCTAGGATCATCCTAAGCACCTCCTTAGGTCCTTAGCTCTTGTTCACCTCAAACCCTAGGTCATACTCCAAGTACTAATCAAGAGGCCACCGGATCCTACTGAGCCTCATTTGACTCTGATCAACGTTCTCGTCTGAGTCAAAGCTCAATGAATCTTTGAATTTCCCTGAATCCCCTTTCCAAAAACTTATCTAAAGGCCACCAGGAATTTTACTGAAAAAACTTATCTAGAGGCCACCGGGTGCTCTCGAATACCGTTTCACTCCGATGAACTCTCTGTATTGATCAAATCTCAATGAATCTTCAAAGAGTTCTGAATTCCCTTTCCAGTGGTCCACCCTGTGTGCGAGTCAACCTTAGAGTATGAACAAACGAACCATTTTACTTTGAAGGGTCACTTCCACTTACACTCCCCATTTGACCTTATTTAACTCCTCGAACCGAACGAATCTGGAAAAAAAATCTTGAAGGGCACTGAACATCCTTTCCAACATTCCATCCCATGTGCGAATCGACCTTATAGTTCGAAAGAACGATCCGTTTTCCTATGAAAACCTTTTATCGAGCGACTAAGGGGAAATTTTGAGGCCTATTTAACCTCAGTCAACTCCCTCACTCAGGAGTGTCTCAATGTATTCTTAAAGAGATATGAATACCCTTTCCAACGGTCTATCGTGTGCGCGATTTTGACTTACAGTTTGCATTTTATGACCTTTTTTCAAAAAACCTGTCCTAGACTGCAGAATTGTACCCTCAAAACCATGTCTATCGGCAGTGTGTGGGGGGTTATATATTGATAGGAAAATCTATGACCATGCCAATTAGCACCCTCCCCCCCGTTGACCCTATAAATAGAGGCCATGACCTAACTTTGAAAATCCCCTTAAACATCCCTCTAAGCAATTCAGAGATCATTCTCTCGAATTTAGAGTTGTTCCCTTCCTAAAAACCCATTTCCCACATTCCCTTCCATTATTTTCTTACTTCATTTCGTGAATTCCCCAATCTCTTCACACCACCTTCATCTCATTGCAAGATCAGTGTATCTGCAGTCAAGATCAATATCAACCCTTATGAGGAGGTCCAATTCTCCATAATTTTCTCGAAATTCTCTTATTTTATATTATTAGTTGATTTACTTATACTTTAGCACTTTATTTCATTACATCACATACATTAATCTCAAACCTCTATTAGTATTAATTGCACATACTCTATTTTCATAAAAAACAAAAACAAAAACAAGAAATAGAGGGTTTATCAATAAATTCTAAAAGAGGGAATCTCATCTCACATCCTCATTTTAAAATACATTTATCTCTACGCACACACATAAGAGAAATCACCCATTTGCATTTATGGATTAAATCCCACCCTATGTTATCTTCGAATTACGTGGACTTTGATGGCCCTTGGGCTATGCACGCATCTTGGGTAAATATCGAGATTCGAGTCCTCCCTTATGTGCATTTATAATATAGTTTTAACACACACACACATGCACACACACACACACACACACACACACACACATATATATATATATATATATATATACTTAATGAATGACATATTCTCGTGTGCTTGTTTTTCATCCGATATATCACGTATTCTTCCATAACGACTTGCGATTCGACAAACACTCATATTATATTTTAAATTATTATTTTTTGTAGAACTCGTAAGGATGAACTCATTCCTTCCTTTTCCATGACGCGAGTTGAATGATTACATTCTTCATTTATATTATGCAAATAAGTACACACTTTATGGAGTTTAATAGGATAAGATTAACACATGCCCATTACAGACCGAAAGAGAGGGATGGGTGCCTAACACCTTCCCATTCCGTAACTTAGTCCCCCAACCTTTGAACTACTTGGTTTCGCAAGCATCAGTATTGTCCTTATTGTCGTTCTCTCAAGGCGGCAATATTTCTTTTACTTGTTCTGTGAAAATAGGCTAGCAACTCTATATCTACACATTATCCCACATTGATGGTGGCCGAGTCCCCCGAGAAAGGGAGTAATACCATGCGCGAGCTAAGGGAACCCCCGAAAAGAAAAGAAATGGAAAAGAGAGGAAGCCCCCCGGGATGGAAATAGTGGCGACTACGCTGGGGACATTTTAAGAGGACTGGACTCTATTTCTACATGGATGTTATTCTTTTATACACGTGTACGTATGCACCTACCCATATATTCCCTTTTCTCCCCTACCTTCTTTTTTTGTATATCTACCTCATGTATATATCAGTTTTTTCTCACTTACACACTTCACACACTTGTATATACTCTCCATGTACACTTCACATGCTTACACTTGTATATAGATTCACTTTTACTCATGCGCTTCACACACCACTTAGAATATACATGCTTAGGCTTCACTAGCACACACCCACACTTCTCACACTTGTATATACCTCCATTCTCACTTACATATATCACACACCACTTCTAGTTGATCCATGTATAGGCTTACTACCGCACACAACCACTTGTAAAATATTCACACGTCATTGACTCACATGTACATATCCCCTATCACTATGTGTAGTGTAGTCTTCTTATCCATGCTAGATTTACTTTCCATAATACTTGAATATACTCATTCATTAGTGTAGTACTCCCTTTACTCATTATGTAAAAAAATAATCTTTCTCCATAATATGTTGATTAAGACTCGTGGATTTTTGCATACTACATCACCAAGAGCATGTCAATATTGACCAAAATTTATACCGCACTGGGGGTCACTTTTTGATTGGTGGTAATTCGAAGGGACACAGTTAGCCTAATCCATGTGACTCTCACTTCCATTCGCCTTGTACCTTTGACATATTTCTAACGGTTACCCCGTATCACACCGCTTGACCTAACTCACAACAGGAGGTATATGGAAAGGAACGCATTCATGTATGTGTAATATATGGAATTTATTCCCACGCATAACATACCCACGAGTTATATCGTGGACCAATAAACGTACACTCAGGTATATCAAATGGTTTGTCCACATGTACTGATTAATGATTACCCTTGTAGGCAAGATGTAAATCGTGGAATTCTTGCCAAAGGGGGTAACCCTTCAACTAACCCAACTATATAAATCTCGTATAGATGTCAAACCTAGGGCACTCATATTAGTTTACCAGTCATCATGCGAAACTCTGCCAAAATTTCGGGTCCGCATACCGCCTGAATTTTCGCACTATTTCGCCTTTTTTAAAAATAGGACCATGTCTATGAGACTAAAAACAAATCAAGACGTGAATTTTATATTTTCAAACCCTATTTTTTCAGGCTCGGGTCCTATACATGATTTATTCTTGATTTAGTCAAACCTAATACAAGTGAAAACCTAATAATAATACTAATAATACTAATAATAATAATCATGCTAAGATTCCTCTATTTTTCCCTCCTTTTTAAAAAACAAAAATACTAAAAATATTTTTCTCTTCCTTCCAAATTACCAAAAACTCTCTCCCTCTTTCCTTCAAAAATAAATTTGAACCGAATTCCCTCTCAGGTCGATCTTATATCCTGATCCTGGCATGGCTTCCTATTGGCTTCGATCTTCTGTCAAATCGCCCCAAAGCTCCGCCACTTCTTCTGCTAGTTCATCCTAATTTTGGATCTACCTCCATAATCTCTACATGGATAACACTGACCAAGCATCGAATGTGTAGCCCGGTCTACTGAATAAGGTCAAGAAAGACATCAAACTACATCAAATAAGTTCGACTAAGTCAAGATATCCAGGATCTACATGGACTGCACCCATATTACAAGATCAGCGTATCTACACTCACGATCAATATCAAACACTGATAAAGAGGTCCAATTCTCTATCATATTCTCTAAATTCTTTTATTTTAGTATTAGTTTCTTTATTTCTACTTTAGCACATTATTTCATTTCATCATATACATTAATCTCAAACCTTTATTAGTAGTAGTTGCACATAATCTATTTTCATTGAAAAAAAATAAAAAAACAAACAAAAAGAGGGTTAATTTGTAAAATCCAAAATATGGATGCTCGTCTCACATCCTCACTTTTAAAACACATTTCTCACTACACACATACATAAGATAAATCCTTCGTTTGTATTTACGAATTAAACCCTACCCAATTTTATCTTCTAACTACATGTACTTTGATGTCCCTTGTGCTAAGTAGGCATCTTCAATATATCCCGAGATTCGAATCCTCCCTTATGCGAATTTATAATATTGTTTTCGTATTTCATATATATATATTCTCTTAATGAATCTCATATTCTTGCATGATTGTTTTTCACCCGATATATACATTCGTTCTTCCATAACTACTTGTGATTTGTTAACCATTCATATTATATTTTGAATTATTATTTTTGGGAAACTCCTAAGGATGAATTCACTCCGTCCTTTTCCATGACACGAGCTGAATGATTCCATTATTCATCTATATAATGAACATCAACACACACTTCATGAAGTATAATAAGATAAGGTTAACACATTCCCATGAGAGGCTGAAATGGTGGGATAGGTTCCTAAAACCTTCCCATTTCGTAACTTAGTCCCTGGACCTTTGAACTACTTGGTTTCACAAGCATCAGTATTCTCCTTGACGTCGTTCTCCCGAGGAGACAACATTTTTTTTGGTCTTTTTGTGAAAAATAGGTTGGTGACTCTATCTCTACACATTATCCCACATTGATGATGACCGACTTCCCTAAGAAAGGGTGAAATCCCGCATGCACGCCGAAGGAAACCCCCAAAAAGAAAATAAAGGGAAAAGTGGGAAGCCCACCGGGATGGCCACATATTTTTTAAAAGTTTTTTTATATTAATATCTTTAGAACAATAATAAATATCATTAGAAGGAAATTAACATCTCGTTAGAATGACCGATTAACATACATCAACTGAGAAATCTCAGTCAATAATTTCGCACCTCGTTTGAATGAGAATGAAGCTTCATTGGAACAACATTCAGTTTCATTACAACGAAAGTACTAATCTCGTTAGATAAATCTTATTTTTTGGTCAAAAGAGTTTACTGCCTCTAGATTCATGCTTTAAGTATTTAAGGCATGTTAAACTCAAATTTTTTAAAAACTTTTGGCAAAAAATGTCTTTATACCTATTTACTAAAGTTCAAAACTCTTTATTTCTCCCTATACGTTTAAAAATCCAAGATTTATAATTCTTATGCTTTGAGATCTTGAAATTGGGCATCAAAGTTTGTTTCTTTGATCTGGAGAGAACTTATTTCATGAAGTAGACTCCGCACATATTGTTTGCGGTGTTTGATGGTCGCTGAGCCTTATCGGTGGATATAGATATGTGCGTGGACTCATTCATTATGAAAGCTTACGTGGGTGGATTCCTGAGTTGGACTGTAGAGGAGAGGTCAAAGATTGAAGAGCACCAAGGTCTGTGAAGGATCGAGTTATTGTGTAAGTCTACTATTATCTTTTGTGATTTTTTATCATCGTGAACTATTTGGCTGGGCCTTCCGAGGTTTTTCCTTTTGTGATTTTCCTCGTACATCAGGTTATTGTGGGTTTATTTATTTCTTTACTTTATCTACTATCAAATTAGCTGCATGCTTTAAGGTAACAACATAAAATTTGATAAATCAGTTTTCCACAAGAAAGCTTTAAAATTGGTGCAAAGTTTAATTAGGTTCATTTAGTTTAAAAGTTTTAATCCTTGACACTTGAAAAATATAAAAATTGGACTTGTGTTTATTCATACAATCCTTGCCTAGTGGAAGTGCATTTTCAAATTGGTATCGGAGCTAGAATATTCAGTTTTTTTGTTTTGATCTCGTGACTATAGGGAAGAATTTTTGGGGGATTTGGTAGTATTAGAACCCCGATGTTTGATGGATTGAACTACAAATACAGGAAAATGTGTATAAATTTAGCACTTAAGAATATATATGGGAGGGTGTGGTTAGTTGTTATTAAAGGGTGGTCTCTACCAACCACTAGAGATGGATGGGAAATTCATTTAAACTAGTAGAATCTTGGATTGAGGTCGAGCATAGGTCAACAAATTTTAATTCCAGAGGTTAAAATGCTTTCTTTTGTTCTGTCACTCTAGAGGAGTTCCACCATATTATGACTTGTGAGACATCTAAAAAGTATTAGGATATACTCCAACTCACCCATGAAGGAACTAGTGTTGTTAAGACTTCCAAACTACCAAACCTCCCCATTCAGTTTGAAACGATTGAAATAATGGAGAGTGATATCTTTAATGAGTTCTATGCTAGATTGTCCGATATTATTAAGTCATCTTTTAAGTTGGGAGAGAAGATTCCTGACAACCATTTGATCAAGAAAATCTTAAGGTCATTGATTGAAATATTTAACCTAAATGTGATTGTTTTGAATTATTTGGGCACATTAGACTCCACGAAACCTAAAGATGTTGTAGGTGACTTAAAAACTTATGAGCATGACATGTTTACCTCCAAGAATGTGATAAAAAAAGAAACGAAAAGGGCATTACATTAAAATCCCAAAAGGAAAAACTTGTTTCAAATGATGAGTCTGACATTGATTCCGAGGACGTGGCCATGTTGGCGAAGAAATTCTAGAAAATTTTGAGAAAAATAATAACAACAAGGCCGAACACTTTCCTAAGAACCATAGTGAAAATTTTAAAAGGGACGAGTCGGAGAGATGTTATGGTTTTGAGGGTTATGTCCATAGCGTAGCTTAATGCCCCACTAATCTAAGCAACGCGGGCAGGAAATCGATAGCATTTAATGCCACCCTTGATGATAGTGATCCGGAAGAGGGAAACGATTCCCTCATTGAGCGGAACTATATCTCATTCATGGTTAGTGATGTAATCTTTGATGATAACTCTTCCCATAAAGATATTTCTTTACATGAAACATTTAAAGCCATAGTTTATGAATCCCAAGTGAGTGATAATAGAGAGTGGAGATGAAAGTGAGGATGTAGAAGAGGAGGAAGAGAGTGAATTACAAGTTGCCTTCCATGAATTGTATGTGAAAACTTTGAACGTGAAGTAGGCAAGCTTGAAGTTGGAAGATAGGTTAAAAGAATGTGCCATAGGAAATAATGTTAGTGTTTTGATTGAGAATATTAAGGCATATGAGAGCAGTATTCGAGATAAGATAGAGTACGTTGAGGGTGAGAGAGATAGTCTTCGAGGTTTTATGGAGGCTATAAAGAAAGAACTTCTAGATTTTAAGGAGTCTAGGCGTTTACTGTTGGAACACGACGCCCCCAATTTTTAGATTTTACCAAAAATTAATTTCAATTTCCTTTTAAAGATGCGGAAACTAGATGGT
This sequence comes from Sambucus nigra, assembly GCA_949130495.1. Lineage (NCBI taxonomy): Eukaryota > Viridiplantae > Streptophyta > Magnoliopsida > Dipsacales > Adoxaceae > Sambucus > Sambucus nigra. Next base: position 121,274,692 of record OX422222.1, on the reverse strand, counting down.
TCGATTAAACAAGTACATAAATACCAAATTTTAATTTCTTTCAACTTAACATTACACAAAGTTCAAAGAGAAATTAACATAGACAACAAATACATTTTTCACTTAAACCAATTTAACCCAAGTCCTAGAGATTTGCCTAAGTCATATTTTTAATATTACCAAATTAGGTCAAACCAATTTTAACAATTTAAATGAAGACTTGAATTAAATTAACATATACCCAAATTTAAATTAGCACCAAATTAAAAAGAGTAGTGATTTAAACCAGATTTTATCTTTTTACCTAAGCATGCATCTAAGGTGATTGTGCAAAAGATAAAATAAACAAATAAACCACTACGCCGCGATGTACGAGTAAAAACCCACAACGGGAAAAAACCTCGGACGGCCTTAACCTTAAGTCGACTAAGTATGGTTTTACAATTACAAGACAAATGACTTACTTCCTCGACTCGACTCCTTTCAAGCCTTGACGCATCTTCTCGTAAACACCTTCGCCTAGTCGGCAGTCCCAAAACTCCACCGGAACCTTGGAATCACCAATGAGACTTTAGGAACACCGTCAACCACACATGGTGCCTTTCACCATGTGAGAATGCCGCAGCAAAACAATAACTTCTTCTTTATGGGATGTATAAGGAAACCCAAACAAACTCTTCAAGTGGTAGAGTAAAACCCGGTTCCAAACACTCCAACCAATGATATATATATATTGTAACTTTGAATAAACAATATGGGTGTATCACAAGTGTTTAAAAGATTTTTCTTGAAGAAATGAACACAAAAAACATGAACTTTTTCTTGGAAAATTGAACTCACAAAACTCTCTTTAGGAGATGGAATAATATGAAAAGGTTAAGTTGAAAAGGTTGGTTCCCACACCTCTTAAGTATGTTCAAAATTTAGTGGATAAAGGTGAGCGGAAACATGGGAAAGACTGCTCAAAACTGCCAAAGAAATTTCCCGCCTGAAATCTCTTTCGAACGAGATTTTCATTCGAACGAAGTCTCATTCGGACGACCCTTCTAATGAAGTTCCAGTGGCCAATGGAAAAATCTCGTTGGCAAACTCATTCGAATGACATTCTCGTTCGAACGACTAACTCGTTTGAACGATAATATCGAACGAAAAACTAGAAAGATTAAATTTCGGTTTTTAGCCCAGAAACTTTGTTTTAAAGCTTTTAAAGAGACTTTCTGAAAATAAAAAATAGTTTAAACAAACCTTGCACCAAATAATAATTGTTCCAAGCTCCTATATATATATTTAAAATGAATTTATACCTTAGGAGCAATGGAACCAATGTTGGTGACGAGAAACAAGGCATATTAAACACGACATTTGATGAAGCTTTAATATCTTGGACGCTACGTCTTCAACAAACATGTCATAGGCTGGAATAGATAAACTTGAAATCTATCCTATGACTCAAATGTTTTTTTCTGGAATTGAGCCAAAACTACAAAGGACTCAATTGGAAATTTGTGTCCTTACATTTACTCTAGTCTAGGATAGTTGAGCATGAGGAAAGATTAAGCCTTTCGAGTAATATCAAATTTTGATTTTGAATCTAGGTCATAAAAGTTAAATAAAATGTTAGGCATTGTCCAAATCAAAGATGACAAGTATGGAATTGGCTTCGATGATCATAATGCTTTCTTTGCCAAATTCAAGACCATACGTTTGAGAGAGTCGACTAGGAACGTTTGGAAAGGTCAACACTTAGGTAAAACCCCTCATCGTGTTTACACTTGCACTCATTGTAGTAGAAATGGTCACCATAGGGATTTTTATTATGATCTTAAGAACAGTCCTAGAAAGTCTACGAATAGAGTCACTGGGGGAAATCGGACTTGGAGGATTTACATATTAGGCTTTTTTATTCTCGTTTTCTTACACATAACACTTCCCATGCTATACCTAACGCTTGATTATGTTAGCTTATTTTTTATATTCAAGTTTGTGCTTCATGATATATGTTTGCTAGTGTTATGACATGTGTATCTTTTGTATTTTGATATTTTATTTTTTGAGTCATATTGAAAAAATACAAAAAATATTTTGTTTGTCTTTTGAGTTATATTTTGTTTTTAAAAATTCAAAAATTGAAAATTGGTATTTTATTTTGAAAATCTTTAGAAAAACTCAAAAATATTTGATATTTCCCATGCACCCTCATATTTTAGTTTTACACATTTGGTGTGGCATGTATATTTGAAATTTATGAGATGTTCTCCCATTAATATTGTCATCCACTTTTTTTGTGACTATGGGGAATTTATGCATGTAAGAGTGGTGCCTATGAGAATGTTTCATTTGTGTTGAAAAATATCAGGGTGCATGGGAAAAGGCTACAAAAGGAGCAAATATTCATTGCGGGAAAGCCACCATTGGCAAGAGCCTAATGAAATTTTTTAAAGGCAATAAAAACAGAAAATTTTCCAAAGGCCAACATAGTTTAGTTTATTTGGTCTTTCAAAAGCAATAGCTTCAAAAGAATTGAGAAAAGAAAAGAAAAGAAATATGATATATGTTTATCTTTTGAGGGTATTTAGTTGAAGTTCAACGGGTTTGCACAATGAATCCTAGTTATGTTTATTTTTTCATGACACTATTGATTTGTAAAATCATTAATATTATAGGCTTGTGTACATTGTGTTTATTTGTTCATTAACTTCACTTTATCTTGTCACTTGAGACTAAATCTTAGTTTCATGAAGTTTTACGGTCATTTAAAATTTCTTGAATATATTTGAGTATTTGGGTTATAATTCTTTTGTATCTAGTTCACGCCCATTCATTCCATCCCACATGTTTGACACATTGATACTATGCTAGTGTGTAAAGCTTATGTGTTGTGTGTCAAGTTTTGTGGTTGTTTATACCTATATATAGGTGCCAAACTTTAATTGGTATATTTTACATATGTTACATATGTTATCAAGTTCTGAGTCTTTGCGGTTTGCATTTAATCCATATTTGACATGTGTCTATCTTAGGATTTTATTTGGAATAATATATGGTTATATTGATATCTCTCTTTATGTCATTAAAATTCCATTTTGGTATTTTTTTCTGAAATTGGTAATTTTAAAAATTGGTATTATACATCATTGCTTATTCATATTGATATCCTTTTGCATTGATAGTGAGCTTAGTTGATAATAGTTTGGACTATTTATGCTGAAGATTGCCTTGTTGTGTGTTTGTTTCACTTTACACCATCACGTCATTTATTCCCTTCTACCTATGTTTAAAATTGGTATCTTAGAATTCCATATTTAAGGGGATATATGCTTTTGGGGGAGTAAATGTTTTATGCTATCTTACTTTGTCTATTCCTGAACAAAAAGGGGGAGAAATAATATCTTTCGTTTTCATGATTAAGATATCTTTATATTGGGGAGACGTCTTACCTAGGTTGATATTATTTTAGACATTGTTATATGTTTATTAATTTGCGACTTTATACATGTTATATTCTCTTTGCATTTGAAGGTGTGTTTAAGTGTGCAGGTTTAGAAGGCTGCAACATGCGGTAAAGTTTTCAAGCAAAGCAGAGCAACTCAAGTTTGTGTGTCTATCGAGCATATGTACCATTTTTCCTTTAGGGGGTTAGGGAATGAGTCTTTTTAGAGAGCTTGATAGCCCATAGGATTTTTGTTTTGGTTTTGTCCTGAAATAGTCAAAGAGGAAGTTTTGTAAGGAAAAATTTCCAATCGAGTAAATTTGTATGTAATTGGATTTATTCCAAAAAGAAACGTTTGAGTTATAGGATAGACTTTGTCTTGTTAGTCCCATAAGCCTATGACGTGTTTAGTGAAGACGTAGCGTTCAAGCCTCAAAGGTTAGATACATCGTGTCCTGTTTAGTGACAAGTTTATCTTCACGTTTACTTAGGATCTCGTAGGTATAAACGTGTATTAATTATGAGTCTTTGGAAATTTTAAGAGTATTTGTTTTTATACTTAAAACGTTTGGAATTGTTTTTAAATTAGTTTTTAAAAGAAAATATTTTTTTTGATGTTAATCTCGTTAGAACGATAATAGACCTAGTTAGAACGAGATCAACATCTCGTTACAATGACCTACTGATGTACATCAAACAAGAAATCTTTGTCCCAATTTTTCACCGCATTTGAAGCACGTTGGAAACTCATTTGAACGAGAAAGCAAATTTATTCAAACGACATCCAGTTTTTTTAGAATGAAAGTGCTAATATCATTTAAACGACCTTAGTTTTCATTTGAACGAGTTTATCACCTCAAAATTTGTTCTTTTATGTACTTAAGGTGCGTTGGACTCTGAGTTTTTAAGAACTTTTGGCAAAAAATATTTTTCTACCAGTTTACAAAAGTTCCAACCCTTTGTTTCACCATATGCGTTTAAAGATCCAAGATTTACAATTGTTATGCTTTAAGATCTTGATATTGGGCACAAAATTTATTTCTTTCATCTGGAGAGAACTTGCTTCGCATGAGGGACTCCATGTGTATCGTTGGTGGTGTTTGACGATTGTTGAGCCTTATCGGTGGATACCGAGATGTTGTGGACTCTTGCATTGTGGTAGCTTGCGTCATGGGATTCATATGTTTCATTGTGGAGGAGTGGTGAAAGATTAATTCTGTATCATAGTGAACTATTTTCCTAGGCCGTCCGAGGTTTTTCCCTTTATGGTTTTCCCTGTACATCAGCATCTTGTGGATTGATTTATTTATTTTATTTAGTATTACATTAAATTCATGTTTTAGGGTAAAAATATAATATTTAGTAAATCGATTTTCCATAACAAAGGTTTAAAATTGGTGATGATATATTGGGTTAATTTATTTTAAAAGTTTCAATCTTTAAAATTTAAAAATGTAAAAGTTATACTTGTGTTTATATATACCATCCTTGCCTACTGTGATCGCATTCTCATTTTCATTATTGATTCTCTAGTTTTTTAGAAGGCTGAAAAGATAACGACCATTTCTAAAAGCTCTACAAAAACTGAATAATTAGCCCTTAGTTCTACCATCAGTGAGATCATTTGGATTCAACAACTCCTTCATGATTTTCAGATTCAAACATCTTCACCATCTTTTTTATTTTTTGATGATTTAGCTTCCATTCACATTGCTTCAAGACCCATCTTTCATGAAAGGACCAAATACATAGATATTGATTCTCATTTTGTTCAAGATAAAGTCACTACAGGAACCATTAAACTTCTCCCAGTCGGATCTCAATTCCAACTTGCGGATATATGTACTAAACCTATTCCATCTTCTTTGTTGGTTACTTTACTATCCAAGATGTTTGTCAAAGACATTCACAGTCCATCTTGTGAGGAGTAATAGATTCTACATGTAACTAATTAGTTAGATTATATTAGATTGAATTTTTTAATTTATAATATTAATTAATTAGAAGTTAGTTTGAAGTTTTCAATGTATATTTCAATGTAATCTCATTTGTATACAAGTTAAATGAAATGAATCAAGATTTTATCTCTATGAACTCTAGCTGTAATAAAAACCTGCAGTGGAGGACGCAAGACCACATATCCTGTGAAAGCTGGATTTCGTGGGAGATAAAGTTATAAGGGAATGATTAGTGAACTCTAAGGCATGTAGCCTCATTTATGATGGGTAATCAACAATACAGCCAATTCTTGCGCTAGCTATAGTTGACCATTTTAGAGAAAGTTGATGCCCAAAGTAATATGACCTTGTTGTCTACTTGGGGCTTTTTCTTGTAGTATTGTTGTCTTGGGCACCTCAGCTCTTGGGCTCTGAAGAACTCCGCATAGAGTCTTTTAGTAATTATCTTTCATTTTAGTTTGAGAAACTTTAATAGACTCTAGGGATGGATTTTTTTCATCCTCTGTGCAACTATGAGTTTGAGGAGAGTTTCAAAAATCAACTGTAATACCACTTATGTCTAGTTGGATGTCCCCGTAATTATCATATTCTTCTTTTGCCTTGAGTAGATGATGATGAGGCAATACAGTATTACCAAATCACACAAATGTCAAACAAAGAACATAATACCTAGGTTTTTTTTATCAATTTCTTTCTCCAATTTGGGCATAAACTTCTTTTGGAGAAGTTTTTTTAAGAGCTCCCTAGGCCACTATAGAAGGAGTTTCTTTAAATTAGTATGAAACCATATAATTATGAAGATTTCTTAAAATAAAGAAATTATAAACAAAAAGAATGAAAATATCATATGCCTCTATTTCATCAAGGGTGACTCCATTTTCCTTGAGAATTTATAAGAAGCTCTCATTTCTGTCATTGTTTGGGTGGTAATGTCCACTGTACGGTGGGATAGACTAGAAAAAATAATAATAAATGAAATATAAGGTAATCAAGGATGAGGATGGATAATTAATATTGACCAAATTAGGTGTGAGCTTGTGATTTAACATGGTGGACGTGTGTGTACATATTGCTAAGCATGTAAAGTGACTCCTCCTCTTCTGATGGTTTATGACTAAATACCCTACCATGAATATTGAACTTAAGCGACCGATATGTAGCTGGCGGGGAAAATGTTTTTGTACAAACAATTATAGTGAAACAGTTTTTATACTGGAAATTAGATAATTAGCTTTAGCAAATAGTGTTATCAAATTAACATAATAAATAATTTAGTGTATAAAAAGATTTGTCTTAACCTAAACCATCTTAGAGTATTTTTGAAAGATCTCACCCAAAAGTTTTAACACAAATGTATGATGCCCTCAAACATATATCTTATAATATTCATATTTGATGCACACATAAAGTTTAACTACTTTGAATAGTTCTTGACTACCAGAAATAAATGTACATTAGATAATGAAGCAAATTCACAAACACAATTTGGTCATATTAAGGTTTTATTTGAGGATTTTGAAGGATTATCATTGATATAGAATTTTCCTCAAACTGGCCTATTTTCTATATGACCCGATCTTCAATTAATAATCTTGTTCTTAAGCGATAATAAACGATAGATGGTCTTGCTCAAACTGTCATTTCTTTGGATTACTCATTAGATTTGAGGCTACATGTCTTGGAGTTCATTAATATTTCCCCAAGAACTTTATCTCCAACGTCATCCGGCTTCTACCAGATATGTGGTCTTATGTATGTCTAGTTCCACAAGCAAGAGAATATTAATAATTAGTAACATGTTATAATTTTATAATAGACTTGAAGATCTTAGTCGATAGTCCATTAGAAATTTCAATTTAAAATATGAGTATCTATATATTAATCTTAATATGTATTAGCTAATATGTAGCCTCAAATAATTAGTTTAGTTATAATTCAAAAGATGTAAAACAATTTTATATGGTTCTATATGTTTTATTTAAATGACCTAAAATAATTTTGAATATTTAGTATATATTAATTGTGTTTTCATCTTGATACATGTGATATGTTCTAGTCACATTAAAGTGGCACACAAAAGGGGCGAATAACCCTAACAAGTTTACCACCTTGCCACGGATATACCTAGTAGACATAGATATCAAATTATATGCTCCATGTTGCAATACCAAACACATATAGAGATTTGGATTCACCTTGGACTGCATAAAAATATTTAAAGGTAATATTTCCAGAAAAAAAAATAAGAGATCATAAATTAATATACATCATGTACACGTATCAATATCAAACTAGTTGTGCTTGAACATTTAATATACTTCTAACAATATATATGTACACATACATACAACTAGGTCATTTATTTATTTACCATAAACAACACCTTTCAACAAAACCCACTTTAAAGATTGAAACCTTTACGCATTAAAGAAGCAAGAACAATGACAACAATAATACAAATCAAAAAACTTAATAATAAATCCATTCATGAACAGACATTAGACAATAGATAATCATACGCAAACAACTTAAAAAATCATAAAAATGAGAGATATATAATATGAGAAAGATAGAGGGAGTGGTTACCTTCATCTGCTATTATTTCACTCAACGATGGGGCAACCAAAACAATTGAGTGAACAATGTGAAGATTGAGGCTTGAGTGAATAACGTGATGAAATTTAGGGCCTTTGTTTGATTTTCATCGTCAAGACTAAGTTTCGCCATCGATTAAGAGAGAGAGATTCGCTAGAGGGAAATAAATTGATAGTCTTTGTCAGAGGAAGAATTTGGGTAAAATGATTTTTTAGCTTTTAAGGGGAAATAAAAATAAAGGCGGGATAAGTAGCGCTTCCTTTTTTAACAGTTTGGCTCGTGTAAATATTGTTTCATATAACTTATGTTTTCCTTAAAATTGTTGGTCAAATGATGTAAAATTTTCATTATTTTTATTAAACATCGTATATTGCCAATAAATTGGTAAAAATCCCACAAATTACCTACATTTGTTAAAAAATGAAGGAAAAAAGTTTTTTGTGGAAACTTAAAAAAATTTATGGTGATGGAATATAGTGAAAAATCCATTTTCTTGTAGTGGGTTAATCTAGGAATATGCCTTTGTTTCATTGAGGTAATCCTTCCTTTCTACGGCTTCGTCTCCCCCATCGGCATCACCTCCAGCAATAAAGTGACCCAAAGGAGATCATTTCTACCTCTCGCACATGCTCTTTGGGCTTCCACGGTGGGTCTGTATCATCTCTAGAGTCATCATCATGACCTATTTTCTTGTCATATCCACTTCTACAAGGATATTATAATCATCCCCTAGGTTCATGCTCGTCCATATGATCTGGTCGGCCTCTTTTATTCGTAAAATTTGACAGTTTGAATCTTTGGATCAAGTTTTCTATCTCTTTATGTAGGGCTATGCTGTTGTCAGTAATATAGTCATGATCATTACGGAACTCAGAGTATTTTCTTTTATCTCTTCTAATTGGAGGAGATTTCATCCTCCTATACCATTTCAGGTCTTTATTTCCACAAATCTCTTCTAGCATATGGTGAACAATAACGGTCAGAGGAGTGTATTCGTTATATCTTTTTGGCTTCTACAAATTTTTATCTTTCTGATCTTTATTATCTTACCTCTTATTTGCATTAATCTTAAAGTTATTGGTCTATTTAACAACCATAGTAAAACTTCTCAAGTAGTAAGCCTCTCATCAATGCAGTGACCGTCATCTTCTTATTGTAGTTAACGACCTCTAGTTTTTCACTATTGCAGGTGATGTACTCATGAGTGGTTTGTCTTACTTTTTTATGAACATTTAGCAGATGAGCTACCCTTTTGGCTGGATTAGCTCCAAAGCAGAAATTATTGATTTAAAAATCAACCACCAATTGAAAGTTAGAGATTTATCCTTATGGTATATTATTGTACCAGATCTGTGTCGACCCAGTTAAAGTACTGGAAAATGCTCGACAGTGCATCTAATCAGGGGATTAATAAATGTCAGTAACAAATTATATTATTCCACATGTAGTATTAGATCCATTTTCCCATTATACTTCGGAGTTACCACGAGTCGCTTGAACATGGCAGGTGTGAGGATGATCCTTTTACGAAACTCTTGTATAAGGGATTTGCTGACTTGGATATCTCCCCCAAATGATCCTCCAATCATTCAATTCATCTCTTCCATGCCTAATCATATGGATTGTCCTTAGCCAATATAGTTTTAGTTTCTCAATCATCATTTTTCCATGAGCTCACTTCCTCGGAAGTTTGCTAGGCATGGGCTGATTGAGTTGCTCTTTGGTGTATGTCGTTGTGTAAAGCTCCTCTAATAAAAAATCTCAATTACCTACAACAATATATAACAAACTAAAATATAATGGTAAGTGAGGTATCAATCCAAATTAAGGGAGTGAAGCGAGAGAAAAAACTAATGTAATTCATTTTTTTTATTTAATTTTTTTTTGAACTTTTTGCTTTTTCTAATTTTTTTAGCTTTTACAATATTAAAACAATTTTGTGCTGATGTTAATATAAGCTAAGAACTAAATAAGAAAAGTGGTAATTGAACAAGAATGACAGTGTGAGAAACTAAGAACAAGTATGTGATGAAAATGAGTGAGGTGTAACTAAATGAGAGAAGAATATTCAAGGGATGAAAAATCTACCCCTAGTTCACACAAATTAATCTAACTTGCACTATTTTAATTTGATCAATTTCCAAAATATTCCTTTAATTCAAATGCTAATTCTCATTGCGCTAATGAATTAATTGAATAATCTTTTAGATAAGTAAGTTTAATCCCCACAAACACTACTCTAAATGAATTAGAATCAATCAAATGAATCACCCGCAACGATCGATTTATCAAACTAATTTTAATTAGACAAAATAAAATCAAAAGTAAATGAAAATTATACTAACATTTAAATCATGTGATAAGCCTATCTCTAGTTTGAATCAAATGACTAAATGATTATAAAATTTCCAATCCTTTCTCAAAGATAATTTTCCATTTCCCAATGCGAAATTGGAGTAGGAATTAAATTTACTAATCAAATGAAATCAACAAAATTAAAATTAACAACTAAATCAAATTGGATTCGTGAGGGCTTCAATTCATCCTTTGAATGGGAGATTATCCCTCAATAATCATCATCCAATAAAAATTAGAATCATCTAAGGGCATAGAATGAAAATTAGGGAAGAGTAATCAAACCAAATTTCCACTTGATTTTGCAATGATCTTCAATTCTTCAATAATTTTCTCAAAATAATGACAACCTCAATTATTATTATTTTTTCCTTTTTTTTCTAATCAAAAAAATAAAATAAAAGAATTAAACTACTAAAAAAATAAAAATGGTGTTGCTCTATCTAATTCTCTCTCTAGCCTAACTCTTCTTCTTCTTTTTGGGTCTTCTTTTTCCTTAAATAGTAGGCAAGTGGCTATGGCCATAATTGGAAGTATTAAAATGTGAGTGTGCAAGGGGTGTATGAGGTGAGAGTGGATAAATTGGGGTTAAGTTGGTTAGAGGTTTGTTAGGGGGTAATTTGGGGATTAGATAAAAGTGGGTTAAAAAGGGATATAAGACATGTGGGGTTTGGTTTTTTTTTTTGGCTTTTGGTCATTGGATTTGTTTTTGGCAGGTGATAAAATTATTTTGGACAAGGGGTTTAAATGGGTCTTGGTTTTGGTTTTAATTGTTTTAAATGGATATGGGTGGGTCATGGCAAGTGGTGCGATCCGGGTTTGCATCTATAGGCATGGTGTTAGCGAATGATGTCGGGTTATGCAGGTGGGTCGGGGTTAATGGGTATGGAAGTTGGGGGTTCGAGTTTAGACATGGGAGTAGAGAAGAAGGTAGTGGATTAGAGAGTTTGGGACGTCACACAGTGGCTAGAATGGGCTTAGCCACCGGCGGGTATTTGGTTTGGGTATCAGGGGCTGAAGGATAGATATGACACTTGGGTTGTATTCGGGTTATAAGAGGTGAACTCGGTTTTGTTTGGGTTAAGGGAAATGGGAGGTCTTGGGTTGAGGGAGATTTCGAGTTTAGTAGGTGGATTCGTTGGACTCGGAGGTGATGTTGGGTGATGTGGGTCCAGTTGGTTATGCAGGATGAGAGAGGAGAGAGAGGGAGTGGAGAAGAAGATGGGTGGGGTTTTCTGGTGTGAGTGGGTGTAATGAGGCTAGGGTGTGGGTGAGGTGTAAGGTAACTAGGGTGTGTGTGTGTATGTTTGTACATTTAAAATAAAAACTACCTAACTAAAAAAAATTAATAAAATCAAAAATTAAAATCTACTAAAAAATAAAATCCTAATCTATATAAAAAAAACTAAAATAAAAGAAATAAAAACTAAAAATCTAATAAAAATAAAGACTAAAGTCCTAAAAAAATATAAAATCTAATAAAATTAAAAAATAACTTCCTAAAAACTAATCCTCATAAAATTAAGATTAAAAATTAAAAACTAATAAAAAGAAAAAGAAAAAGAAAAAGAAAAATACACTGATAAAAATGGAAATAGAATAATAGAAAATAAAACATTGAAATTTCTAAATAAATCTAAAATAAATCCTAAAAATAAAACAACTTAAAACAAAAATATCTAAAAAATAATAAAAGTATAAACTCAACAGACACAGGGTACGACGTGGGTTTAGGCCAGGTTACAGACTAGGTTAGGGGGAGAGTTGATTTAGCCCTTTCTTACTGCGAATTGCCTCGAAATAACACTTTTGAGCCTGCAACTTCAAGCAAGCCTGCACAATAGATAATTACGCTTGTGGATTTAGATTTATTTTATCGCATTAGCGCTCCGTTCGCTCTCCCCGGGCGGGCGGGGTGTTACAAATGGTATCAGAGCATAGGTATACGGCAACCCTCGGGGCTTGTGTTTTGGGTTCATTGCGTGGTTAGCAATTTTTGGAGATAGAAAATTTTAGGTGATATTTGTGATAAGTTTCGAGATTAGAGGTGAGGAATTATTTTTGGACACGAAATTATTTTTGGAGATTGTTAACCTGATTTTGAGAGTTAGGCATTCGGCGAATTTCGAGGGCGAAATTCCATTGTTAGTGGGGAAGTGTAATAACCCGCATAATTTTTGGGGTATTTTCAAAATAAAGAGAAAAAATAAAGTTTTTGATAAAATTATTTTTACTACTCAAATATGTTGATTATTATTTTTAAAGGCGAGAATTTCAAACGGTTTCGAAAATGGAGTTAAACGGATTTTAAAATGATTTTTAAATATTTTTAACTATTGGAGTTGTTTTGACTTCCAACTCTTCATTTATTTGCCTTATTTAAAGGAGTCTTTTGGATTCCAACTTTTCATTTCTTTGCATTATAAAAGGAAGTCTTGGGCAACCCTTTTAACATACTTTTGGCACAAATTTTGGCAGCAAATATATTTTATATTCTTCCTCTTTTTATATACACATTGGCCCTTGAGATTTGTGAGTTCCAACCTTAGATTAGAGGTGTTCTTGGGGCTATTTTTTTGGAGGTTCATGGAGGAGCTTTTGTAGATATTTTGAGTTGATCTTGAGTATGTGATCGTTGGTTTCTCATCATGGTTTGAGGTATGGGGTTTTACACAATATGCTCCTTAAATCTTGCGAGTGTCATTCTCTTTGAATTCTTGCTAATTGAACTCATATTTGAATTGATAAATTCATTGAAATCTGGAAAATAATTGTTGAAATTATTTTGATTCATGTGGTATCATTATATTGTTGATGAGCATGTTGTCATGATATTTTATTATGGCACGGATGTTGGGCACCCGCCAAAATTCCTGTTTCCCGGGCTATGGCTTGATAAAGCATATACGGATGTGGTGAGGCCTGGTGACCCGGTTAAAGTGTTGTTGAGAAATTATAATGATGAAATGCTATTGAGATTTTCATTTTGATTTGAATATTCGTACTCGTGTTGTTACGTTTTATTCACCACTAATATATTTGTTGAGCATCTTTCCTGTCGTATTGTGTACTTCCCCATATTTTCTTTTAGTGGCAGGTTAGCGCGGATTTTGGGGTGCTATGGAGATTGATTTTAGGGAGAATTGTTTGGGAAAGATTTGAATTATTTTGATGTATAGAGCTTTGGAGATTTGTATTTTATTTTCGAGTTAATTGTTGTATGTAATTGGAGAGACTTTGTTGTATTAAATTTGAAGAGATTTGAGATTTGTAGTTTCTCTTTTGTTGTTGTGGGACTTAGATGCTCTATACCTTGTCACTTGTGGATTTAGATTTATTTTATCGCATTAGCGCTCCGTTCGCTCTCCCCGGGCGGGCGGGGTGTTATAGAATCATTCAAAATATTGGGCTCAAAGGGAGCCATTCATAGTGGGATAAGATCCATATCCGGAGAGGTAAAAACCATCTCAGATTCAATCTCAAAAAAATGGTGAGCACTCGTAGTCAGAGCTAATCTATAATGAAGTGGTTTCTCGGGAACACATATGGTGGGATTAATTTGTGTAGACTAAGGCATTTGTTTGAATTCAGTGGGAAGCCCGTCTGGCTATCTCCTTCTCAGATGAGAGTAGGCATGAGAACTCAATCACGAAATGCCACAGTAGGCTTGTTGTCAAGATCTAAAAAAGGGGTTTCCATAAAGGTCTCAATGACAACCTACTGGTAGCACCTCAGAGATGTCTATTCCTCTCTCTGATAGTCAAAGTACTCGGGGAGAGCGGAGCGGAGCGCCACTATCGATAAAACTAATCAAATTCGAAAATAGCAAGGTATAGAGCATCCAAAATAATCCCACAAAAATATGAATCCACTAATCTCAATACTTAAATTTAAATACAATAATTGTCTCTCAAAATAATACAACTATCTATATCGAAATAAAAATAAATCACCAAATGCTCTATACAACAAAAATAAATACAATTCTTCCAAATTGTATTAAAAATTCTTCCCAAATAATCCACGCTAAAAATCATCTCAATTGGTCCATAGCGTCCCAATCCACGCTAACCTGCCAACTAAAGAAAATACGGGAAAGTACACAATACGACAGGAAAGATGCTAAACAAATATATGTTAGCGATGAATAAAGCGTAACAACACGAGTACGAATCTTCAAATCAAATGCGAATCTCAATAGTATTTATCAATAAATTTCTCAACAACACATCAATGGGTTACCAGGCCTCACCCCATCCGCTATGCTTTATCAAGTCATAGCCCCGGGAAGTAGGAATTTCGGCGGGTGCCCAACCTCCGTGCCATATTAAAATCTCACGACAACTTGCTCAATAATAACATGAATAATACCACATGAATCAAAATAAATTAATAATTATTTCTCCAGATTTCAAAGAATTTAACAATTCAAATATGAGTTCAATTAAATATAAAATCAACGGAATAAACTCGCGAGATTTAAAGGAGCGTATTATGTAAAACCTCAGACCTCAAAATCATTGCATGAATCGTCACATAAAAATCATCCTCAAAATATGATCGCACCATCACGTTCCTCTCGTGAAAATAATCAAATCATGTTTAGCCCCAACACGAGATAACCCCAAATAGTCCTATTTTAAAAACCCATAAAAATCAGATCCAAAAATTATTCGAATTGCCAATCCAACTTCAGATTTGGATTCTACACGAAAAATTGAGTCAGGTATGTGTTTTGGATTTTTCTCAAATCTCATCCGAATGCACTTAAAAAGAAGATCTAAACATTCCAAATTGGTTATTCTCATTCCACTCGTTTTTGCCTCTTTGGATTTCGTTTTTGGCCTCTCTTTTACATCTCCCATTCCTTATAGTC
Source organism: Sambucus nigra (assembly GCA_949130495.1). NCBI lineage: Eukaryota > Viridiplantae > Streptophyta > Magnoliopsida > Dipsacales > Adoxaceae > Sambucus > Sambucus nigra. The sequence continues at coordinate 121,259,499 of OX422222.1, read as the reverse complement.
ATCCATAATATTCCTTATATATTTTCTCTCTCAAACCCTAGCTTGGAGCCTAAGCTAACGCATATTATTATATTTCCCTTTAATTCAAAAATGTCTAGTTTATATATTTAAACCATTACAAAATGTTCAAAATCCAATAACATTTGAATTCAAATATTTGATTTATTTCAAATAAAAATAAATATAATATCAATATCCAGATTAATAAAATAATAATATTATTAAAATCTTATACAATGGGAACAGTGGGTTGACTTGGGGTGAAATACGACTCTCTCTCACACACAATTTCATTTAATCTTTGTTCAAGACGTTGGAGGGTTTCATTTTGAATTTGATTGGATTGCTCTTTCTTGAGGATGAACTTTTGCAAGAGCTTCCGAGAGCGTAGGTGGATGATGGTGGTGTAGTGATGTGTGGTGGCGGTGGTTGAAGTGGACACAAATCGCTATTGACATCTGAAAATGGAGAATACTCATATGAAGTGTGTGGAATTGGGTCAAGTGTGTCATATACTAGAGAATCATCTCCGTGAGAGACAAAAGGCTAATAATCATGGGGTGCATAGTGAGGGGACTGATTGGGATAAGGTGCACTTGGTTGCCATGACGACTATTGGAACATGTGAGGATCCATAACACCGATGTGGGATTCATATTGCGTGGAAGGGTGATCAGGCCTCCACGAATAGATAGGTTTCTCACACCACTAGGGATTGGATATATCATGACAATAGGCCTAGGTGGGATCTGTCACAGTGTCATATGGATATACATATTCCATGGTGGTTCGTATGGATATGAAGAGTATGGACACTCATTGGGCAAGTGATTGGTTATAAAAAAAGATGTGCACAACAAAGCATTTGAAGAATTGATACTCGTCATAGGAGGCGATGAAATGTGAGATGTGTGCATGGACGACACATGAGTATCAACGGTGTGTGTTTGAGAGTTGAAACTATGAAGTAAGGTATGGAGATTCGACTCCGACTCAACGTTGAACATGCTTTGAGAGAATGGAAAATGGCCAAAGTATTCCCGTAAGGGACGTTCTTCGGCCATGATGGGATAAATATTTTTTTGGATTTTTAAATATTTTTCAAAAGAAAAGAAAATATTTTTGGATTTTTATGAAAACGAAAGAAAATATTTTGGATTTTTAAAAAAATAAAGGAAGAAAATATTTTGGATTTTTTTGGAAGAAAAGAGTGGGAAAAATATTTGGACACTTGAATTTTGAATGAACTCATTAAAACCCGACTACCTAAGGATGGAATTGGACACACGGAAGTGAAGGAGAAATCCTAACTAGCACATAGCCGATTTTTATCTCCAAAATTTAGTTAAAGGGGTAGTCAAATTTTAATTAAGTCTGGTGATAAAAATCACTGAATTATCTTCGTGATAACCTTTGCAAAATGTTCTCCTATTGGGATACCTGGTTGATTGATTTAAAATTAATGATAGCTAGGGTAGCACGCAAATGGTAAGCGAGTGAGTCAGGTGATGAAATCTCTTCTCATGAATGACTGGGTGTATGTCTTAATTGATTAATTCATCACACACGTTCAAAAATAAATGCGATAATAAAAATCAAGAAAGAGCACATAGTCAAACATAAAAATTCACTCGCTTACAGGAGAGGCGCGTACCTCCCACGTTTTTTACACCGTGGGGTGATGAACAATTTGAGCTGATCGGGGGGAGATTACACCTATCTCATTCATCCCTGGGAGTCCTACCGACCCATAGTATAGAGAGTTATTTTCCTCGTCTTTGGACGCCCTCTCTCTACCTTGTTCGATTTTCCTATCACGCTTTTCTTTGATTATTACAAATTTAAATGAAAAATAAATGGAGTCTCTAAGCACTGCAATACAAGCAAGTAAATAAAATAAATCTAATACAAGCCTTCTAAAATAATAATAAAAAATGGTATGAAAATAAAAAATACAAATGAATCAGAAAATGGATCCTCTCAAGTGCTTCAAGCTCCAAAGATTGGCAACAATACCATTTGATTGAGTTAGTTTTTGATGTTTGTCGTGTGTAAAGCTCCTCTAATAAAAAATCTCAATTACCTACAAAAATATATAACAAACTATAATATAATGATAAGTGAGGTATCAATCAAAATCAAGGGAGTGAAGTGAGAGAAAAACTAATGTAATTCATTTTTTTATTTAATTTCTTTTTGGACTTTTTACTTTTTCTATTTTTTTTAGCTTTTTCAATATTAAAACATTTTTTTGATGATATGAATATAAGCGAAGAACTAAATAAGAAAGGTAGTAATTGAACTAGAACGAAAGTGTGAAAAAGTAAGAACAAGTATGTGATAAAAATGAGTCATGTGTAACTAAATGAGAGAAAATATTCAAGGGATGGAAAATCCGCCCCCACTTCACACAAATTATTATAACTTACACTATTTTTATTTGATTAATTTCCAAAATATTCATTTAATTCAAAAGCTCATTCTCGTTACACTAATGAATTAATTAAATACTCTTTTAGAAAAGTACGTTTAATCCCCACAAGCACTACTCTAAATGAATTAGAATCAATCAAATGAATTACCTTCTTGGATCTATTCATCAAACTAATATTAATTAGATAAAATAAAAACAAAGCTAGATGAAAATTATACTAACATTTAAATCAAGTGACAAGCCTATCTCTAGTTTGAATCAAATGACTAAATGATAATACAGTTTCTAATCATTTCTCAAGGATGATTTTCCATTTCTCAATGTCAAATAAGAGTAGGAATTAAATTTACTAATCAAAGAAAATCAACAAAATTGAAATTAACAACTAAATCAAATTGGATTCGCGAGGGCTTCAATTCATACCTTGAATGGGAGATTAGCCCTCCATAATCATCATCCAATAAAAAATAGAATAAATTAAGAGCATAGAATGAAAATTAGAGAAGAATAATTAAACCAAAATTTCACTTGATTTTTGCAATGATCTTCAATTCTTCAACAAATCTCTCAACATAATTACAACCTCAATTATTATTATTTTTTCTAATCTAAAAAATAAAATAAAAAAACTAAACTACTAAAAAAATTAAAAATGGTGTTTCTCTATCTAATTCTCTCTGTGAACTAACTCTTCTTCTTCTTTTTGGGTATTCTTTTTCCTTAAATAGTAGACAAGTGGCTATGGCCATAATTGGAAGTATTAAAATGTGAGCGTGCATGGGGTGTATGAGGTGAGAGAGGGTAAATTGGGTAGAGGTTTGTTTTGGTGTAATTTGGGAATTGGGTAAAAGTGCATTAAAAGGGGATATAACACATGAGGGGTTTGGTTTTTATTTTTGGCTTTTGGTGTTTGGCTTTGTTTTTGGTAGATGATAAAATGATTTTGCACATGGGTTTAAAATGGGTCTTGGTTTTGGTTTTAATTGGTTTATATGGATATGGGTTGATCATGGCACTACACCAAAATGATGAAATTGGCACCCTTCAACCGGCCAGCCTTGTCACGGTCATTGACCGTGACAAGGCCGTGACGAGGTCTTATCACGGTCAATGACCGTGACAATTATATAAAGTTGTCAAGGTCATTGACCGTGACATGTTCGTGACAATTCTGTCAGTAAAAAAACCTTCCCTCTTATTTTTTCCCACCGTTTTCCATTCCCTCCATTTCTCTCTCTCTCTCTCTCTAGCGGCTGCACACTCTCTCTCTCTCTTTACAACTTTGGTACATTTTCTCTCTCTATTTATCCTCCATTTATCTCTATGTTTATGTATATGTGCATGTGTGTAAATGTACGCGTGTGTGTGTGGTGTATATATACGTGTGGGGGGGGGGGGGGGAGGAGGGAGCAGGGCTAGGGGAGGGGAGGGGGTGTTTGTGCGTGTGTGTGTGTGTATGTATATATATATGTGTGTGTGTGTCTGTGTGTGTGTGTGTGTGTGTGTGTGTGTGTGTTTGTGTGTGTATGTATGCGTGTGTATGTATATCGGCATGTGTGTGTGTGTATGTTCATGTGTATATGTGTGTGTATGTGTGCATGTGGTGGGCAGCGGCAGTGGGGGGTGAGGGTCGGTAGGGGGCTGTATGTGTATATGTGCGTGTGTGTTTGTTTTTTAATTAAATTTTTATGGGTTTATTAGATATTGCCCCTCTTATTGTAGTCCCCATTGTAAAACAATTTATTCATTTAATATTGATTGGCTGTTAATTTTTTTTGTAAATTAATAATTAGTGCCCATTTCATATGCAAGTTGGATTGCCCCTCATTGTAAATTAGTAAATTAATAATTGTATACTTTAACTGTTAGTTTAATTGATGAAAAAAATTAATTCAGTAGATGAATTAGAAGGAGTACGGGATACACAATTGTTGTTGCCATTGCGGTTGAATTATAGTGGATCGATGTTGGGTTGGTTAATTTTAAAAGTGGCATGACCACTGGATTATTGTCCATATGGTGGTGGAATTTTTCAACTTTGTTTGAAAATTACTTTTTATAGCGAACAATAAATATATAGTATGATAATTAAATGAAACATACTTGAAATTACATATAGCGCGCATAAATACTAGCCTTCTAGTTCTTATGCGTACGCATTAAATAGACCTTAGACCCGTTCGAGAGTCATTACCCATATAATGAGATCTCTCGAATTGTCCCGTTTGGACAGTTTGGGACTGCATGATTTTTGTATAATAATATTCTTAGTGTCTTAAAGTTGTTACTTTTAGAAGAAGTTCTGCAGTCGTATCCTAATGTCCTCTGGGTACATACTAGATTAACAGTGTGACTGTTATTTCAATTGATCAATTGAAATAACACTCACACTTTCCAATCAATGTCATGTACTTGGAGAACTACGGGGATATGCTGCCGAATTTTTCTCAAATCGTAACAATGTGCATGAGTTGTTAAGTATATTACAGAAATATGCGGTCTTGAATGGGATAGGACCCTTGCTCGTGGAGCCACTGGACCCTTGTTCGTGGCACAAGAGTACAAAAAGTATCAATTGAACGGTTACGTATTCGGTGCAAAAGTGTACGAGGAAAGTACAAATGTACAGAACTCGGGCATTTCATATAAGGCTCTTACTTTCTTTCGAGCGAGCGCAAAAGATAAAAACCTCGTTGAAGATGAAATGACTTACTATGGTGTAATTCAAAATATATTTGAATTGGATTATATAAGCTTCAAAGAGGTTGTATTTTACTGTGACTGGGTAAGAGCTGAGGATAAAAATGCTTGTAAAGTTGATCCTGTCACCAATTTGATCATGGTTGACTTGTCCAAGTTGAAGAGCAACGACCACGTGAGAGATAAGTCATTTGTTTGTGCATTTCAAAAGGTTAACCAAGTGTTTTACTCGAAGTATATCAACAACGAGCCATGGTCAATTATCCTACAAGCGCCAAAGTGTCTAAATAGTGGTGTGGATGACTTGGCTGCTCCTACCGAATATCAATCCATTTTTTATAATAACTCGAAATTGAAACAATTATTCAATTTGTAATACATATTCCAATTTGTACTTTATCAATCCATTTTTAATGCTTTTAATTGATTTTCACTTTATTATTTTCACTCTTGTGTAGTGTCCGTGTGTGTGGGTAGTAGGGGTGGTGGTGGGTATGTTTCAGATTTTTAGTAATTGTGCATATTATGAGCTAGATGTTATTGTTTTGGAATTTAGAATTGAGGTGTTAAACAGTAACAATTCATTTGGATTTGTAGTAATTGTACATATTTTCATGGCTTCTTCTAATTCAATTTCATTTGTACTAATAATAACATTTTTTACAGAAAATGTCTCCTTCAGGTATTAAGGCGAGGATGATGATGTTGATTATGATGATGTCATATGGGTTCGATGGTAGCGGAGGTGATGATGGTTCCTCGGCCCCTAGGCTCCCCAAATATGGTAAATTGGGGATGGACATCGAGAACAAAACGGGGATATTAGCAAGATCCCTTTAGCTTGTAAAGACAATCATCGATCCGGGGTACACTAGTTGGAGGGAGGTATTAAATGAGCTCAAGTTAGCTATTTGGGTGGAACTACAGGTAATGTATTTATATTTATATTTATATTTATATGAACATTTCAATTTCAATTTCGATTTAAATTTTATTTTATATTTATATTTATATTTATTCGCAACTAACATTGTATTTGTTGGACAGGAACAATTCAGCCTGGATCCAAAGCTACGTGATTCCATCTTGGAGCAGTTGAGGGAGAAACACAAGACGTGGACGAAAAATATACGGACCCGATATTTTGGAAAGACTCGAGATTCCGTTATTCGAATGAGTGAATCCGTCATGCCGAAGGAGCCGATCTTATTGGTACAATGGAAAAAGTTCATTGACAATGAGATCGTGGAGAGACAATTGGCATCTCGCCAATTGGGGTGGGAAAACCGGGCAAAAAATATGGACGTGCACTACTCCGGCCGGACGTGTTACGCCGAGGTGGAGCATAGGATGATGGTAAGATTTAATTTCTCTATAACTACAGAAAATATTATTTTTTATTATTTTACTTTGTGGGGCCGATACTAATTTTGCCAGGGAGTGGTCCTGGGGGTAGGCCACATAGGCTCGATACTGATGTGTCTATTCGGACGAAGAAGAGGAAGGATAAGGAGGTGTTCCCGAGCATCGCAACCACGATTGTAAGTAATCCGAAAGTTTACTTTTGTTAATTACGTTATAATTTTTTTATTTACTTATTTTACTAATCATGTGCTTTTTGTCATTTCAGGAAAAGCTTAAGGAAGTGCATGAGTCACAGTCAGATGCCTACAAGGCATCTTTGTCCACATACGCACTCAGCCAAGTTCTTGGCGTTGAACGCAAGGGGAGGACAAGGGGGAGAGCTCGTGGGTGGCCAAATCTAGGATCATCAGATTGGAGATGAGCGACACGGGGTTGGCTCGGACGGTGGACTGGCATGACACGAAGTTGTCCTGTTTGGAGGCGACGGTCCAAGATATGTTCTCATTCATGAAGTGTTCGTTGGGAGCAAACCGTAAGGGGAAAGGGAAGGAGAAGGTGGGTGGAGGAGGTGCAGGAGGACGAGGTACAAGATGACGAGGATGTGGACCTCGCTGCTTCATCGCCGACACTTGCGGACTTTGATGATCCACTACCCTATTTGGCTCCCTTCGTTCGATCTATGTCGACCCCTGGTTGGACGAGAATGTGTTTACTGGACATATTTGATGGATAGCAGATAGGGCGGGGGTTGAGGGACCCGAATACCATTCAGGGTATGCCAGTTTATGGACATTCCCTTCAAGAAATCGAGTCCAAGGTGCTCGTCACGCATGTGATACCCGGTAAGGAGACCCCCACTTATGGTTGCGTGAATAATGCGGCATGATGTATATTCCTGGGTGTGTCAATTCGTATATTGTGTGGCCTAATCACCTCCTTAGAGCTAACCTTACCCCAGACATATAGTGACATTATTTGAATTGAATTGTTGTAAGTTGTTACATTTGAATCATATTTGGATTCTATCGTGATGCATATTTTTTTGAATGTATATTTGCATTATCTCTATTTTATTTGGATATATGATGTTTGAACAGGTACAAATATACTGCTGGGCAGTGGCAGTGGCCATACTTCCCAGCAGATTTTTTTTTTCAATTCTGCCCAGAATTGTCAAGGTCATTGATCGTGAGAAGTTCGTGACAAATAAAACTTGTCACGGTCAATGATCGTGACAATTTTTTATTAAATGTCATGGGTTTGTCAAGGTCCTTAACCATGACAAAACTTGTCAAGGTCAAGGACCGTGACATGACCGTGACAATTCTAATGAACTTGTCACGGTCAATGACCGTGACACGTCCATGACAACAAAAGTTGTTACCCCCAGAATTGTTACGGTCATTGACCTTGACAAGTCCAACTTGTCATGGTCAATGACCGTGACAATTCAACAAATTTGGTGTAGTGTGGCAGGTGGTGCGATCGGGGTTTGCAGCTGCGGATATGGTGTTGGGGAATGATGTCGGGTTATGAAGGGGGGTCGAGGTTAATGGGTATGGAAGTTTGGGGTTCGAGTTAGACATGGGAGTAGAGAAGAAAGTAGTGGGTTTGGGAAGTCAGAACGGTGGCCGGAATGGGCTTAGCCGTCAGTGGGTATGGGGTCGGGGTATGAGCGGCTGAAGGATAGGTTTGACACCTGGGGTGTATCCGGGTTATAGAAGGGGAACTCAATTTTGGTTGGATTAAGGGAAATGGGAGGTCTCGGGTAGAGGGAGATTTCGGGTTTAGCATGTGGGTTCGTTGGGTTCGAAGGTGATGATGGGTGGGGTTTTGTGGTGTGTGTGGGTGTAATGAGGCTAGGGTGTGGGTGAGGTGTAAGGTAATTAGGGGTGTGTGTGTTTGTACCTTCAAAAATAAAAACTACCTAACTAAAAAAATAAAATTAATAAAATTAAAAATTAAAAATTAAAATCTACTAAAAAATAAAATCATAATCTATATAAAAAAAACTAAAACAATAAAATAAAAGAAATAAAAACTAAAAATCTAATAAAAATAAAGACTAAAGTCCTAAAAAAAATGTAAAATCTAATAAAATTAAAAAATAACTTCCTAAAAACTAATCCTCATAAAATAAAATAAAGATTAAAAATTAAAAACTAATAAAAATAAAAATAAAAATAAAAATACACTAATAAAAAGGAAATATAAAAATTAAAAATAAAACCTAGAAATTTCTAAATAAATCTAAAATAAAACCTCAAAATAAAAATATCTAAAAAATAATAAATGTACAAACTCAACATACACAGGGTTTAGGCCCGGTTAGAGTTATGGGAGAGGTGATTTAGCCCTTTCTTTCTGTGAATTGCCTTGAAATAACACTTTTGAAATTACAACTGCAAGCAAGTCTGTACAATAGACAATTACGCGTATAGGACCCATTTTGTCGAGAATTAGCAATTATAATATGTCTATTTGGGATATAAAATATACACTTTTGGGTGCTTATCATGTACTGACCCTCGTATGCTAGTTCTTGACATGAGGTACCCTTCTTTGTGGCCTATGAATCCTCTAGGCTTTCTGTGATAATGGCCTATCATTTCTCGGGGACCTGGCTAATGAAATTTTGAGCCCCTGCTCAGTCTTTCCAACACGCCTGGGCTATCCTCGGAGAATGATTACTTGTCATAATGATAAGTTGTCCAGAGGGACGAGGTGGCTCCTGCACGATATGATCTTTCATCTTGTTATCTAGAGTACTAGATCTGCTCCTTCTATTTTGGGATCTAAAGTTCATTCTTATAGGTCTTTGAAGTGCCCGACCGTGATAGGATGGTTGCCTATCTCTATAATGGGCCGGAGGAAACGTTTCTCCTCCCCTGTTAGAGACTTCTCGCCTAGCTAGCATGATAAGGTCTATTATGGGCCTGCCTTGATTGTCCTAAAGTGTGTGATTCTGTTGCTTTAATGTTGCCTATATTATGTCTTTTCCTTTAGCTATACTCATCAAAATTCCTTGTAAATCCCCCATCCCCACAGGGGTGGAGGGCGGAATGATTTTATTAGCCCTGCTACTTTCGGTATTGTCCCCTATTTTTTTATAACAAATGGGTTGGTGAGTGAACTTGAATTAGAAACAACATATGGCTTTTTTAGCTGTTCACATAATTAGCAACAATATGTTAATATCTAAGACTAGTAATAGGATATTATTAACTATTAGCTAGGAATTATAATTAATAAACTCTAACAAATATAAAAGAAAATAGTTTGAACTTGAGAGAGATGATAAATGGAGAATGAGATAAAGGGTTTAATGTGGTTCAACCAAATGAGGTCCTTACATCCATAAATGCCATATTGTTGTAAATTAGAAAAGGGTACAAGTCTCTCAAGAGTCTTTCTAGGGTTTTGTGTATATAGTTTTCTTCCTCCCTTGTTATGAGAAATGGAATGCTATTTATAGTGGAAATAAAAAGAAGAAGAGGTGTAACACCTTTATAAATCAAGAACTTACACCTTTTTACATTGTTGATGACAACCCAATGATGAGTTGCCTGTTGATAGTTGGGAGGTTTATACCACGTGCATATATATAAAGAGGATGTATATATATCCCCACGTGCATCTCACATGTATACCTATAATAATCTGACTTGTTGATGGTCAACCATCCTACTGACCATGAGAGAACATAGATCCAACTAAGATAATGACTTACTGACAATGCCTAATTGAGTATTTCATGATGACGGGTGTTACAATTTCATTGGTTAGCATCATAATTTATTTTATGGTACAATACTTAAGAAACCTCTTCATCCAATTCCTTATCATAAGACTGATGGAAGAGGGTAATCCCATCATCATCCACTATTGATGATTCATTATTTGAACCATGATGCAATTCATCATGTCTCCAAACTTCGTAACACTCTAGATGTTACTTGAGTTTTTACACTTATCTTCTAATATCATCCATTTTAATGTCATGAGGATTTATTTCGAGTATCGATTCGGGTCATGACAATGAGGGTTGACCATCATAATCAAAGCTTTGATACAAAATAGACACCAAACTTAAATAAAAGACGAGAGAACACATGTGAACACTTCAATTAACATGCCCACACCACTAAAGAGACGAGATAACACTTGTCTACCAAAAAGAATAAACCCAAAAGTTAATATAAAAGATAATAAGAACATTAGTTCTTATAAAATTCTTAATTATTGTAGAAAATCATTTTACTTGAAACAATCTTAGATGCTTGAAACATCCCTGCATCTATTGTTACATGCATAATAATGAATAAACAACGTAAAATAAGAAGCCAATATTTGAAAAGAAAGATGTGGAAGTTGTCTTTCCAATGCAATAAATGGTTCGTTGCTAAAACTTCTCTAGAGGAAGTTATGATCATTTTACTAAACTATGTTTAGGCTCCTGAAAATGGAGTATGAGTAAATTTATTAACTGATCAATTACTTTATTGTGTATTTCGTGATTTGGTCTCTTTAGGCATTGTAGTAAAAATTATTTCCAAGGAGAATTCATTTGTAATGGGACACTCCCTTGTTAGATACTATCTTGTGGTTTATGAAAGACTTGCCAATGTAAAATCCTTTTGGGTGTACGAAACCATTACATAATGTGTTACTTCTTGTAACTTTCCATCTCTTTAACGGTTTATTTTATAAGAGAAACTCATTTTCCCACTTAATGGATTGCTTGGTGGACATGAGTATTCAGATCTTTCCTTATGATATCGCGATGATTTTTCCAATCAAATTGGATGTCCAATTGTGAATGGGAATGGAATGGAGATTAATAGGGTCCACTAAGGGTACATGGATTAGGTTTCCATTAAATGGGAAAGCTTTTTTGTTCTTCACAAATTCATGAGTGAACTTCCAAGATAGGCCATTATTACACATACACAAGGATTTGATTATACAACTTTACCCTGTTAATGTGAGTTGAATCATAAAACTCTTAAATACTTCCTTGATCTATGGCTCAGTGATATATTTTAAAGGATTCTTGGTATAATCATGTAAAAAAAACTCTACACTTGTGATGAAGAACCTCACATGTCTTTTCTTGATTGTGTATGCTTCTATTTAAATCTGATGAAGTGACTCCATCCATAAAGACAATTACATTGTCGTCTTTTGGTTTTGTGACATGTTGACATTCACAGTATTCCTATAGAAGTGTTCCTTACTTATATAGGGCCAATAATAACCCATTCACTATAAGGGTTAGGATAAAGGCACCACATTTTTTCTCTAACACCACATAGTTCTTAAAAGTGATTATTTTTCAAATGTAGTTCTTATCATATAGGTATTATATAAGCAATAACAGGTAAGCAGTTTGTACTACTTGAGAATAATGCAGACTTTGTTCTTTACAAAGTTTGGAAGTGATTTGTATTTCTATATTTCATTCAAATAAACCTAGTTGGGTATATATAAGTTTACAAGAGAAAGATTATTGTATCAACACGTCTTGATCTGGTCAAATGGAACAAACTAGGACTGAATTTGAATTTGAAATAGGAGCTTCGGTTGAGTCCGATATTATGGGAGATATGTCGTTCAAAGGTGAACTAATTTTTGACTTCGTTAATATGCCCCCCCTGCAAGTTAATGGTGGTAGTGAGTGAATCATCAACTTGTCCCTGATGAATGGGAACCGAGCGGATGAGAGTCCTTTTGTGAAGATGTTCGCGAGTTGATCAGCAGTGGAGATAAATTGGACTTGTAGAGCTTTCTTGGAAACTTGATCACGAACAAAGTGAAAATCAATCTCAACATGTTTAGTGCATTCATGGAAAATAGGGTTGAGGGAAAGGTAGGTAGCACCAATGTTGTCACACCATAGATTAGGTGTCTTGGGAGGAGGGAGACCGAGTTCACTTAATAAGGATTTGAGCAAAATTAATTTAGCAGAAACATCAGTAAGAGATTTATATTCGGCGTCGATGGATGAGCGGGAAACTATCTTTTGTTTCTTTTATTTCCCTGAGATAAGATTGGAGCCAAGAAAAATTGCAAACCCCTTGTGGATTTTCAATCATCAATACAACCGGCCCAATCAAAGTCTGTAAAGGCTTGTAAGTCTATGGTGGAAGATTTAGTGAGGTGAAGGCTATAAGAGGAGGAGTGTTTGAGAGAGAAAAGGATGCATTTGACAAGGGACCAATGGCTATCGGTTGGAGAGTGCATAAATTGGCACGTATTATTAATAGCAAATGAAATATCGGGATGGGTTAGAGTAAGGTATTAGAGGGCACCGACGGCTTGGCGATAAGGAGTGGGATCAGATAAAGGTATACCACCGGTGAGTGAGAGTTTGAGGTTGGTGGGAAATGGAGTGGTGAGAGGTTTGGAGTGAGACATGCCATAACGTTAAAGAAGATCAAGAATGTAACGTTGTTGTGAGAGTAATAAATCGTTAAGTGTGGGAATAATTTCAGTACCAAGAAAGTAGTGGAGGTGAACAAGATTTTTGACAGAAAATTCACGACTTAGAGTAGAAATAAGGGATTGAATTAAGGAAGAAGAATTACGTGTAATGAGAATGTCATCCACATAAATAAGGAGATAAATGATAGTATTCCTGGAATGATAGATAAAAAGAGAGGTGCCGATTTTGGAGCCAATAAAATGCTGAGAGGTGAGAAATTGAGTAATAAGGTGAAACTAGGCACGTGGCACCTATTTGAGGCCATAGAGGGAACGACGAAGTTGGCATACATGAGTGGGTTTGGTAGGATCTTGGAAACCAGGAGGTTGTTTCATGAACACGATCTCATTTAGAAAACTATGGAGAAATGAGTTATTAACATCGAGTTGGGACACGGGCCAACCATTAGAGAAAGCACTAGAGAGAACAATATGAATGGTGGTTGCTTTGATAACGGGACTAAAGGTTTCATTGAAGTCAAGATCATACTCTTAATGAAAACCTTTGGCGACTAAATGATCTTTCTATCGTTCGATTGTGCCGTCATCTTTGCGTTTAATTTTGTAGACCCATTTTCATCCAATGATATTAATATGAGGAGAAAAGGGAACAAGAGACCATGTATGATTTTGAAGGAGGGCATTAATTTCAGCACGCATAGTAGTGTGCCATTGGGGATCTTTATTAGCAATCATAAAACAGGTTGGTTCAGTGGGTTGAAAGGAGACACTATAAGCAGTGGGGGAGAGTTTTGATATCAGAGAAGGACGAGGACGAAGAGGTGAGAATTTGATTTAATAGTGAGAGGGACTAGGTCCACTGTATGGGAGATGCTAGTTGGATTAGAACAAGTTGGAGGTAGGGAGTTAATGAGTTGTTGTGGCTCGACTTGTAACAGGTGGAAGAACTGATGGAGTATAAATGGGGATAGCTGTTGTGGGAGGACGAGTATTAGTTGGTGTGTGGTGGGAAGGAATGGTATTAGGGACATTACTTGTTGCTGGAGATAGGAGCTGTTGTGGTAGCGCTGCTGTAGGTTTATGTTGCATAGGAGGGGGTAGGGCGACAGTGCAAGGGGAAGATACACTGAGGGAGTTGGGAGAGTGATAATGAGGTGGTATGAGAGAGGTTGATAAAGAGCCCAATGGTGAAGAGGCTGGTGGAGAAGGTACCAAGGTCGTGGGGATAAAGGGATAACTGTGTTCGTCGAACCGAACATATCGTGCGTTGTAAATGCGATATGAAGAAAGGTGCAAATAATTATAAACAAAATGATTTGGAGTGTAACGAAGGAAGACATACGGGTGAGAATGGTAATCTAGTTTGTGAGCATTATAAGGGCGATGGTGGGGAAAACAAAGACACCCAAAAAAAATTTAAAATTTAAGTCAGGGGGAATGGAAAAAATGCATTGAAATGGCGATAGATTAGAAATAGTACGAGTCAGGAAACGATTTATAAGAAAATTGGCAGTTTCAAAAGCGAAATGCCAATATTATTGGGAAACAGATGCATGAGACATTAAGGCAAGTCCCGTTTCGACAATATGAAGGTGACATCGTTCAACAAATCCCACTTGTTCGTGGGTATGTGGATAAGAGTAACGATGTTGAATGCTGTAATTTTTTAAAAAAGCATTTAATTTGTGAAACTCACCTCCCCAATCTGTTTGGATATTTTTTATTTTTGTGTTAAATTGGCGTTAAACAAATTTTTGAAAACTAATAAAAATATCATACACATCAGATTTATTATTTATGGGAAACAACCAAATAAAATTCGAATAATGATCAATAAAGATTACAAAATATTTATGACCATTACAGGACATGACAGGGGAGGGGCCCCATACATCACTAAAGATAAATTCTAAAACTGAATTAGGGTACTTAACACGCATTGGGAAAGATAGTTTAGTAGATTCGTCCATTTGACATGCGACACATAGTTTTTGTTGACGAAGAGAGGTAAATGGTAGTTGATGATGATGCAAGATTTGATGAAGAACTTGGTGATGTGGATGACCGAGACGATGATGCCCACTTTCAGTGGATGCTTTGGCTGCATGAAAGACTTGTGGAGATGACGGTGGATTGGATAGAGTCTAGATACCATTATTAGTGGTGCCGTAGAGAAGAGGCGTCTTCGTACGACTATCCTTCAAAACACAAAAATTAGGGTGAAACTCAAAAAATGCATCATTATCACAAGTGAATTTTTGGACAGAAATAAGTGACTTAGAAATAAAAGGTACATATAAGACATTATTGAGATCAAGAGAAGACTTAATTGAGGGAATAAAACAGTGGCCAATATGGGAAATTTGTAAACCCTTACCATTGCCAATATGAAGAGTGTCACCTCCATTGTACTCGGTGGGATGAGTGAGGTCAGAAAAATTAGGAGATACATGATGAGAAGCCCCGGTATCAGGAAGCCAACTTGTGATAGGCGAGGGAAGTGTTAGAATAAGGCCAGGTTGAGGTGAGGGTGTGTTGGTAAAATGAACAGTGGGATAAGTTTGTGTAGGGGTAAATCAAATAGGGAATGTTGGGACAGTGTGGTTTGGGGCTGAACATAGTTGACAACGAGGACGATAGTCATGGGAATTAGGAGGGTGGCGAAAGGAAGAGAAACGACCACGACCACGAAAGGGGTGTCCACGAGTGAATTGATGATTATAGGTTTGATTGTTTGAATGAGATTGTGATTAGTGAGAAGAGTTAGGTGTGTTATGAGTAGTGAGGTGAGCAGTGGGAGTAGTTGTGTTTGAGGGGGGTGAATTAAAGGAGAGAGATGAGAGTTTATCATCATGAATAAATTCATGTCTTAAAAGAAGGGAATGAAATTCAGAAAATGTGACGAGTGTGGAGCGTGTAGTGAGAGATGTGATAATATCTTTGAATTCCGACTAAAGACCTTTGAAGACATGAATATTAAATTCTGTTGTTGAAAGGGGGTGGCCAGTTGTGTTTAGTTCATCTGTGATGTCTTTAGATTTGTGAAGGAATGTGGATGCTGAGTCATCTCCTTGATTAAAATGGTGGAGGTGCAAGTGAAGATTGAGTATGCGGGTGTCGGAGGGAGAAGCAAGAGAATCTGCTAAAGTTTTCTAGATTTGATGGGAGGTTTAAAGGCCTACAACCAGTGGTATCATTTCGGGAGAGAGTGAGCAAATGAGCATACTCATTATTAATTTTTCTTGTTGGGTCCATGTACATGATGAGGATGGATCCATGGGGCATGGATAGGTTCCATCCACATATTGAAATAGGTTTTGTCCATATAGAAATGGTTCCATTTGGGTTTTCCAGTGTAGATATTTTATGTTGTCTAGCTTGAGAGAGACAAAATGGTTAGAAGTGTTGAGATTGATGAGGGGTGGGGATGAAGAAACATCATTGGAGGAGTTTGGAGATAGGTTGGGTCTATCATTTACCATATTTTTCTCTGATACCATATCAAATAGGTATTATATAAGCAGTAACAGGTAAGCAGTTTGTACTGCTTGAGAATAATGCAGACTTTGTTCTGTACAAAGTTTGGAACTGATTTGTATTTTTCTATATTTCATTCGAATAAACACAGTTGGGTATATATTAGTATACAAGAGAAAGCTTATTGTATCAACACATCTTAAGCTGGTCAAATGGAACAAACTAGGACTACATTTGAATTTGGAATAAGAGCTGCTGTTGAGTCCGATATTGTGGGAGATATGTCGTTCAAAGGTGAACTGCTTTTTGACTTGGTTAATAGTGTTATGGTTTCGGAGAAAACAATTTGGTTGTCTTTAACACAACATTCACTATAATACTCAATCAACAGGATGTCTATGTTTCCACAATGCTTATTGTGCACATCCTTAGGCTTCTTGTCTGCTTACTTTACCCCACACATCATACCAATGTAGTAGGAAACAAATTGAGAATAGTTGTAAAAACGTCAAGTTTCAAAATGGTCAATGTGTAGATTCTTTGTAAGTATTCAACTGAGTTGCAATTTTTACCCAACCGTATGGATGACGAATGTAATATGGGGTAAGGGCATGTTTTATATTCAGAAAATTCGATTTAAATGTTTTTTTTAAATACAGTTTTAAAATTTAGTTTTTTGTGTTTATAATTATTAGTTTGCATTTGGTAAACTTGTTTTTAAATACAGTTTTCGAAAAAATTGACAAAATTGGCAAACATGTGTGTGTGCGCGCGCGCTTGAGAGAGAGAGAGAGAGAGACACACACACACACACACATAGATATAAAAATTGCATACATATATGATACATGAATGTATACATATATACATACATACATACATCATAAATTATATACATGTACATTTAATATTATGTCTTTTTATCTATATTTAATGAGGTATATTGAGAAGTTTAACTCTCTCTCTCTCTCTCTCTCTCTCTCTCTCTCTCTCTCTCTATATATATATATATATATATATAATGATATTGCATATATAATTCACAATAAAATTACATACACACATGAATTATACATAAGTATCGTGTATCCATTGATAATATTATTTAACATATGGATCTTAGTATATTATTAATTTAATAATATAAATTTACGTAATTTTGTGTACACGTACATATATATTTTTTATCTATAAGAATTACACACATATTAATGTATTATGTATATATAATATATATTAAGGTACAAATGCATTAAAATATTAAGAATGAATAATTCTCAAATGAAAATAAAAAAACAGAAGTTATAAATCATCATTTTGCTATTTTCTAAAAAACTAGAATATGACAAAGAAATATTATAATTCAGTGTTTAAAAATAGGTTGTCAAACGCAAATTTTAATCGGAGTTGTATTTAAATACACAAAACAGAATTATAGTTACAAACCAAACAGGCGCTCCTCAAAGATGAGAATTTTTCAAGAAATTTGAGGATCTTTATGTATGGTGCCAAGTTAAAATGCTTTAGGCCATCCGTACTAGAGGATGTAAATATATAATTCTGCATTGTTTCTTCCATAATGAATAAGAAACAACGCACATTTCACTGTTCAAAAATGCAGTCGAAATATAAATTTACATCTTGAATAAGCAATGTGTAAATGGGACCCACAAGTTTCGGCGGGTAAAAGTTTAGCGCCAAGCAACTGTGGGCACACAACATTCTCACGCCTAGCCTTTATATATATATATGGAGACGTTCAAAAGCGAACATTAAGAGTGATTAAGGAAAAACACCCAAAAGCCATTTATTTTAACTCCTATATTGAAATTGGTCCGCGCTAGCGGCACTCGAGACCATTTCGGTCAGCACCCCACACCCCCATAAGGGCAGCCATACTTACTACCAGGGCAGCCATAGCTGCTGCCAGGGGGGGATGGGGGATAGGTTGGGTTGGGGGGGGGGGAGAATTGACCGGAATGGTCTCGGGTGCCACTGGCGCGGACCAATTTCAACATAGGTATTAAAATAAATGGGTTTTGGGTATTTTTCCTTAATGTTCACTCTTAATGTTCGGTTTTTAACATTTCCCTATATATATATATATATATATATATATATATATAGAGAGAGAGAGAGAGATGTTCTCATGCATACCCCAGTTTGCATACCGCTGGCGCAGACCATTTTTGATAAAATAGTAAAAAATATATTTTTGAGTTAATTTTTTTTATAGGTTTTAAACATTTCAGTAGGACCATAAAAAAAATTCAACTCAAAATGATTTTTTTTTCTATTTTAAAAAAATCGTTCAAACTTTGTGAGTTTTTAACAACTTAAAAATAACTTAAAAACTGACAAAGTTTGACCTGTTTTTTTAAATAGCAAAACAATTAATTTTGAGTTGAATTTTTTTTATGGTCATACTGAAATGTTTAAAAATCGTAAAAAAAAATCAATCCAAATTATGTTTTTTACTATTTTAAAAAAATGATTCGCACGGAGGGTATACAAACTGGGTATGCATGAGATCCTTTCTTTATATATATATATATATATATATATATTGTCCATTTTCTTTTTATAAATTAATGTGGAAAATAGAGTGGAGTTGTGTAAAAATGGTCTGGGCGGATAACTGTCCCATGCCCAGGGTTGGGTCACACTAGCTGGGCGGGTGACTGTCCCACGCCCGGATCATTTTTAAACAATCCCACTCCATTTTTCACAATTTAAACCACAAGTTAAATGTGTATATTTACATTGGTTTCTGTTACAGTATTGTAGATGGCTTAGTGCAAATCCCTCATTAATTTCTTCACTATGTTTCCTTTAATATAGATTCTGCCTGCTTATGCACAATTGATAAGCCCAAAGCCATTTCTTCTCAGCCTCATTATTTGAACATACAAAAAACAAATAAGGCCTGTTTGGATAATTCTGTTTTCTATGTTAAAATGCAATTTTGATAAAAATTTGCATTTGGCATACTAATTTTTTAACACTGAATTATAATATTTTTGTATTATGATCAAGTTTTTCAGAAAACGGAAAAATGATGTTTTACAACTTATGTTTTTTATTTTTCAACTCAAAATTATTCATTCTTAATATTTTAATGCATTTATACCTTAATATGTAATATATGTATATAATAAATTAATATGTATATAATTCTTATAAATAAAAAATATATATGTACATGTACACAAAATTATGTATATTTATATTTTATTAAATTATATAATATATTAAGATCCATATGTTAAACAATATTGTCAATAGATACATGAAACTTACATATAGTTTTATACACGTATTATTAATATGTATATGTTTGTATTTATACATTTATGTATGTATGTAAGTATACATTTATATATATATATATATATATATATATATATATATATATATAATATGCCAATATCCATATGTTAAATAATATTATCAATAAATACATGACACTTATATATAGTTTTATACATGTATTATTAATATGTATATGTTTGTATTTATACATTTATATTTTGTATGTATGTCGATTAAACTTTTCAACACACTTCATCAAATTCACATAAAAATACATGATATATTCATACATTCATGATGTATATATATATTTATGTATGTTGTAAGTATATATTCATGTATCATGCATCTATGAAAGTTTTATGATCATGTTTATATATATATATACTAGGGTATGCCCGTGCCTGAAGGCACGTTGATAATTTTGAAAAGTATAACGTCGTGCCTGAAGGCACGAAGATAAATTTACCCTCACCATTCACACTTGTACTTGCGACACAAAGGCCACCACAAACACCGCAACCAAGAACCCACACCTAAACAAAAAATTGAGGAATATTTGTGATTATCAATATGACCACTCAATTAACTGACACAACATTTAAGAAATTATAAATAAAGGTAGCCGGCACGACAATAAATGTCATCTGAGCAATCGCACTATTGTTACTTTTCTACATCACGAACCAATATAAATAATTATATACATTATATCTATTTTTTTTCAAATCCACATCATATTGAAACAAACGTTTAAATAAACACAAAATAGATTGATCCCTAATGAAACCAACTCTTCACAGTCAACTAAAATGAATAAAATTCCACAACACTTGTTTTAAACTAAAAACAAAGAACATAACAAAAATACACAAATCAAAACTCGCACAAAATTTCCCCATGTGGAGACTTTGACTTCGGGTTCTACCCCCTCTATACTGGTCTCTACCTTGCTGGAATTTATTTTGACAGAATCGAGGAGAAAACACTGGTATGGTCCGCTAACCGTAATGATCCAGCAAATACAGATGCATAACTTTTACGCCTCTCATCTCCACTTCCACAGATGCACATCTGAAAAAAGGAAAGACAATAACACAATTTTCATGCAACCTATTTACTTTGTTGAATATTAGTAGTGTCTAAAATACAACTAATTTAAATGTTGTCATGTGTTTGAATTCTACTGAAGTCATGTGGTGAATATTACATTGTGTCTTGTCGTGTCTTCTTCTTGTCTAAACGGTGCTAGTTATTATATAAGCAAAAAAAATTTGACATCTGGTATTGTAGACCCAAGCACAATTAATTCAGGTAATGCGGCTCATTCATATACATACAGCAACGTGCTCATTCAGCCAACCAAATCAGTGAATTATAGCCCAATATTGTACGCATATATACACAATATATGCAACCAATTCATATACATCCTTAAATCAGTGGATTGCCCCCCAAATCAGTGAAATGCAACCCATTCATTTACTCTGTATCGGTGATATCTTCATGCAATAATGCAACCGAGCTTTCTCGAGCAGACTAGGTCATAGGCCTGCTTCAACTCGCTCAGCTCCTTGACCGCCGCATCCCTCTCTCGGTTATAATTGACAAGGGCCGGATCAGAGGAAGCTCGGGAGGCATCAGCAGCCTTCAGATCAGCCTCTAGCCGAGAACCCATGACTTCCAGAGCGGACTTCTGCTGCTCCAGCTCGCCATTCATCCTCACCAACTCGTCGCGAGAACAGTAGAGAACAGCGAAGTCCGTCACAAACTTCCAAAAATAAAGAAGAAATCAAGAAGGAGAAATAATTAAAACTTGTTAAGGAATTGAAAAGGGAGAGAACCTTACCAAGGCCAGTCTCTGGCTAGCTTGGAGGGCTAATTGATCAGACCCCAATGCCCTCTGGCGATCTGCAGGAAGAACTTCCCTCTCAAGCAATGCAGGAGCCAGCTGAGGGGAAGTGGCAACTGAGGCCCCCTCGGGCAAAGCTAACACCGGGACCAAGGCTTCCTCAGCCTTCGTCCGCGACTCCATCTTCCTCCTCTCTTCCTCTCTCTCCCTCTCCATCCTTTTCCTCTCCTCCACCTTCTTCTTTTACTCCACCTTCTTCCTCTCCTCCTCCTTCTTTCTCTCCCTCTCTCTCACCTGCTCTTCCTCTCTCCTCTTCCTCTCTTGCTCCTGAGTGGAAAACCGAGAGCCAGTAGCCACGGCCCCAGAAGAAGACCTTTGTTTCTTTGACCTCTGTGCAAGAAGCACATGGTCCTCATCATCATCGCCTCTAATCAGGTTCTTCCTGGGAGGCATCTCTTCGCCTGAACTACTGGAAGTGCTCGACAATCCTCTAGCTTCAAAATCCTCTTCAGAAGAACTGCTACTGTTAGAGCTCCCTCCACCCAAATTACTCGCAGCTCCTGCAGGCTCACTCTCAGAGCTGCTCTCCTCTTCGTCCAACTAAATAGGCTCAGCAGTAGTCTCTCCGAAAGAATCAAACTCTGGAACACTATCCACAGGCCGTGCAATGAAGTTGGAGCCTGCGTTCTTGTACTCGAGCAAAAAGGCAGCAGACCTGGGATGCTCTCCATCACCCAGAGGCTCCCTGATATTCCAAGCTTTCACCAACTCCGAGATACGAACCTCGCTGAGGGCAAGCTCCAAATTCTGTGTCCTCACTGTGGAAGAAAAAGCAAAGAAAGGTTAGAAAAGTCATAAGTCAGCAAAGGTTGAAATAACAATACAATGTCTACCTATATATTCTTCCCCGTAAAAAGGGACAGTGAACCTCTCAGACCTCAACCCTTCAAACTGGGGAGGGAACTGCCAATTCCTCACGAGGAAACCCTCTTGCCAGTAGTCCTTATGGGAATCAGGTAGGTTTACTACCAATACCCTATCAGGACTCCTAGCTTTGAGGTATAAGACACCTGAGCTAGTTCGAGAGAAGGAATAGCATAAACAGATCTCGGCAAGTCCTAACCTAGTACCATACAACTGGTTTATTCTATGGATGCCATTTACTATCTTCCACACATTGGGCGAGCACTGTGCGGGAATAATACCGAAATAACCAAAAAAAATGCAGAAATAGATCATTAGGGGGAAAAGTAAGTCCCCCCTGGGAGAGCAACAAAATATGGATCCAGTGGGCATCCTCTATATCCCTAACGTTCCTAGGAGGGGAGGCACAACATTTAATATCTACCCACTCAGTAATATTGTAGAACTTCCTGAACTCGGAGATTGACCTATTTCCAATCTTCGCCATTAAAAAACTCTAGAAACTCTATAAACCAAAGATAAAGTGCAAAGAAAGGGCACGAGAAACTTACAAAATAGAATATCGGTTCGAGCGATGAAGAAGCACGAGCCCAAGATGACTAAGAAGCAATGGGAATGGGGATTCAGAGAATGAGGTACGAGGCGCTAGAGTTCTCAGAAGAAGGAAGAGTACTGGAAAGGATGAAATGACGGATGAAAAAGTGGGTATCCCAATAAGCCTTCAATTCTAATCATAGCGCACGGATAGTGAAGAGGGTACCGCCAAAGCAACTTCACAGTTTTTGAAGAATCACAAATTAGCCATAATGGGTGATCATTTAAATCCATTGGACCCATAAATATGGACCAACAAAATTAGGGGCAATTGTGGGTACTCGAAATTCAGAACTATGGGCCTGGACGAGTAGCCCAGTCCTGGCGGCCCAAAGTCCAGGCCCCTCATCTTTTATAATTGATCCGGTCTCCCCCCACGATCCCATGAAGGGAAGTTATGGGGGAAATGGAAAACGTGGAGGAACCCATCACCCCCACTCATCTACATGCACATGTATATATTAAACCCTAGGTCCGGGGCAAAAGGACAAGTTGTATTCTCTGTAATCACTCTCCGAAGTATATAGAAATAATATCGACTGCACCACCGTGGACGTAGGCACATCTTGGCTGAACCACGTACATCCTTTGTTGTGTGATTGGCATCTTGTATTCCTTGTTCTCGTCTTGATAATCTTTCTCTCATATTTATTTGTGTTGCATAACAATTGGCTGAACCACAGACGACGCCAATTGTAGAGGCAGCAGTTGGCGCCGTCTAAATTGGCGTCGTTTGTGGTTCAGCTAATTATAGAGGAGAGCATCCTTTGTTGTGTGATCTGGCCAGTATAATTGCCTCTAAAATTGGCGTCGAGGAGAGCATGACCCGGGTCCAAGGCCAACCGTGGATGAAGAATCCCCTTCCCCAGCCATCGAGGGTGTTAATCTTACCTCTCAGACAACCCCTGCTGATGCTGGTCCTGCCCAGGAGAATGAGGGCATCTCTGTATAGGGGGATGCCTCTGCTGCTGCTGACAAGGGGAAGTAGCCAGCCACCTATGGGCAGCCTGAGGTTGCTAGTTAATCCTCCCTTAGGACTATTTTTGTACTTTTGCTTGTAATTTTTCCATTTCCTGCTCGATGTACTTGACCTTCATTAATGAAATAAAAAAGGCTTCTTTTTCTAATGCATTGATTGATTTCTCTTTCCCTTTCCCTTTTATGTCTTGTAGTTGACTGATGTAGAAGACTATATTCCTGCCACATCTCAATTGGGCAGGACTCTTGGTCCCAATGCCAGTCCCAGGATCGTCAGGCCTTTGTTAGGCTTTGCAAGTCTCTTAGGTCAAGGAACCAAAAATACAAGGATCAGTCCGAGCTAGTGGCTAAGATGAAGGACAGGCTCCAGGAGATGGAAGGCATTGGTGCCTCTGTACAAGAGGAAGTCAATGTACTGAGAGCAAGGTTACTAGAGGCCACCGAGATAAATCAAGTTGGGGAATTCCTACAGCAGGAGAATGAAAACCTGAGGAGATAAGTCCTGCAACTTAGAGAGCATGCGCCGAGCACTGTTTCAGCGATTCTGCAAGGCTCCTCATCTTCGGGAGCTGGACATACTCCTCCTATGCCGCGAGGTTCCACTCGTCCTCCCCTCCGGCGAGCTGGTAGGAGCACCAGGGGCAGGAACATGGAAGCAGAAGAACAGTGGGATAAGGAGATGGAAGAGCTCCGTGATGATGTCCGTCGAGCATATGTAACTGTTGCTGGGCTTTAGAGCGATGTTACTCGATTGCGGCATTTATTCAAGAAGGGTTCTCGATAAGCATGGGCTGACGGTTATGATCAAGGCTGGCTAGATGCTCCCACAAGATTATCCGAGTTCGAAGAACTTTCTTTCATCAGAGGGTGGTTGAGTGCCTTGAAAGAACTCCAGGTCCCGAGGAACTCAATGTTATGGTATCGTCACGAGATGTCCTCCTCCACTCTGATGCCCAATCCATTCAGGAGAGATGATAGATGGATCCCTATTGATGTTATTCCTCGGTAACTGTTAGAGTTGGACGCAGATGAGGCTGTGGAATAGTTGGTACCTGCTCCTGATGATGGACGAAGAGTTAGGGTTGCATACTATCTTGTTCGTAGGCTTCCTACTTCTTGAATTTTTTTCAAGTTTTTTTCTTTTTGATAATGTAAACGCTTTGGGCGAGCTTCGCCGACTAAACGTGTATTATCTTTGTTGTAAATATAACAAGTTATTATTCTTTTGTCCTTTTTGATAATGTAAATGCTTTGGGAGAGCTTCGCCGACTAAACATGTATTATCATTGTTGTAAATATAAGAGATCAATGAAAAGTTCGTGTTTTGGGCGATTTTGCCGACTAAACGTGTTCATCCATTCTTTTTATATTCTTGCTGCTTCATAATCCTTTTTATTTTTCCATGCAAGTGTCCCCCCAGTCCAGTATAATACCAAAATACCATTATGCCCCATTTTACCTTTTAGGTTGTGTCGTCACACTCCCTTAGGCCTAACTAGGGCAATTGGCGAGGACACACCTGGTATTGGATGTCTTCATTCGATCAGGATTTTGCTCAACCAAAGTAGGTTTGATGTCCAGTATAAAATCTGGTCGTATTGCCTAAGAATCCTCTCTAGGGCTTTATATATTGCCAAGGGCAAGTCTAAGAGGTCTTTCGTGTTTCATGACGATGACCTGAGGAGGGGTATTCCCCTACTATATCGACCATTGTGCCTGTGATTTGGAAAAAGATGTGTGATAAAATGCAGTTTACTGATTTCATTAGTAATAAGGGGAATGAACTATTCCTTTCACATAACAAATACAAGAAAAAGATTCAACAATAGAATTCCTTGAGAATTTAAAAATAGAATTTCTTGAGATTGGCTTCATTCCATGCTCGTGGTATCTCTCTGCCCTCCATTGTTTCCAAATGATATGCACCTTGCAGGTCGTCCCTAGTTATTTTAAAGGGTCCTTCCCAGTTTGGGCTTAGCTTGCCGTCTGATGACCTTACTTTGTTTCCCAGGACTTTCCTTAGAACATAGTCCCCAACTTCGAATCTTCTTGGGTTAACCCTTTTGTGGTAATGCCTTGCGAGCTATTGCTGATAGCTCGCAAGCTTCACCAAGGTGATGCGTGGGAAACCGAGTGTTCGTGTAGGGACACTGTCGTTGATTTCGGTTCCCGCTCGACATGCAAAAGAACCTAAGCTACAGCTACACTTGACAAGCAAGTAGAGCGGTAAGTCGGGTATCGAGAATCCACAGGGAGTTATTAAATTTTAGATTTTAATTGTTTAATTACTTCACGAATAAAGGTGTAAAAGGTGATAGGTGGTTATGGTGACAAAAGAAAAGAATAAGTTAATGCTAAATTAAAGGAAAGCGAGGATCAGGATCGCATTCTACCAAACGGATCGAAACAACTACTAACTAGAGTTAAGGCTTGAAATCAATCTAATCGAGCATTTACAATTAAGCATAAACATCACGCAAGAAGGAATTTAACCCAAAGTTGCGAGATAAAACATTTAACTGAAAAATGGTCGCACGCGGATTAAACTCGGATTGTCGCTATAAACTCTAACGTTGCGTGACAAAGAAAGATAAACGCTTAGCAATCCAACTTTGATACGCGCGGTTTCAATTAAACGCGATTTTGCACTAAACTTTTCGGAGCTCGGGGCCCAAAAATGGCGGAAATGAAAGCCCGACCCTATTTATCTAAGGGTGCATGGTGAGTTAAACTAAATTATGATAATTAGACTAAGAAATCAAGAATTAAAACATGTAAACTAGTTAGAAAGCATTGAAACTAAATTACAAGGCAAGAGGAGAAGAAGAACAAACTAAATTAATGGAGAGGAAGTGAATAGTTCAATCTTACAAACCCATGGGTTGTCAATCCAAGAAGAAGAAGAAAGGAAATATCCACACCAAACCCTAACTAAACTATCTAATTCAGAATATCACTAAGTATATCTGGTCTCCCTTTAATTACAACAAAAACCAACTTATATAGTAAGTTGGAATAAAAGAAAGAAAATATCTGCAGGGGAAAAACAGGGGATCGATCGATCGACATCTGTGGTCGATCGATCGACAGTGGAAAACGTGGCAAAAATAATAAGCCTCGATCGATCGACCCCCAGGGTTGATCGATCGATCAAGCAGGGGCAGCCTGCAATTTCCCCTGCATTGGCATACAATCCAACTTCGCTCCAATCGTCGTAACTTTGTCGTTATGCATCGGAATCGCGCACCGTTGGCGGCCACGCGAAGCTAGCGAGGAGAGATACAACTTCCGTGGAGATGTCGGGCCAGGTGCCCAAGCTGTCAAAAGATTAAAATGCCCTTGCGCGTGCGGTTGTGTACGGAAATCGAGCGAAACGCATCCGAAGTTCACACTACGCATCCAAATACCTACAAAAGCTCAATTAACCCCTGCAAAACATGTTAACATAGAAATCCGAGGGTTGTCTGGTTAACGAGCATAAATATAGGTAATAAGATACCCGAGGGGGCTAATAACGCGTAGGTTAACGGGTGAAATACGCAATATTTCCGTCGTATCACACCCCCTGACTTACACATTGCTAGTCCCTAGCAATGAAATAGGAAACAACAAGAAGAACTAGTAAACCAACAAAGGAGAGAGTACAAAAGTATGGTATAAAAGCAATAAAAAGATAAGGCCACTTTCGCGGGCGATTCGATTGCATTTAGCGTATGCAATAAGCCGTTAAACCCCTAGGTTACCCTAGTGGACGAGTGTCATCTCGTGAGGGTTTTCAGGGATGAAACCCACAAACATCATAAAGTTTCCTCAAAATATGCCCAATCAAGTAAGACAAACTCATCGGTGCGAACAAGATTTCAACATGTTATTAGCATAGCAAACGAATTCGCATGAGAAGTCCGTAGTTATTATCATTATAGAATGCAACTCAATGAATTGAAACTCTAACATGTGGTAGGGGAGTGAGCATATGCAAAGAATGATTTGGCGAAAAACTTAAATAATTCGAATACTAGACATCAAAGAATGCATACATTCAATCCTCACGGGCATTACGCTCAACAAATGAATTCACTATGAAAAGGGAGGTAATACACGGGACATGCGGGCTTAAGAGTAAATGTAAATGGAAACTAGGCCGCACACATATCACAAAAGAAGAACGCTATATAGGAAATAAAAATTGCAATCTCAGTGAAAAGATACCGCACATATAAAAGAGGCGAAATGCATTTTCACAGATTATCAAAACTATTTAAACATTTGAATTACATCTACTTAAGATCACATAGGACTTGTAATAGGGTTTTAATGTAGGCTAGGTTAAGGTACGAAATGAAAGGGATGTATATACGGATTCAAAGTGTTTGGGGATGAAACTCGAAATAATGTAAAAAGTGGGCAATATAAAAAGTTGGACAAGAATGTCCAAACGAGCATAGATATAACAATCGAGAGAGTAATCAAAGCTTATTGAAACACTACAAACAATATTTACAACTTTCTCTTTCTTTTTCTTTTCTTCCTTTTTCTCACTTTTTCTTTTGTTTTCTTTGATTTTTGCTTTCTCTTTTTCTTTCTTTTTCACTACTTTCTTTTTCTGACACTTCTTACTCTTTTCATACTCAAATTGCAACCACACAACAATAATAACATTCAATTCCAAGCAATAATCCAAACAAGGATATGTAAGGTAATATATATGGTATAAAACTCCAATTTGGAGTTGGTTATGGGATTTTGGGTAGTGAAAAGAAAGCCTAGTATTTAGGCTTAAAGGGTTTGACGAGGGTAAACATATAAGAGGTGAGGTCAAGGTCATATGGGTGATATACCAAAGAGGGCCTATGATCATTTCACAAAGTAAACGCAATTCACGAGTCAAAACAACATATGAAAATCATGCTCAAGTAACACATTTCAAGTATGAACTCAATTAATGAACGGTTAATGAAAGAATAAAGAGATTACCGACGAATTTAACGTTTTCAAAGAGGAAAGAATAATGTATACACTCACAAATGAAGATAAGTCTCTAATCTCACTCGGTGTAAGTATATACAATGCAACAAAAGCATACCGAGTTATAAAAATCTTAAACCAAATCAATGTAACAAGAATGGTGCATATGTTCACGGATAAAGTTTAATTCATGAAGTTATTCATAATATTAATGATTTAGGGACTAAAAGCTAATAACTTCTAAAATCGAGAACATGCATAGTTGAATTGTCTATTTGATCGGGCAATTATTAAAATTTATCATCGGAAACAGGGCAAAATGCCCAATAAAGGAGAAAAAAGAAAGAAAATATTTTTGAAATTTTTTAAATTTTTAACAAAAACATGCTTTGTAACTAAATTGTAATCAAATCCAAGGACTAAACAGCAAAATGGATAAAATATCCTACACCCCCTAACTTAAATGTTGCATTGTCCCCAATGCGTCCATTAAAGAACACAACACAAAGTTAGGAAAAGAATGATATTACCCACACGTGGAGCGATCTCCATAAGTACAAGTCCAAATGAAGCTGCAAAACAAGTTAGTACAAAGCATATGAAGAATATGTACCGATGTATTAAGTTAAGAGAATCTATGTCATAAGTCACAATAATATAGAGGGGCTGAAGTGCAAATACTAGATAAATTGATGGTGAACTTTTTGATTTTATAAAATGGAAGGTCACACACATCAAAATCCAATAAACAACCACAAACTACATTTTCATTTCTCATTTCATAAGTTCAATACAAAATTACTTAATACATTACAACTTCTGAAATAAAAGAAATACAAATACAAATAAAAATAAAAATAAAAAGTACAATATACTATCCGATCCCCAAAATACAAAAATGAAACCCAGCATAGCAACAGCCTAGTGGCCAGAACCACTAGGATCGGAGGGGTCCTAAAAATAAGGAGGCACTGGTGAGTCGGAATCACTGCGCTGCAGATAAAGATCTCTCATCATCCGCTGCATCATCCGGTAATCCTGTCTGCTCTGTGCCCTAGCCTACCTCTGCAAAGCCCACTCCTGCCGCTGCTCGGCCTGAAATTGCTCCTGCTGAGCCTACTGTTGATCCAGGCGGGACTCCCAAGTCGCCCACCTGAGCTGGGTCTCCTCCCAGCGCTGGTCCTGCACGGCCTGGTATACCGCAAAGCGGGCATCATCCTCTATGTGTGGTGCGTGAGAACCCTCACCCGTCTCCATCTCCATGATCTCATCCTCCTTGTCGTCAGGCAAGTCAGGTGTCTCTTCCCTCTGTCTCTTCTCATCCGGTTGCCCCCACTCGCGCTTCAGCATTTTTGCGATGTTGTCTTTTGAGAGAAGCCCGAGTGGCACATGCTTACGGTCTGCGTCTAACTCCGGGCAACCGTGAGAAATAAAAATCTTCGTGATAAGGGCAGGAAAAGGAAGGGAATATCTCCAAGTGACCTCCTTCGCCGTAGCGCACATCATGTCAAGAAAAATAGCGGGCAAACTGATAATGCCCAATCCATTCAGCATAGTGTAGATCAGTGCAGCATGCTTGTGACGAACCTCAGACCTGTTGTTAATCACCATGAAGGAATGGACATTGATGTAGTGTAGTAGTCTAGGCAAGTCCTCCATCGCAGCCGAGCGGAAAGAACCCCTCTTCCACGGCTCGCCCGGTGCAAGGGACTC
Source organism: Sambucus nigra (assembly GCA_949130495.1). Lineage (NCBI taxonomy): Eukaryota > Viridiplantae > Streptophyta > Magnoliopsida > Dipsacales > Adoxaceae > Sambucus > Sambucus nigra. The sequence goes on along the minus strand of OX422222.1, from coordinate 121,228,741 downwards.
TACCAATGTCCCACGGCCGTAGATAGACCCATCGAGAAAACTGACTGGGTCCGCGGGGAGAGTAACATCCATAAAATCCGCTAAGTCTGAAATACTAAATGGGATCCTCACCCCACGAACCATGGCCTCATATGTGGTCAGCCCATCGCTGCTCTTCACCTCTACTAACGTCGCGTAGAAAATCCGAACCAACTCCTCGTTGACGCGCCCGTTAGTAGAAAGAAAGGGCTCCCACCCCTGACGGCGCAACAGTACCCGCGCCACCCTCGGTATGTCCTCAAGGACCCATGCAAAATGATTACCAAGCGGTCGCTCGGAAGTGTAGAAATGTGCACGGAACCAATCCCGCTCTTGTTTTGTGTGGAACCCATCGACGCCCCCGGCGGGCACACACCTAGTAGAAGAATATTTTTTCGGTGCCATTTCAACCTACAAAACACAAATGACACAATACAAGCAAGTGTAAGCACAATTTATGGTTAGTAGTGTAAAAATTGAAATGGTGGTGCAAGTGCACAAAAACCGAGGTGAAAACAAGCAATAATGCGATGAAAAATGTCGAAATGCGACTAGGCATGAAAATCACCCAAGTGTTCGTCAAAATAAGGATTAAAAACTGTTTTAGGCATTTTGACGAACACTTGGCGTGCGCAATGTGCGTCAAGGTCGAAAATACCAAGTTTGAACCAACAAAACCACCCCACTCATGAACAAACAACAGTGTAGCAATCTAAACATGTTCATGAGTGGATTTATAACAAGAATCATGCAAAATTTCAGTTGGAACAAATCGAAATTAGGGGATAAACCAACATTCAAACAATGTGTCAAACAAGGGTTTAAACATGCAATTTGTGACACAATTCTACCAAAAACTACAAATTCATGTAAAACTAGTTAAGAATATACCTTGGAAGTGTAGTGATTGGAAGAAAAATGATTAAATGTGGTGAGGGGAAAACTAGGGCACAAACGGTTTTGAGAGAGGAAGGAGAGAATAAGAGAAATGGGTGGAAAAATAAGGCAGACCTCGGCTTTAACCTGGTCGATCGATCGATCGACCCCCAGGCTTGATCGATCGATCGAGCAGGTTAAAGCCTACTGCATCCAAATTTTTTTTTTTTTTTTTTGGGGGGGGGGGGGGGAAATGCAATTTGGGGACAATTATGGGGTATAAAATCAAAATAACTATAAATATAGTGTGTATATATATATACACATAAAAATATGAAATAAAAATAGAAAAAATAAATAAATAAATAAATAAATAAATACACATAGGCATAATTATACATACCAAAAAGGCCTAAGCTAAAGAAAATAAAAAATAAAAAATAAAAAATATGTACAATGAGCAACGCACACGCATATTCACGACAACAAATGAAAAATAAAATAAAAGAAAAAATAAAAACAAATGCAAATGCGTGAGGATGTGTGTGTGAAAATCAAAGGGGAAAAAAATGTTTTTGTGATTTTTGATTGTTTTCTTAACAAATGTGTGCCGGGGCGCATATCTCCGCAAGTTCAAGTCCGTTGAACCTACAAAAGAGTTAGAACCAATCATACAAAAAGAAATAAAAAGAGATTAACTAATTACACTAGGCTAAAATTAAGAAAAAACAAAAATGAAGAAGTTAGTATATACAGCCTACACTCGGAATGCGCACTTAACTATATACCAAAAGTTGAAATTTTTGAGGGTCCATCCAAAACACAATTTGACTTTGGAGGATCAACGGTGGACCCTCCCGAGCATGCATGCCTCCCGAAAAATAGGAATTTCGTTTGAACAACGGAAGGCATGTGGGCGGTAAAAGAAATGAACCATCGCCAATTTGAAATTCTAGGCGGACGATGGGGGATTTGGATAACAAGGGGGAAAAGTACACTTGAGGTCCAAGAAAAATCGATTCATCTCCCAAAGGTTTTTCAAAGGGAATGGGAGATGGTGCACACATCGGGATAACGTCCATCGAAAACAAGTCCGGTAAAGAGTCCTCGTCGGCAAGAAGTGTAGAAATTTTAAAAGTTTCTACCGACTCATAGGAATCGACCGGTGATTCTAATGGTTCGATCACGGAAAACGAATACGGTGATGAAAAAAATTCAATCTCAATCGACTCATCGTCGGAAGGAGATTGAATTTCGAGGGAGAGAGATTCACACTCGATGAGAAATTCTTTGAAAAATTGAGGTGAAACACAGTTTTCCACCTCCTCGTTGTTTTGTGCATAAGAATTCATCTCATCGCAAAGTGAACCAAGTCTCATTCCAGCATCATTTAAGCCTTCCAAACCTTGGGAGTAAAGAAGAAAAGTCTCTTCCAAAGTAGGCTTCCTCGGCTCAAGAGCCTTGGACTCCTCATTTGGTTGAAACTCGTCTTCGAAAGTAATGAAATGAGAATCGTCATTGGATTCGAATAATGAATCCAACTCAAGCTCCCAATAACGATTTTCATTCCGATAAATGTTTTCAAGTCTTTCATTTTCAAGAAAATCTTGAAAATGGAAAACTTGAAAACTATCCCCAAAGTATGAATCATTAGAATAACCGTAATAACTATAAAAGAAAGACATGGTTACCTCGTTGTTGAAAGATGGAGAATCCAAGAAAGAAAGTGAGCAACCGAGAATAGAAGCTTCTTAGCGCTCAAAGTATGCAAATCCTGCAAGAAAGGTTAAAAGAAAGAATACAAATAGGAAAGGAAAAAAAATACTACGAAATCATAAAACAATTACTATCTAAAACAACTCCCCGGCAACGGCGCCAATTTGATGCGTGGGAAACCGAGTGTTCGTGTAGGGACACTATCGTTGATTTCGGTTCCCGCTTGACATGCAAAAGAACCTAAGCTACAGCTACACTTGACAAGCAAGTAGAGAGGTAAGTCGGGTATCGAGAATCCACAGGGAGTTATTAAATTTTAGATTTTAATTGTTTAATTACTTCACGAATAAAAGTGTAAAAGGTGATAGGTGGTTATGGTGACAAAAGAAAAGAATAAGTTAATGCTAAATTAAAGGAAAGCGAGGATCGGGATCGCATTCTACCAAACGGATCGAAACAACTACTAACTAGAGTTAAGGCTTGAAAGAAATCTAATCGAGCATTTACAATTAAGCATAAACATCACGCAAGAAGGAATTTAACCCAAAGTTGCGAGATAAAACATTTAACTGAAAAATGGTCGCACGCGGATTAAACTCGGATTGTCGCTATAAATTCTAACGTTGCGTGACAAAGAAAGATAAACGCTTAGCAATCCAACTTTGATACGCGCGGTTTCAATTAAACGCGATTTTGCACTAAACTTAGTTTTCGGAGCTCGGGGCCCGAAAATGGCGAAAATGAAAGCCCGACCCTATTTATCTAAGGGTGCATGGTGAGTTAAACTAAATTATGCTAATTAGACTAAGAAAGCAAGAATTAAAACATGTAAACTAGTTAGAAAGCATTGAAACTAAATTACAAGGCAAGAGGAGAAGAAGAACAAACTAAATTAATGGAAAGGAAGTGAATAGTTCAATCTTACAAACCCATGGGTTGTCAATCCAAGAAGAAGAAGAAAGGAAATATCCACACCAAACCCTAACTAAACTATCTAATTCAGAATATCACTAAGTATATTTGGTCTCCCTTTTATTACAACAAAAACCAACTTATATAGTAAGTTGGAATAAAAGAAAGAAAATATCTGCAGGGGAAAAACTGGGGATCGATCGATCGACATCTGTGGTCGATCGATCGACAGTGGAAAACGTGGCAAAAATAATAAGCCTCGATCGATCGACCCCCAGGGTTGATCGATCGATCAGGCAGGGGCAGCCTGCAATTTCCCCTTGCATTGGCATACAATCCAACTTCGCTCCAATCACCGTAACTTTGTCGTTATGCATCGGAATCGCGCACTGTTCGCGGCCACGCGAAGCTAGCGAGGAGAGATACAACTTCCGTGTAGATGTCGGGCCAGGTGCCCAAGCTGTCAAAAGACTAAAATGCCCATGCGCGTGCGGTTGTGTACAGAAATCGAGCGAAACGCATCCGAAGTTCACACTACGCATCAATATACCTACAAAAGCTCAATTAACCCCTGCAAAACATGTTAACATAGAAATCTGAGGGTTGTCTGGTTAACGATCATAAATATAGGGAATAAGATACCCGAGGGGGCTAATAACGCGTAGGTTAACGGGTGAAATACGCAATATTTCCGTCGTATCACAAGGCCAGTTTTCTACGCTCGTCAGCGAGGTCGAGTTCAGCGAACAACGCCCTATCATTCTGGCCTTAGTCAACAAGGTCGAATCTTATTATTGGCAAGCCCGCTTCTAGTGGAATGACTGCTTCCATGCCATATGTTAGCGAAAATGGGGTTTCTCCTGTTGCTCACCGAGGAGTTGTTCGGTATGCCCATAGGACATGGGGTAGCTCGGTTGCCCATGCACCCTTGGCTCGCTCTAGTCGCTTCTTCAATCCATCGATCACAGTTTTGTTGGAAGCTTCTGCTTGCCCATTGCTCTGAGGGTAGGCCACCGAACTAAAGTTGTGACTGATCCCGTGCTTGTTACAGAAGTCCTGAAAGGGGCCACTCTCGAATTGTGTCCCATTATCAATGATGATGGTTCTGGGGATTCCGAATCGAGTGATTATATTCCTCCATATAAATCTTATCATGTCAGCATCTCGAATGTTTGTCAATGGTTCTGCCTTGATCCATTTGGTGAAGTATTCAGTTGCAACCAACAGGTATTTGCGATTGCCGGCAGCAGTGGGTAGTGGTCCCACGATGTCCATCCCTCATTGGGCGACGGGCCACGGGCTGGTCAGGGATTTTAGGTCGCTGGCTGGTTGGTGGACCATTGGAGCGTGAAGCTGGCATTTTGGGCATTTGCGGACATATACTGCGGAGTCCTTTTTCATATATGGCCACCGATAGCCTTCCTTCATTGCTCGAAAGGCTAGAGATCTTCCTCCGACATGACTTCCACAGATTCCTTCGTGAAGCTCGCGCAGCACTTGCTCGACATCGCCTGGGTGGACACATCTAAGGTAGGGGCCGAAGAAGGACTTCTTATACAAGTCGCCTCCTATGGATAAGTGAAAGCGAGCAGCTTTGACTCTTATTTGGTGGGAGATTTTCTTATCCTCGGGGAGCGTGCCCTCCTTTAAATAGTCTCTTAAGGGGTTCATCCAGCTGGGGGATGATCCCACCTGGAGTATTTGATCCACGTCTGGCAGCTTGATGTTGTGGTTAATGCTTGGACAAATGAGTAAATCGATGGGAATGACCCTTTTAAGACTAGAATCAACTGCTGAGCTTAGGGCTTCTAAGGCGTCGGCATGACTATTTTGCCCTCTGGGAAACTGCTGGATGTTGATCTCCTCAAAGTTCGTCATTAGTTTCCTCACCCGGGCGAGGTAGGCTTCCATACTTTCATCCTTTGCGTTGTAATCTCCACTTATCTGATTGGAGACTAGTTGAGAATCGCCGAACACCTGTAAATGTTTTGCTCCCAGAATTTTTACCTTTTGGAGACCGGCTATTAGGGCTTCGTACTCTGCTTCGTTGTTGGAGGCTACAAATCCAAGCCTGATTCCTTGCTCAAGGATGGTGTTTTCTGGGGTGATGAGGACGATGCCTACGCCTGCCCCCTTTGAGTTGGAGGCTCCATCAACGAATAGTTTCCAAGTTTCCACTGTTGCTGGGTTCTCTTTTTGCTTTGTTGGTTGAGGTTGGTTGGGAAGTTCTTCGCCAGTGAATTCGGCTATGAAATCAGCGAGGATCTGACCCTTGATAGCTGTCCTTGGTTGAAATTGGATGTCGAACCGGCCGAGCTCGACTGACCACTTAGACAATCTGCCCGATAAATACGCTTTCCTTAGGATCGCCTTAAGGGGGTGCGATGTAAGGACGATGATAGTATGAGCTTCAAAATAATGCTTCCGTTTCCTCGAGGCTATCACTAGTGCAAAGGCGAGCTTCTCTAATGGCAGGTACCTTTGCTCGGCATCTAATAAGGCCTTGCTCACAAAGTAAACGGGGTGTTGGATTCCTTCGACCTCGCATATTAACGCCGAGCTGGCAGTGTGACTGGATACCGAGAGGTATAGGTACAAAGAATCCATTGGTTGTGGTATGACGAGCAGCGGTGGAGATCTTAAGTAAGACTTGAGCTCATCCAATGCTCGCGAGCAGTCCGGGCTCCATTCTATTGGTTTATTCACTTTTAGAAGCTGGAAAAAAGGTTTGCACTTCTCGGAGGATTTGGAAATGAAGCGATTTAAGGCAACGAGCATTCCAGTGAGCTTCTACACGGCCTGAACTGTTCGAGGTGGTTGTACCCTGTTGATTGCATTAATTTGGTCCGGATTAGCTTCTATGCCTCTCTTGCTGACTAAGTATCCAAGAAATTTTCCTGACTGGACACCGAAGGAACACTTGCTCGCATTAATCTTCATTCGGTACTTCCTGAGGATTTCGAAGGTCTTTGACAGGTCTGAGAGGTGATTTTCCTTCTTCTTGCTCTTAACGAGCATGTCATCGATGTAGACCTCCATTGTGTCTCCCATTTGATCCTTGAACATTTTTGTGACCAGCCGCTGGTAGGTTGCCCCTGCATTCTTGAGCCCAAATGGCATGACTTTGTAGCAATACAACCTAACCGTCGCGATGAACGCCATTTTGTCCTGGTCTGGGGAATATAAGGGGATATGGTGATATCCTGAGTATGTGTCCAGGAAACTCATTCGCTCGTGAGCTGCAGTGGCATCTACTAGTTGGTCTATCTTTGGGAGGGAGAAACTATCCTTTGGGCATGCTTTGTTGAGGTCAGTGAAATCGATGCAAACTCTCCACTTCCCATTATTATTCGGAACTACTACTGGGTTGGACAACCACTTGGGGAATTGTACTTCCCGTATGGATCCTGCCTCCAGCAGTTTTTCAACCTCCTTTTCGACCACTTTAGCCTTCTCAGGTGCAGTTCTTCGTGCCTTCTGCGTGATTGGCTTGAATGTGGAGTCGATGTGCAGCTGATGATAAACCATAGCAGGATCAATGCCAGGAAGCTCGTATGGTTCCCATGCAAAAACATCTATGTTATGTCTCAGCAAGGTCGTCAACTCCTTCTGTTCTTGATCGGTGAGAGATGCTCCAATCAAGAAGACTCTACTACTGTCACCAACTTCGACTATAACTTCTACTAGGTCCTCGATGACACGCTCGGAGGGGAGGAGCCTGGTCTCCTCTACTCCTGGTCTTCCATACTTTAGTTGTTATTTAGAAGGTATCACATCCTCTTCAACTTCCTCGTTGGGTTGACCGGCCTTCTTCTCTGGCTTTGGTCGGATGGCTGCTATGAAGCACTTCCTTGCCATCGCTTGGTCGACGTGGATCTCCATTACTCCTCGTTCGGTTACATACTTGAGCTTCTAATGGTAGGTCGAGGAGACCACCTTCATTGCATGAAGCCATCCTCTGCCGAGGATGGCCTGGTACGGTGATTCGATGTCAACTACCAAAAACTCAATCATCTTGGAGACGTTCCCGGCACGAACTGGCAGCACTATCTTGCCTAGGGGCATGGTCATTTTCCCAGCGAAGCCGAACAAAGGTACAGTAGCTTCCTTTAGGTCGGCGACGCTCAACTTCAATTTCCTGAACATGTCGAGGTACATTACTTCGGATGAGCTTTCTTGATCGACGAGCAGCTTGTCGATGTCAAAGTTGGCTATCCTGAGTGTAATGACCAGGGCATCATGATGTGGGGTCCTTACTCCCATCAAATCTTCATCCGTGAAAACAATATGCTTGTTATAGTTGACGTCCTCTACTCGTCGACGCTTTCCTGACTGTGATTTTTCTGGATCGATTTGAAAGGCCTGCATTACCGCTGTAAGTTTTTTCATCTCCATTTGAGCTGAGTTCCCTTGTATCTGCTTGACGTCAGATACTCCGTGAATTACGGCGAACTCGTGTCCAACATCATCCTCTAGCACATTATCGGGTCTTATCTCTCTGTTGGCAGTCACTTTCTCTGCCTTTTTCTCCACAAAGTCGTTTAAATGCCCGGACTGGGCCAATTCTTCGAGGTGAGACTTAAGAGCTTTGCAGTGCTCGGTCTTGTGCCCTCCTTCTTTGTGAAAAGCGCATCTCAATGCATTGTTCCTCTTCGAGGGATCTCCCCCCATCTTCCTGGGCCACTTGATGAACGGCTAATCCTTGATCTTCGCGAGAACCTTGTAAATTGGTTCTTTGAAGACGGTATTGACCGCCTGGAATGCTTTCGATGCGTCCCGGTTCCCTCCGTTTGTGGAGCCATTTTTGCCCCCGTTCTTTCCTCCTTTCCTCTGGTTCTCAGTTTTCTCACCTACCTTGGTGGTGAGCTTAGCTCGACCGTTTTCTCCTGTATTAGAGCGGGTGACATCTTCCACCTTTGTGTATTCTTCGTCAAGGATTAGTAGAGGAGGGTAGAATTAGGGAGCCCAATTTTGAAGGAGGCCACTACCACCTCCTCCGCGCAGTCCTCGATCTCATTGAATAACTCCCAGTAGCTCTTCGCGTATTCTCGGAGGGTCTCTTGAGGCATTTTCTTTATTGTCAGTAGAGCATCCATCCTTTTGGGATGGGAGCTACTGGTAATGAATCGGGCCTTAAAGAGTTTGTCTAGGGATTTGAAATTCTTGATCGACCGGTGGGGGAGCCTTTAGAACCACTTCTGTGCTACATCATGAAGGCTTGAGGGAAAAATATGGCACATCAGGGCATCCCAGTGACTCCAGATGGTCATGGCTTGTCGGTATTGCCTGACGTGATCGATGGGATCAGTCTTTCCGTCGTAAATCTTAAACCTTGGAATAGAAAATTTCTTGGGAGCTTGCTCCTCCTCGATTTCTCTTGTGAAAGGTGACTTCATCTGGGTTTTGAGAGCTCTCCTCGCGAGCTCTCTAGTTGATCTTGTTCCGTGGTGAGCGGGATGCTGGTCCATCTCCTTGCGGACCATGTTTCGTATGCGCTCGTCACTGCGAGCAGGGTTCTGTTGGCGGCGAGCTCTTTGCAGCTGTTCGCGGAGGTCATCGTCTGACTCGCCTCCTTCGTCCTTTTGAGATTCTCGCCTAGGGCTCCTTCCTCGGCTGCGAGACTTGCTCTCCTGAGGGCTAGGAGTGCGATATGGGCGTCTCCGGTTATCAAGACGAAGCTCCCTTTCTAGTCTTTTCAGTTTTCTTTTCAAGCGAGCATTCTCAGCCTCGTATCTGCGAGAAGACTCCCTCTGCTCGTGGAGGCTTGCCTCGAACGCATCAATCAACCAGGATATCTGCGTGGACCTAGCTAGTCCCTGACTCTCTTCTGAAGCTGGTCTTTCCAAGCGAGCTCTCTGATCTGAACGTCGGACTTTAGACCTAATCCTGCGAGGAGAAGGTGGCTCTTAAATATCTCATGCTTGGGGGGCATTGCTGCTGCGACCAGACATCTTAACTTCCTTTCTTGATGTGGGCTCTTCTCAGGGAAAGATGAACGTTTCCCACAGACGGCGCCAATTGTAGAGGCAATTATTATGCAACACAAATAAATATGAGAGAAAGATTATCAAGACGAGAACAAGGAATACAAGATGCCAATCACACAACAAAGGATGTACGTGGTTCAACCAAGATGTGCCTACGTCCACGGTGGTGCAGTCGATATTATTTCTATATACTCCGGAGAGTGATTACAGAGAATACAACTTGTCCTTTTGCCCCGGACCTAGGGTTTAATATATACATGTGCATGTAGATGAGTGGGGGTGATGGGTTCCTCCACGTTTTCCATTTCCCCCATAACTTCCCTTCATGGGATCGTGGGGGGAGACCGGATCAATTATAAAAGATGAGGGGCCTGGATTTTGGGCCGCCAGGACTCGGCTACTCGTCCAGGCCCATAGTTCTGAATTTCGGGTACCCACAGAAGCCTATTCATTAATTGAAAATATAATATTTCAATAGTTCACAAAAAAATTCAGCGACACAAATTAAATGAAAGCATACACTAATATTAAATTAAAAGAAAATGAGTTTGTATAAAAAAAATCGCAATAACCAGTTGGGACATTTAAGTATGAATGTATCTCCCCTGTAAAAAAAATTCAACATTTTCTTGTAATTTTAAGTCACAATAAGATGCTTTTCATCCATTTTTAAAGATGGAAGTCTCGATGAATCTCCCCTGCAATCTTGATGTCTAAAACTCTTAGGAGGCTGCACATATACACAAAAGAAAAGGAAAGAAACATTAGGTAATGCTAAAAGATCTGATGTAAAAAATTATGTATTAAGAAGCTTTCAACAGTAGCTTTTTATCTTAAGAAGCTTTCAACAGTAGATGAATTAGCATCTGGTCTAATGAACTAGAAGAGATGGGGACTATCAACTGATCACCAAATGCTTTAAAGACATCAAATGAAGCCATGATGGAGGTTTTGATTAAGCCATGATGGAGATCAAAATAACTTTTTAATTCCGAATGCAGCGCTCCTAGTTTCATTCATAATAATCCACATCCAAAATGGCCTTCATCAATTGAAAACCAATAGGTTTGTCACCAATTTAGTAAATCTACATACATAGAATCTATTTAATTAGATTTATAAAATCTTAATTCAAAATTAGACCACATGAAAATGATGATGAAAAAAATTCACTAATATGTCCATAGTGTTGGAGATGGAGATTAAAAAAACTCAAAGAATGAGGGGAGAGACACCAAACATGTCAATATTCATGGAAAAATCAGAGAATCAGTTAGAATGAACTATCAAACTTTTGTCAATTACGTACCTTTTGTTAATTGTGTCCAACATTCCAAAAATATGTATCATAGCTATTTTTATTAAGCACCTACCCTGCATCCATGTGAACAATATCCAATTAGACTTCAAATGATTGATTGGAAAAGAGAAAAAATAAACCTCTTAATTCAGATACAATTTTTTTTTCATGAATTCATAATTTAATATGTTACTTTGATCTTTAATGATAGTTTCCACATGTCTGTGGTTAACACAAACCAAGACTCAATGGATGTTACCCTACTTTTTTTTACCATTCCCCACGTGCAATATTTCACAATAAACTAAGTTTTGGCCATCAGATTTTCTATATCTGGTGTTATAAAGAACTATATTCTTATTTCTCTACATGATTGTCTTGAGCTAGTAATAGAGTCTCGGAGTCTTCAATTGTATGGGTGTCCTGCCTTGAATTAACAAATAACATAAATGCATCATATTTGGAGGTAAAACCTTCAAAGATCACATACCTAAAACATCAACAATACTTTATCTTCACCTTCATGTACATGTCACGGTACATGTGCTTGTCGATCTTCTTTGACTTTCGATACTTTCAAAGCAAGCATATGAGCACCCTCACAATCATCCTTGCGTCTCTTGTATCTTTTCTTTTACCATATCCATAATGACAACCCTTCATCTTTGTTATCTGCATTCAAAGTGATCGAGATCGTGAGTGAATCTTACCAGTACTTAGATGTCTAAAATAAGTAAATAAAGTAGTGATGTTGTTAAACGTATGTTTCCTCTCAAAATTATAAATTTTCTCAACAATATGATAAAGTAGTGAGGTTGTTCGAAAGGATGATGAATGAGCATGACCCACCGAAGAGGTTGAGTGGGAATTTGGGGAGTTTAAATGGTGTACAGTTCATGGAGAAGTACCATCTTAAATGAACATGTAGTGAAATTAATGACCTTGTAACAGCTTAAATGAACATGTAGCAGCTACCGGAACACCCTTATAATTCTAGTTCAATACAATACTAAAATTATTCACATATGTATAGCATAGTTGAACCAAAAAAAGTGCAACTAACTCACAATGCCAACAATTTGTAAGAACCATCTTATAGTAGAGAGGTAGAAAATCGAAGTGCTGAGAAACTATGTCCTTATCACCTGGCAAATATTTTTACATTTTCTGTATAAAACATAAAAATAAAAACAGAAATTAAAAAATACTCGATCTGAATTTTAAAGCTAATAAAAATGCAAAAATAGAGTTGTTGTAGTAGTAGGCAAGTTGGGAGATTACGACTCAAATAATTAGTAACTAATTAAATCAAATGAAGGCTTTAGTAATGAAAAATGTGATACCTTCAGGTGTATTATGAAGAAGTTGTGCCAGCGGAGGAAGTTTGTCAATGGTGGTTAGTTACATAGTTGACATCACACTTAACCAATAAGGAACAACCAAGTTTCTACAAAAAAAGAAACGAAACAGTGGAGAAGTTAAGCTAGAAATGTGAATCCCAAAAATTGATAATTCCTAAAGAAAGTTTAATCCCCATGTTATATGCACATATAAACAGAGAATAATATCTAGCGAAAAAAAATATCAAACGAAATGAAGCACCAATCAGTGGAGCATCTGATATTGGCACATCTACATCTTCCAACTCCAATTCTGCATCCTCATCTTCATTCTCGTCCAGTGGAATTTGCAACTGAAGGTCCGTTAACATAAACCTGTAGTCACTTGTATCCCCAAATTACTCAATCTTATTTCTTTAACCTGATAATGGCTTGATAATCATATAATACATGAGCAAGAACCTTACCCATAAGTGGGAGTGTGGTTGTGACACCAACAGATCTCCTTAACTTCTCTAAACTCACCCCTTAAAAAAGTAAACATACCATAATAACTACCTAAACATGTAACAGAAAACTACATTTAAATAAGAAATAAGCAGATTAACAAATGACACCTAAGTAATTGATACGCATACACACTTATCACTAAATCCACCTCGATAATTTATGTTCGGCAAATAGAATCATAGATGGATTAATAAGACATTTAAAATTTACCCCGACTCTACTGCTCAAAATTATATATTAGGGTACTGGAAAGAATCATATCTCAACTTCTACGCCACCTTTTATCCTAACACAGATTTGATTGACTACTTCCTTGGCGGCGAATGTATTGCAAACGTTAGTAATACGCACGATAACACAAAGAAATCATATGGTTTTTCAAACCATGATATATTTACCAATATATGCCGATATATTCCAACCTGTGCCAGTAGGATTCATGCTAAAGCTAAATTCTGCAACACGAAATCATGTCATTTTCCCCAAATATATTGCACACTAAGAAATAAACAAAAAACTGTGTAGTATCGAAAGCATTTTCTACATATGGATACCAAATCTGCAAAGCCGCTAACTGCAAAACAAAGACAGAGTTATTGTAAAAATAGAGAGTTCTCAGAGTTATGCGATTGCCACTGTTAATCATTAGTAGGTGCTCTGATTCTCATTGGTGGTTCTTGTGGCTCTTGTGCCACTATTAATCTATTTTTGTCCCTATTATAAGATAAAAAATATGTTTCAATCCAGTTCGGTCCCTAAAATTACAAATCCAAATCTAAAAGAATAAAGTTGATAGAATGCGGCCCACAAAATCTCCAAATCAAGGCTTATATCACAACATCGTACACTTTTAAATTAAAACTACCAAAATGAATAAAAGTAAACATAAAAAAATAGAAAGGGGGAAAATAGAGTAAACAGTATACATCACATAGGTGTAGGACTCAATCAAATAAATATAAAATAGAGTCCTAAACAGAAAGAGAGAACAAAAACTATTAAAACAAAATAGTTGAAAAAATCAAACCAAAGTCCCAAAACTAAGATTGTATTTTGAAGCCAAAAAATAAGAAACAAAGGAAGATGGCAAGCTGATATACAATACACAATCATTCAAAGAGAACTAACAATGAAAGGTTTGTTCATGAATAATTATCTTTTCTCTTCGATTATAGAACTATGGATCAATGTCCTTAGACGTGACATAAACCAAATGTCAAATTGAAATAGATAAGAAACAAATGCTAAAGAGAAGCAATTATGTAGCTATGAGGGTGCACCTGCAGCACCAACGACCGCCGTTGCAGCAGCGCCATAACCAGTAAAGTATGTGCCGAGGTTTAAGAGATCTGAATCACCCTCCTTCGGGCAAACTACTCTTGTTGAACCTAACCATTGGGAAAGTGGAAAGCAGGACGATCTCTTACCCTCCCACCACTGATAGGTGGCGCAGTGATGATCGTTGGTCTGTGTTTGGTGGGCCCCCTCCCACCACTAAAAAGAAATTGAAGAATAATTAGAAAACATACAACTAACTAATAGTATTAAAAAAATAATCGTGCTTTAAACATAACTCAAAGATGTGGTTAGGAACTTTAACATATAGATATGTGTACCTATAAAAAAAACATATACCAAAGATGAACTCACATTTTAAAAAACATAGAGATTGGCAATAGACTTTAGAGCTACAAAAATTAAACTAAGAATGGTTGAGCAAATTCAATGAGTTAGAGTTTATACCTTCCAAATGTTAATAGAATATCCCGAACGACCAGATTCAAAGTACAAACTCCTCGAACTTCATATATTTCCACTTTGACATGCTCAATCCTTTTAGGTTAACATGGAGTAAAAAGAGTTGATACCACTTGTTTTACCCATTGAAGTGTTATGATCAACTTCAGCCTCTTGATATCAGGTGAGAAATATGGGATAAGGGAGAAATTAAAGTCATTTCCCTTGTCTTTAGCCCTTCTTTTAAGTTCGTAACACACAAATATACCGGTTCTATTTTACATGCTTTGTAGTTCGTAACACACAAACATATCAGTTATCAATTTGTTTCTATCTTATATTATCCCACAATAAAGCTTATAGATTTTTAATAATAAATCATACATGACGTACTAAAAAAATGATAAAGTCAGATTAAAAGATACACAAAAAATGAAGAATTTAACTAAAGAAACATTGAAACACAAAAAATGAAGAACTTAACTGAAGAAACATTGAAAGTAAAATGTATATATTGGGAAAAAATGTGAAACCTAGTGATCAGACTGAAAACCTAGTTCTCGCCATACCATCGTCGTTGTTGATGTAAAAAATTAGATCACTCTAATTATTCAATCACAGATAAATAAATGAAAAGAATTTTTAAAGTGGTTCAGCATTATAAGAATGGCCTACGTCCACTATTTTGGTATTGTTGTTTGTATGGGAATTCTCGATTACAAAATATCTCAAGAAATTCCGGTCCCAAGGTCCCCTTACAATGAGGATTGTACAATGTATTTATAGCCCTGAGGCTGTAAAGTGAAAGGGTAATACATTAAATGATATACATATGAAAGGGTGATACATTGAATGCCCCTTCTGCGTGTGCGTCTGAATGATAAGCATTTAATGAACCAGTTGAACTGTTGGTTATCCCGTTATTAATGCTTTGTTTGAGGTGCAGCTCGGACCGCCTGAGTTGCTTGGACCGCCTAAGCTTCTTGGTACTTAAGAGTTCCTCGGTGAGGTCTTGTTCCTCGGAGCGTATGAGTTCCTCGGGGAAGCAGTGTTCCTCGGGGAAATAGTCTTCCTCATTATAATCTTATACCTCGGAGCTTGTGGGTTCCTCGGAAGTGTTGTTGTTGCCATGTATATCACCACGTGTCTTCATTTAATTGGGCCATGTCAGCAGACTAAATTTGGTATCAACAGAAGCCCCCAATGTTTCATAGTTCGAATTTTGAGGAGTAGGGAACATTCTTTCTCGGAATATGGTAGCTCTAAATGGTCTTCCTGATTTTTAGGAGTGTTTCCTTCGTATTTATTTCTCCTTCCAAATTCGTAGAATCATGCTTTTTTGAACTTTTTTGCTCGCTTCGATTCCCACGCCACTTTTCATCTTTTTAGCCACCGTTGCCCGCTTTGATTACCGCGTCCCTTTTTTTCTTTTTAACCGTTGTTGCCCGCTTTGATTCCTGTGCCCCTTTTCATCTTTTTAGCCGTCGGTAATGTAATCATACTTTTTTGTAATCATTACTACACCATTTCCCAAGGCAAGGTATTTAAACTTCACAGACACTCCCGTCGTCTTCTACCTTTTCAAATTTTTATCTTCGAGTTTTCCGTCGTCTCTTTCTCTCCTGTGTATTCATTTCTTCCATCGTCCGTTGTCATCAGATCCACTCTTTTTCTGTAAGATTTTCTTCCTTCTTCATTTCTTTAATTCATCATGGTTTACCCTGTTGAATCTCTGGATAAATTTCGCTCTGATTTTTCCATCCCCTCCTGGGTTGTTTTGGAAGAGCTTTCTGAGCCTTCTGATTACTTTCATTTGGCTGAGGGGCATTGGTTCTCCAGTCTCTTTATTGCTGAGTGTGGATTTTATTTTCCACCAAATTCCTTGTGTCTGGAATTCTGTCAGTACTTTGACGTTGTTCCTGCAAGAATAGCCCCCAACACATGGAGAATAGTTAATGGGGTGCATAGATTAAATCAAGTCCATGGAACTCGCATAGGAATTCCTGAGATTATGTTTTGTTATAGATGGGCAGTTAATGATAACATTTTTTATTTGAAAACTAGAATGTTAAATAGGGCTTTAGTAGTTAATCTCCCTGATGCCAATATGGATTATTTTGAGCACGGGGTTGTCATAAAAAATTGGCAACATGCTCCTTTATCAGGAGATGAAGTTTATCAGGGTCCCAAATGCCCTCCTTATGGAAATGGGATAGGTTATTTTTATTTCATTCTACTTATGTTGAAATCATGCTTATTTTGTGTTTGATAAAATGTTCCACTGATATTTCAATGTTTATTTATTTGCAGTTGATAACAAAAGAAAGTGTCCAAAGGAAGCAGATGTTAATATAAGACATCTAAAACTTATCTGGAGTCTACATCAGAGTGTTGCCGATGAGCACATTAGATCAGCCTCATATCTGCTACAATACAACAGCTACACCACTTCTTTCACTGCTCGTCCAGTGATAAGTGAATCAGAGCCGGTACCAGCTTCCACCAGCTCTTCACCTGAATCTCACGTCCCTTTAAGCGAAAGGATGAAGAGATGAAGGCCTCCTACCCTCTTTGAGAAACCTGCTTCTGGTTCTGGAGAGGCAAAAAGAAGTAAGGTTGATGTCCCAGTGGAGGGGACAAAGAAGAATGATGCACCTTCCTCAGCTGTTGTTGTGAAGGTTGCCGAGAAGCCCGCAGTGGCTCCGAGCAGGTCTGCTGCTCCTGGAGAGGTGATTGTAATATCACCGACCAAGGGTTCTTCCTTGGTTGAGTCTGTTCCTGTTCCCCCGAGGAGGCAGAATAAGAGCTCCTCGGTCAATTTGGCTGACACCATTACTCAACCCCCAGCTACTAGAGTTGGGGTTTCAACTTTCGTTCCCCCGAGCTCTGCCATGAGCTCGGTAAAGTCCTGGATCATTCCCGAGGTCCAAGGTATTGAAGAAAACCTTACTGGGGACATGGTCACCTCGTTAGCTGCTCGTCACCTTGCTTCTGTAAGTTTTCTTACTTTGAACTTTTCATATTTCCTTTGTCATTTCTGTTTCTGACTTGCTTTCTTTTTACTTTCACAGTTGACGAGCTGCTTTAATACAATCTGAAGAAGGATGAAGCAATTAAAGCTTCATGCTCCTCGTCCAGTGTGGAGGATGCTCTGGCAGAAGCTATCAAGTCTTTGGATGATTCTCGCCAGATATACGCTACTGATAAGGCTGTCTGGGAGAAAAAGCTTGCCTCCACCGAGCAAGAGAAAGCTCGAGCTGTTGATGCCTCCAAGGAGTTGGAGAAGATAATAAATTCCCTGGAGAAGGCAAATAAGGAGCTCGAAGAGAAGCTCAAAACTGTTGGGGAGCTTGAAGATAAGCTCAAGGCTGCTGAGGAGGAGCTGGCTCAACTTAGGGAAGTAGGTCGGAAGAAGGAGGAGATCGAAAACAAATTGAAAGATGCTTATAACCTGTTGTCCGAGAAGCTCTCCTCGGAGAAATTGAAGAGGAAGATGGTTGTGAAGAAGTCCTTCAGCGCTGGCTGGGACAAGGGGTGGAACAAGGGGTTGGCTGCCATGGTGTCACAAGTGGACTATGGCAGCCTCAAGTACTTCAGGGATGGATGGGTTGCTACTCTCCAGGAAATTAAAGTTAATGAATCTTTTGAGCTTTTCCAGCAACACATTCCTGGTCCCCCTCCAACCCCAGAAGATCTTGAAGAGGACGAAGCTGCCTCAGAAGAGTCTTCTATGGTGATGGGAGATCGTCCCCCAGCCATTGAGCCTGCTACCAAGGAACTTCAGCAGATTGTTACTTCCTCCGAACAACTGACAGTGCTCCCCGAGCAACTATCCATTCCCTCCGAACAACCTACTTCCTTGCCCCAGCCTCCTGAGAAGGTTTTGGGAGACAAGGAAAATGTGTAAAGTTGTTCGGGTTTATCTTTACATTTTTCTTTTGTCAATTGTAACCCGGCACTTGTAACTCTTTCTTTTATGATCTAATAAAACTTGGACTTTTTTGCATACTGTCGTCTATATTTTATTCATACTCTGTCTTGATTCTTATTGATTACTGCTTTTTCTTTCTCTGCTAGTTTCTGGCCAGGATGGAATTGTTATGTGCCCATGATACAAAGCTGCTACGACAATGTAATGAGTACTTTAAGGCTGGTCACACAGACCTGAGTGCAGCACAAGTTGTAGACATCCTCGGCCAAGATGCTTCAGAACAGGCAGTGGAAGCATATCAATATTTGAAGTGTCTCCTTGATCGAGCAGTGGCCAATAATGTAGCCTATTATGATATGATCGATGATCTCCAAGGAACCCTCGAAGACCTTCATCTTCAATACAAAAAATCCACTGCCCTGTTGCATGAGGGGTACGAGAAGAAGTAACAACAACTCAATGCTGACAAGGGGTACGAGAAGCGCTTTGCTGGCTACTAGGTGAGAGAGAGAACTCTGAGGGACGAGGTTGATGAATGCAGACAAATTGTCGAGTTGCTAGAGCAAGAGAACAACAACTTGCAGAAATATCTATCACAGTTGAAGTCTGCAGCCTCTTCTTTAAAAGCCTTAATCCTAGCGACCGATGAGGGATTTTCGTTCCTGGAAGTTGAGAACGCCAACCTGAGGGAAGAGTTAGAAACCTTGAAGAGGTCTGGCCCTTACCCATCTTGTCGGGGATGAGCAAGGTCACCTCGGGGACGAGTAAGAGCAGCTCGGATTCCTGTCGAGGAACAAAGGACTCAATCTGACCTAGAGAACCAGGGCTTTTAGTTAATGGCGAAGAACCAGGCTTTGGCTGACATGTCAAAGAAAATCAGGGACTTGGAAGAGCATCTCTTCGAACAGAAATCTACCTTGGAGAATAAGGAGATCTTCATCAAAAATCTCCACGAGCAGCTGGATAGATTAACATAACAATTCCATAAACAACCCAGGGAGTTCTGGATGGCTGGATTCAACGAAGCTCTCTTTCACTTGGACGATCGTATCCAGAATGCCAATAATGAGGGATACAAGCAAGGCTGGTTGAATGCCTTAGGTGTGCTGCAGCTCGAACAGGGTCATTACTTGTGGGACTACCATGATCCCGGACTTCTCGACTTACCCATGCCACCATTCAAACTGGATATGAGTTGGATCCCTGCTCGGGCCATTCCTCGGAGCTTGATTTCTAAGTATCTCGGCGACTACAATCTCCATTCAATTGTTGAAGTATCTCGTCCCGAGCATCTTCTAGATCGACCATCCGTGATGAATATCAGGATGTTAAAGGATCTCAACTTCATAAATTCTCGTCTGGCTTTAAATGATCCGCCTGCTGGCGAGGAACCTGTGTCAAAAGCAGAGGGGAAAAGACCAGTAGAATAGGAATTTTGATGTAATTGTTAGTATACATATCAATGTAATTTATTTTGAATTCAATGAAAGACTTTCATTTTTGTTTGAAAATCTTAATTGCTATTGTCTTGTAAAACACTTTATATTTGTGAATTTGTATCTGATAAAAAGATAGCAATATTGTGTTGTTTTTCGACCAACTCAGTAATAATTAAAAAGGTTGATCGCTTAATAATAAAGTTTTGTTTCTCGACCACTTAGCAATAAAGTAACGAGTATAAAAAAATGTTGCTCGATCACTTAATAATAAAGTCATGAGTATAAAAAATGTTGCTCTATCACTTAATAATAAAGTCACGAGTATAAAAAATGTTTAAAATGTCTCCAACCAACCAAGGTCGTTAAATTATCCATGTCGACCAACTACAGTTAGTGGGTTTTTATCCCCGACCAGCTATAGTTAGTAAATTTTTATCTTAAATTGTAAGGACATTTTTCTCATGTCCGAAATGTTTCATTTATTTATGTCGTACGCCACTACATTTGGCACGTCTCCTCACGATCTCACATGACGGCCTCTATCCGAATTTCGGGAATTAAGCATGCATTATCTCCACTAATATGTCCCTCATCTGCATCAACGACTTCACGTTCCTTGATTGTAGGCTCGTAATGCAAATGGAACGCAAGAGAAGTCAAATCAGTGAAATAAGGCATGATAGGGATGTTCAAGGGCATATTGGTACTTTTACAGCCACCGTCCGGAGGACCAGTCAACTGTAAAGTTGAAGAGCTTGCCACAACAAAGATACTGGAAGAAACGGCACCTCAATCCTAGCTACGGTGAACAAGTTATGGCCCGTTGAAAATGGAGATATGTTCATTGAAAAGTCTGGAAATTTTTCTAAGTGTTTAAAGCCTTTTTCCAGCACACTTTCCCGAACCCAGACCCAAACCGGTTCGGTGTACCTGTACGCTGGATAAAATTTCAGCAGTTTTAAGATCGTGGGTCTCTTCATGTATTTCCCTATAAATACCAACTTCGGGAGAGTTGTTTTGCAAGACTTTAGGAGACGAATTTGAGAGTCCAAATACACCTAGTCTTCATATTTTTGAGTCCCAAGACTCATGTTTTGATTCACACATCCTTACCAAATATTTATGAATCCTTTTGCAACCCAAGAACACAACTTTGGTTTGTTCAACCCTTGTGGAGGAGACCGTTCTTCTTCTTCATTGCATCCCTACTGGAAAAGGGATAATTCCAGCCGCGACTACAGAATCCGATACCTGAGGGTAATTCTTAGTCAACTTGTATTTTCATTGTAATCCGATTGTAATCCGTTTTCTTACAAATTATAATGAAAATAAATGGTTTTTCCCCTGAGGAGGATTTTTCCTTAATTGCATGTGTTTGAATGTTCTTGCGTAGATTATCAATTTATTCAATCACATACTACTGCATGTTTAGGGTTTGTTTGTGTTAAAAGGGTTTTATATATAATTTGTTCATTTGAACGCGAGCACACACGTCTTCAAATTGGTATCAGAGCAGGTTACGCTAATCTATCGCGTATTCCTTTTTCCGCAAAATTTTTCTAAGATATCAATTTTCTGAAAAAATTGATTTTTGAAAAAGTGCGTGTTCAAATGGAGAAGTCATATTATAAAATGCCTATTTTTGACGGGACAAATTATGCTTATTGGAAAGCCCGTATGAGGTCGGCTTTAAAAGCCATTGATGAACGTGTCTGGATTTTGGTTGAACGAGGGTGGACTCCTCCCACCGTGACTGTTGATAATGTGACCAACTTGAAACCTGACATTTCTTGGTCTGATGAAAAAATTAAATGGTCATCTTTTAATTCTAAGGGTCTAAGTGCTATTTCTGGGTCTGTCACACCTGATGAGTTCAAACGCATAATGACGTGTACCACGTCAAAAGAGGCATGGGATGTTTTACAACTCACCCATGAAGGAACTAATGCTTTAAAAGAGTCTAAATTGCAAAACTTGACAACTCAATTTGAAACAATCACCATGCATGATTCCGAATGCTTTGATGAATTTTATGCTAGACTTTCTGACATTGTGAATACTAGTTTTAATCTTGGTGAACATATTCCGAATGCTAGAGTTGTTAAAAAGATTCTTCGTTCTTTGCCTAAGCATTTTATCCCTAAAGTCACTGTGCTAAATTCTATGGGTAATTTAAATACGCTAAAATTGGAAGAACTTGTAGGAGATTTGCAAACTTATGAAATTGATATGTTCCCTAAAAATTCTAAATCTAAAGATAAGGGAATTGCACTTAAAGCCTAAGAGAGAAGGAGTGAGAGGTCAGCTAGAAAGAGGGTAGAGTCATCTAGAAAGAGAGAGACTGACACGTCAGATTCTGAGTGCGATTTTGACTTAGATGATTTGGCTCTTTTCGCAAAAAATTTCAAGAGAATTCTCAAATTTAAGAAAAATGGCAATTTTAAAGATAAAAGGAAATTTGAGAAAAATAAGTTTGAAAAGAAAAATGAAAAAGTTTCCAAAAATCCTCCTCTGAAAGAAAGTGAGAGATGTTTTGAGTGTGATGGTAGGGGTCATAGAGCTTTTGAGTGTTCCAATCGTCTGAATAGAGAGAAAGGGAAAGCTGTCCTTAATGCTACCCTTAGTGACGACAGTGAGGTCGAGACGGTGGATTCTGGAGATGAGTCACCGCATGAGTGTAACTTCACCACATTCATGGCCAGCCAAGTGATCACTCCTAGTTCTCCTCACGACGTTGAGGATGATGCTTCACAAGGACACCTCGACAGTGAGATCGATGTGAGTGAGGGGGAGGATGACACAAGTGAGAGCGAGAGTGATATACAACGCGCCTACGCTGAGTTATATTCTGAGTCTTTTAAAACTAAAAAGCGTAACAAAGCGTTAGTTCTTAAGATCACCTTCTTAGAGGAAGATTTAAAGAAAGCGGGAGAAAGAGAGTTCTCCACCTGCACCGCCCTGAGAGAAAGAGAATCTACATGTGTCGAGAATGAGAATTTGTTTAGAGAGAGAGAGTATTCTAGAGAAAGAGAGAGGGGACTTGATCAAGCAAGTGGCTAGTCTTACGAGTCAGCTCCATTCCTCCGTGGAGACTCAGAAGAAACTTGAAGCCCTTGTTGCCCAGCTGACTCATGATCTTGAGAAAGCACGGGAAGTCAAGGTACAAATCGAGGACAAATCTGGGAAGATGGGAAAGATTCTCCTCGGCCCCGCTTTAGGTTTTGGTGATCGACAAGGAATTGGTTATGATGGTGCCTCCACGTCCCAAATTGCACCTGGACCAGTTCCTGAGTTTACTACAACTCCTTATGGTCACCGTAAAAAACCTCGAAGGAGAGTTCGACCTAGAAAAGCAAACCAAGGTCCGCCTTTGACAGTGCTCTTTTGTACTTATTGCAAAAGAAAAGGCCACCTTAGGGAAACTTGCTATAGAATGGGTCGGACACGACGTACTACTGCTCCACCACGTCATACTGATGAGTTTTCTAGTCTGAGAGAGCGAGTTGAGTTCTTAGCTGCCACGACTCAAAGTTTAATGGAAGAATTTCGACGGATCTCTGTGCCGTTAGTGAATGCTTCTCACATTTCAGCTAAAATCAACAACAACAAAGGCAAACAAAAGGTCATCTCAACTTGGGTACCTAAGAAAGATAAAAAGGCTTTTGTTGTTCATGTTCCTCTCAAAGCACATAATACCTCTCAATGGTATTTTGATAGTGGGTGCTCCAGACACATGACAGGTGATGCCTCATTTTTTACTACTCTTAAGGATTATCAAGATGGCAGAGTCACCTTTGGAGATGGGAGTAAGTCTAGCATTATAGGAGGAGGTACTATCTAGTTACCTGGTTTTCCTAAGCTAGAAAATGTTTTGTACGTCAAGGGTTTGAAAGCAAACCTTCTCAGCATTAGCGAGCTGTGCGACACTGACCTTGCAGTAAAGTTTGACCGGGACGCGTGTAAAGTCTACAATCAAACCGGTAAACTATTGATGCAAGGGGTGAGGACTGAGGATAATTGCTATGGGACTGAGCCCACATCCTCACTTGTCTACAACAGCGCCACGATCACTCCTATGGATCTGTGGCACCAACGTCTAGGTCACGTGAACGTTAGAGATCTTAATCGTTTATCTAAAAAGGACCTAGTATGTGGCTTACCATCTCTTGTAAAGTCAACTTCGACCGTTTGTGGACCCTGTCAGTTGGGAAAACAAATTCGTAGTCCTTATAGGAAGTTGCATTCCATTACCACCTCTCGTGTTCTGGAGTTAATTCACATGGATCTTATGGGTCCCACTCGTACTGAGAGTCTAGGTGGTAAGAGGTACATCCTCGTGATGGTAGATGATTTCTCCAGGTACTTAATTGTAGGTTTTCTGAGAGAGAAATCCGATGCTGTAGAATTTTTAACGACCAAGTGCCGTGTCCTGCAAAATCAACATGGTGTCACTATTAACAGAATACGTAGTGACAACGGCACTGAATTCAAGGAAGCAAAGGTGGATTTGTACTGTGATAGCCTTGGGATCAAACATGAGTTTTCTGCTGTGAGAACTCCTCAGCAAAATGGGATTGTTGAGAGAAAGAATAGAACGATCCAAGAGATGGCTAGATCTATGCTTCTAGGTCATAAAGTTTGCAGGAGATTTTGGGCAGAGGCAGTGTCTACTGCATGCCACACGGTGAATAGGGTTTATTTACGTCCACACACACTACAGACACCTTATGAGTTGTGGACCGGCAAGAAGCCCAACCTGGCGTATTTCCGTATTTTTGGGAGTAAATGCTACATCCTACGGGATAGAGAGCAATTAGGAAAGTTCGACTCCCGGAGCGACGAGGGAATATTTCTAGGATATTCATCGAATAGTAGAGCATACCGGGTATTTAACCTGAAGAGCTCTAGGGTTATGGAATCAATAAACGTTACCGTGCAAGATGACGAACCTTTGACGGTTATTGATCCTAACCTTTAGTGTGAGGATGAGGATTGTTCTGACAGTGATTTACCTGTTCCTCTCTCACACTCTGTGGACCCTATTCCTGAGTTAGGGGACACACCTGCTTGGGTTCGCAAGAGTCATGACCCTTCTGCCATTGTTGGTGATCCCACTGTAGGGGTCAAGACTCGTGCTCAACTAGAGAACGTTGTTAGCCATCTTTGCTACACATCCAAAATCGAGCCCAAGAACCATAAAGAAGCTCTCAAGGATGAACACTGGATATCTGCTATGCATGATGAGTTGCTTCAGTTTAAAAAGAATAATGTCTGTGAATTAGTCCCCCGACCTAGTGAGACTAATGTGATAGGTACCCGGTGGATTTTTAAGAACAAAATGGATGAATATGGTACCATAATCAGAAATAAGGCTAGGTTGGTCGCTCAAGGCTACACACAGATAGAGGGTGTAGACTTTGGGGAGACATTTGCTCCTGTTGCGAGGCTTGAGTCCGTCCGTCTTCTGCTCGCCATCGCATGTCATCTGTGCTTCAAAGTATATCAGATGGATGTCAAGAATGCCTTTCTGAATGGCATTCTACAGGAGGAGGTTTATGTGGAACAACCAAAAGGGTTTGAAGACCCTCAGCACCCTGAGCACGTGTACTATCTGAGGAAAGCCTTGTATGGTTTGAAGCAAGCACCCCGTGCTTGGTACGATAGGCTTACTTCCTATCTCTTAGCTCGTGGCTTCAAGAGAGGGAGAGTAGATATGACGTTGTTCGTCAGGAGAGATGACGGTGCTATTTTGGTTGCCTAGGTCTATGTGGACGACATAGTCTTTGGATCCACATGCTCCCAGCATGCTCATCACTTTGAGGAGGAGATGAAAAGTGAGTTTGAAATGAGCATGGTTGGTGAGCTTACATTCTTCCTTGGTCTCCAGGTTCGTCAGCTAGAGGATGGGATGTTCATCTCCCAATCCAAGTATGCTAGAGACCTAGTGAAGAAATTTGGTTTAGACTCCTCTAACCATGCCCGTACACCTATGAGTACCACTACCAAGCTTAGTAAGGACACTTCAGGCAAGGACGTCGAGCAAACCTTATATCGGAGTATGATAGGTAGTCTTCTCTACTTGACTGTCAGTCGTCCCGACATCGCCCTTAGTGTTGGAGTCTGTGCGCGATACCAGGCATCCCCAAAAGAGTCACATTTAC
The DNA here is from genome assembly GCA_949130495.1 of Sambucus nigra. NCBI lineage: Eukaryota > Viridiplantae > Streptophyta > Magnoliopsida > Dipsacales > Adoxaceae > Sambucus > Sambucus nigra. The sequence continues at coordinate 121,202,814 of OX422222.1, read as the reverse complement.
TTGCTCTAAAACGTATTATTAAATACGTAAGTGGGACTCTCTCATACGGGATTTGGTATTCTTTTGATACTGATGATCGTTTGTCCGCCTATTCGGATGCCGATTGGGCTGGGGGATGTAGATGGATGTAGGAGCACTTCTGGTGGGTGTTTCTATTTTGGTTCTGCTCTTGTCTCCTGGCTGAGCAAGAAGCAAAATTCCATCTCTTTGTCCACTGCGGAGGCTGAGTACATAGCCGCCGGGAGTTGTTGCACACAAATCTTGTGGATGAAGCAAATGCTGGAGGATTATGGGATATCACAGGACACCATGACCATTTCCTGTGATAACACGAGCGCGATACACATATCCCGCAATCCAGTTCAGCATTCGCGCACAAAACACATCAAGATACGTGAGCACTTTATACGTCAGTTAGTTGAAGATAAAGTCGTATCCCTGAGTTTTGTTCCTACCGACCGTTAGTTAGCCGATATATTCACGAAACCTTTAGATGCCCTTAGATTTGAGAGCCTTAGGAAGTTTTTGGGGATTTGCACAGTTGACTGAGGGGTTGGTCTATGTTTAGAATAGGATGCTTCTTCATGTTCATATCATATGCTTCCTATTGCTAGTCTGTTTTATATGTACCATTGCTTTGTTGTACAGCTTTGTTTTATTCTTTTTGATTTCTATATTTCTTTTACAAAAAAAATACAAAAAGATTTTCCTTTAAGAACATTTTAAGAAAAGCACAAAAAGATTTTATTTTGATAAAATTTTTGAAAAATCCAAAAAGATTTCTGCATTTGCTTCTTTTATGGATGGGCATTTAAGATAGCCAAGTCACAACTTCATTCCATATATCCATGTGACTGTTTGATAGAGATTTGAGAGGCTACATCATTTCATCCATGTGTTTTACATTGGTTGGAGTCTTTGATATGTAATTAGTGATATCTTCCTACATGTTTGACTCCTATATCCTTTATTGCACACATACACGGCTATATTTGATTATTGCACTTATCTATCTCATGTTGGCTTGCGTGTCTTCATCTCAATCCTGTCTATACAATGTACAATATGCGATAAAACTTGACAAGATTGGAATGCATGTAAAAACCGTTTTGGTGAGACTATGTGTTTTTGTATAACGGGGAGGGGCTGCGAAAGGTAATCATCTATCCTTTGCGCAAAAGCCACTGTTAAAAAGGACCTAAAAATGGAGGAATTTTAATATCCGAGGTCCAAAGAGGTTAAAAGAGCCCAAAAAAAAATTACAAGCAATAAAAAGCAATTCATGCCAAATATGGGCCACTTAGGTTTCACCATCAATTCTCCAAAGTTTGAGAATTTAGAATGCCTCTATTCAAAATAATATCTGAGGGTGTTTTGTTGGAGAATCTTTAAACGGGTTTGCACTTCCTTGAAAGTCCTGAAAAAGCATAAAATCATTTTGGGCGTTATTGGTGTGAAAATCATTTTGAGCTTTGATTTGTTGATTTGATTGAGTCAATATCTTATACTATCACTCTTTTACACCAAAGGAAGCATTTGAGTTCATTCGCTAGGAATATCCAATATTCATCGTGCACATATGTCATGTTTGTATGCATTGATTTTCCTATCGAATTTAATCACAACACTTCATTTACGCTATCATCGACTTGGTTGTTTTCTGTTTATTCATGGTGTGTTTTTATCCTAGTGACACCCCGCACTTGCTTATTTGATTTATTTCTCTAATTTGTCCATTTGGGGACATCATAAAAAGGGGGAGAAAGAATTATCATATTATGGGGGAGTTTAAATTTTGGGGGAGTTTTTGAGATGTTGCTTATGTTTTTATCATATATTGATATCCATGTTATCTCATTTCAAACTCGATATGTCACATGGTATTTGCTTTGTCTCATGTGTGTAGGTATGAAGATTGCAGATCTATATGTTGCACACCCTGATGAGAAAAGTTTTGAGATTCCTGAAGAATTAAATAACAAACGATGAAGACTATTCATTTGTACCTTTTCCAGTTTTGGGTTCATGGGAGGGTAGATTTGTATAGGCAATTTCGTATTTGATAATTTGGATTTTTTATGTATGTACCGGCATAGACATAGGGGGAGATTTGTAAGGACATTTTTCTCATGTCCGAAATGTTTCATTTATTTATGTCGTACGCCGCTACATTTGGCACGTCTCCTCACGATCTCACATGATGGCCTCTATCCGAATTATGGGAATCAAGCATGCATTATCTCCTCTAATATGTCCCTCATCTGCATCAACGACTTCACGTTCCTTGATTGTAGGCTCGTAATGCAAGTGGAACGTAAGAGAAGTCAAATCAGTGAAATAAGGCATGATAGGGATGTTCAAGGGCATATTGGTAATTTTATTGCCACCGTCCGGAGGACCGGTCAACAGGAAAGTTGAATATCTTGCCGCAATAAATATACTGGAAGAAACGGCACCTCAATCTGAGCTACGGTGAACAAGTTATGGCCCGTTGAAAATGGAGATATGTTCATTGAAAAGTCTGGAAATTTTTCTAAGTGTTTAAAGCCTTTTTCCAGCACACTTTCCCGAACCCAGACCCAAACCGATTCGGGGGGCGAACCGGTTCGCAGGGGTACCCGAAACGGTTCGGTGTACCTATACGCTGGATAGAATTTCAGCAGTTTTAAGATCGTGGGTCTCTTCATGTATTTCCCTATAAATACCAACTTCGGGAGAGTTGTTTTGCAAGACTTTAGGAGACGAATTTGAGAGTCCAAATACACTTAGTCTTCATATTTTTGAGTCTCAAGACTCATGTTTTGATTCACACATCCTTGCCAAATATTTGTGAATCCTTTTGCAACCCAAGAACATAACTTTGGTTTGTTCAACCCTTGTGGAGGAGACCGTTCTTCTTCTTCATTGCATCCCTACTGGAAAGGGATAATTCCAGCCGTGACTACAGAATTCGATACCTGAGGGTAATTCTTAGTCAACTTGTATTTTCATTGTAATCCGATTGTAATCCGTTTTCTTACAAATTATAGTGAAAATAAATGGTTTTGCCCCTGAGGGGGATTTTTCCTTAATTGCACGTGTTTGAATGTTCTTGCGTAGATTATCAATTTATTCAATCACATACTGCTGCATGTTTAGGGTTTGTTTGTGTTAAAAGGGTTTTATATATAATTTGTTCATTTGAACGCGAGCACACACGTCTTCATAAATGTTTCCGACCAACCAAGGTCAGTAAATTTTCTTTGTCGACCAACTACAGTTGGTGGGTTTTTATCCCCGACCAGCCGTAGTTAGTCTTTTTGAACTAATTTTACCTCCCGACCAACATAAGTTGGCATTTTCGAGAACATATGTACTTCCTAACCAACATAAGTTGGCATTTTTAGGAATATTTTGTTTCCTAGCCAAACAGGTTGGCATTTTTAGGAATATTTTGTTTCCTAGCCAAACAGGTTGGCATTTTTAGGAATATTTTGTTTCCTAACCAACCGAGGTTGGAATTTTTAGGAATATTTTGTTTCCTAACCAACCGATGTTGGCATTTTTAGGAATATTATTTTGCTGAGTAGTCTAAGCTTTGCCGAGTAGTGTGTAGCACTAGTATTCCAATAAATATTTTCAATAAAAAGAGAGACTTTGGCAGAATATCTTCATTTTATTCATACTGATGGAACTGCATTACATGGGAATATACATCACTGATCATACTTGCGTAGGTGCTCTGCGTTCCATGCATTCTTAAACTCCTCCCCTTCTAGAGTTGCTATTCGGTAAGTTCCTGGTCGAATAACTTCTGTAACTCGGTATGGTCCATGCCAATTTGCCTCCAATTTATTGTGCTTTTGAATTACTTTCTTCAGCACATAGTCTCATTCTTTCAGGTCACATTTCTTCACCCTCTTATTGTAGAATAGAGTTGTTCGTTGTTGATATGCAACATTTCTGATGGCTGATTCTTCTCTAACTTCCTCGAGCATGTCTAAATCCAATCTTCTCATTAAGTCACTGATAGGGGAATTGAAATTTAGTACCCTGTGTGTTGGGAGGCCCAACTCGACAGGTATAACGGCTTCACTTCCAAATGCCAGCATATATGGTGATTCTCCAGTTGCTACTCGGGGAGTAGTTCGGTAAGCCCAGAGTACTGATTGTAGCTCGTTGATCCAATTCGATTTTGCATCATCCAGTCTTTTCTTCAAGCCATTTAGCAGCGTTCTGTTTGTCACTTTAGTTTGTCCATTGCTTTGAGGATGGCCTGGTGCTGAGTGGACCTTCAAAATGTTTGACTGATGGCAATAGGCAGCGAACTCCTCGTTATCAAATTGTGTTCCATGGTCTGTGATGAAGGCATGAGGGAGACCATATCGACAAATGATGTTCTTCCAAATAAATTGGTACACCTTCTCATACGTCATATCAATGAGTGGCTCAGCTTCCACCCACTTAGTAAAATAATCCACTGCGACGACGAGGTATTTGAACCTTCCTCGGGTCGTTGGCAGTGGCCCCACCAAATCAATTCCCCACATGGAAAATGGCCCAGGGGAAGTTATGGGTGTCAACAATGCTTGTGGAGTTCTTCGGATGGCGGAAAAGCGCTGGCATTTATCACATTTCTTGTCATAGGCTACACAATCGACTCTCATATGCTCCACAGGACCCTGCATCATCATCCTTTGTAAAAGAGTACGACCTGCTACATATGCTCCATAGGACCCTTCATGGATCTCTTCAATTAATTCTTTCACCTCGGAGGGATGTACGCATCTCTGCAAACCTGCCATAATTCCTCGTCTATATAAAATACCATTAGTTAATACATACCGAGCAACTTTAAACTTCAATTTCTTGGCTGCGAGCTTGTCGATTGGAAATTCTCCCTCCTCAATATATGCCCTGATGGGATCCATCCAAGATGGTCCTAAATCAAGGGTGATAAAGTTCATCGTCAAATCCTCATCTATACTCCGACCAGCTAACACTTCAATTGGTATTATTCGTCGTAGCTCGGTACGAGTAGCTGATGCTAATGGAGCTAGGGCGTCTGCTCTCGCATTCTCCATTCTTGGTATTCTGACCAGCTGAATAGCGGCAAATTCTGATACCATCTCCTTTGCCTTTGCATGATATTTGATCATTAACTCTCCTTTGACTGCATATACTCCCATCATTTGGTTTATGATCAATTGAGAATCACTGAAGACAATAATCTGCTACGCCTCCATAATTTTTGCCAAACTAAGTCCTGCAATCATGGCCTCATACTCAGCCTCATTGTTGGAAGTTTTGAATTGGAAACGCAGGGCGTATTCCATGTCGACCTCGTCTGGAGTGCTCAAAAGTATCCCCGCGCCACATCCTGTAGTACAAGATGAGCCATCTACATATAGCCTCCATATAGGTAACTCGTCTTCAAATTTCTGATCAGTCAGAGTTCCTCGGTGAAATATTTGTTGCTTCCTTTCGTCCTCCCCGGATATTTCCTGCTCTTCGTCGATCATTTTTTCTTGCCCTTTTACCAACCGGAGTTGGTCTGAGCTCGAATTTAATGATCCTCTAACATCCACTTGCCCTTTTACCAACCGGAGTTGGTCTGAGCTAGTGTTTGTTGATCCTGTAACATCCACAGGTTAATCAGCGAGTAACTTTTGCTCCTCGGAGGTATCAGGATAAGTGAACTCTGCTATAAAATCTGCAACAGCTTGCCCTTTTAGCGATGATCTGGGTTCATAGATTATATCGTATTCACCGAGTTCTATTGCCCAGTACATCAATCTCCCTGATTTTTCTGGTTTATGAAGGGCTTGCCTCAATGGCATATCGGTATACACTACTATGGTATGAGCCTGGAAGTATGGCATCATTCTCCTACTCGCCTCAATCAACGCCAGTGCTAACTTCTCCAGCCTTGGATATCTGATCTCTGTTCCTCGAAAGGCCTTACTCGTATAATAAATTGGTTTTTGCACTCCATTCTCCACTCTGATTAACGTCGAGCTAACTGCATTCTCGGACACTGCAAGGTACAAATACAATTTTTCTCCCATAACTGGCCTAGATACAGTGGAGGTGCTCCCAAGTATTTCTTCAAGTCTTGAAAAGCCTTCTCACATTCATCCTTCCACTCAAAAGTCTTTCTGAGTGTCTTGAAGAATGGGAGACATCTATTAGTTGCTCGTGACACAAATCTGTTGAGTGCTGCTACTCGTCCTGTAAGACTTTGCACCTCTTTCTTCGTCGTTGAAGATCGCATCCCTAATAGAGCTTTGATCTTTTCAGGACTTGCCTCAATTCCTCGTTGATTAACAATGTACCCGAGGAACATACCTTCTCGTACTCCAAATATGCACTTCGTCGGGTTCAGCTTCATTTGATATTTATCCAGTTGATCGAAAGTCTAACTTAAGTCAACTAGATGATCGGCATCTTTCTTGCTTTTCGTCAGCATATCGTCAACATAGACTTCCATATTGCAACTGATTTGTTCAGCAAAGACTTTGTTCATCAGCCGCTGATATGTCACACCTGCATTTTTCAAACCAAAAGGCATAACATTATAACAATAAGTTCCCCTAGGGGTAATGAAAGAAGTACTTTCCCTGTCTTCGGGTTTCATTTTGATCTGATTGTAACCAGAATAAGCATCCATGAAGCTCAGTAACTCGTGTCCTGAGGTAGCGTCCACTAGTTGATCGATTCGAGGCAATGGAAAGTGATCCTTTGGGCATGCTTTGTTGAGGTCGGTGAAGTCTACACACATCCTCCACTTGTTGTTCTTCTTCTTTACCATCACCACATTAGCTAACCAGTCCGGATATTTAACATCTTCAATGAAACAAGATTTCTGGAGCTTCTCGACTTCCTCCTATATAGCTTGATTCTTCTCGGGACTGAATACTCTCCTTCTCTGCTTCACAGGCTTGATCTCCTTATTCACATTGAGCTCGTGACACAAGAAGTTTGGGTCTATCCCAGGCATATCTTCATGACTCCATGCAAAAGTTTGTCTTCTGCTTCTTAGGAACGTTATCAATTCATGTTTTAATGAGGCTTCCAACGATGAACCTATTTGAGTAGTTCGCTCAGGGTGCTCGTCGTCCAGAATGATGTTTTCAGTAGCTTTCACCGCTTGACCCTTCATGAGTTGTGACTCATCTCGAGGATCCAATGTTTCAATCTCTGCACCTTCATCGACTTGATAGGTAGTAGTCTTTTTCTTTGATTCCTCCAATTCTTCTTGCTCACGGATGAATAATAGCATTCCCGAGCTACTTTCTGGTCACCTTTCACAACTCCTACTCCAAAATTTATTGGAAATTTTAGGCACTGATGCACTGTAGATGGTACAGCTTCGAGCTTCTTCAATCCTACTCTTCCCATGATGATATTGTATGATGATTGAACATTCTTATCCATCACGAAAAAGCGTATTCTTTCTGTCCGACAAGCAGGCCACGTACCAATGAATATATCCAACTTGATCGTCCCAAGTGGAAATACTTTCTCGCCAGCAAAACCGATGAGGGGTTTGTGATAAGGCTCCAGTTGAGATAGCTTTAGATTTAAACTATCAAAGCACGAGTAGAACATGATGTCTGCCGAGCTACCATTGTCGACCAGTACTCTTGAAATTATAACCTCCTCCATTCTCATCTTGATCACCAGTGGGTCATCATGAGGATATAACACACCTGCAAGGTCATTCTTTGAGAAACCAATGACCAATTTCTCTTTATTCACCTTTCTCGGGCGATCCTCTTCAACTAGATTGATTCGCTGAATATACGAGCAAGCTTGAGCCTCACCGAGGTAAGCTTTTCTCTCTGCAGTAAGGTCTCCTCCTCCTGTATCTCCACATGTTATAACATTACATTCAAATGACCCAAAGCGTATTGAAAATACCTCTCATTCTGGCTGCCTTGGTCTCTTGGGAAGATTGGGGTCATCTTCTGGATCAACTTCATGGTTTCTTTTCTTTTTATCCTCTGCTCGACGAGGAGATCTAGACATCTCTCTTGCTCGGTCGTTGTTTCTTTTTTCGTTTCCACGATCAACATACTTTGCCATTTTTCCTCGTCTAATGAGTGTTTCGATCTCATTCTGAAGAGCTATGCAATTTTTGGTCATATGGCCATGATCTTTATGAAACTCGCAATATTTTTTCCTTTCCTCGTATCCGGATTTGCCTTCATTTTCTTTGGCCAGTTTAACTCCTCGCTGTTCTAAATTTCTTCTAGGACGTGATTGATATCTACCTTAAAAGGAGTGTAATTATCAAATTTCCTCAAGACCTCCCATGACTGCCTATTTTTGGATTATTTGTCACCACCGTTGTTCTTATGCTCTTTCTTCTTGGCTTTATCGACTTCCACCTTGGATTCTTTATCCATATTCTTCTTTGCAGCCATAGCCTCCTCGGCATTCATGATTTTGGCCGCTTTTTGCCATCAATTCTGACATAGTTGCAGGTGGATCTTTGGCCAAAGTGTAATACAACTTATTAGGCAACAGCCCACTCATCAAGGCAATGATCGCTGTCTTCTCCTCATAATCAATGACTTCAAGTTTCTCGTTATTAAAACGAGTTATATAATCTCTGGTACTTTCACCAGCTTTTTGTCTAACACTTAATAAATATACTACTCGTTTAACTGGCTTTGCCCCAAAGCAAAAATTCTCAATGAATAACTCGTCTAGTTGAAGAAAAGTTGATATCTTACCCCGAGGAAGATTATTATACCATATTTAAACAGATCCGGTAAGAGTTCCCGAGAATGCTCTGTATCTCATCTCATCTAGAACAGCGTAGATGTCGGCTGCAGCCTGATACTGTTCTATATGAAGGACATGATCAATCTTTCCATCATACTTGGGAGTCACAACAGGTGCTTCGAACTTTGATGGTGTTGGAAAATCTACAATAGCCTGGACAAAAGGTGTTCCTCGAACAAAGGTTCGTTGTAGAGGATTCTTGACCTTATCCATTTCCCCTAATCTATCCTCCAGCCTCTGAATAGAGCCTTTCCATGCATCATTCCCCTCCTCAGGCATGTTGGTTCGAGCAGCTGATCGCGTTGAAGTGGCTTCCTGGGATCTATCTTGACGAGCAGCTGGTCGCGACTGGGAAGATCCTTCCCTTAAGGCTGTTGATCGTCGAAAGCTCCTCGACGCTGCATTAAGAGGACTTTTGTTCCACCTAGGGCCTAATCGGTCGAAAGGAGAAACCCTACTTAACCTTTCCAATGCGCTGGTCCTTTCTAGGGAGAGAGTGACACGTTGTTCAGTATCCGTGGCTCGCACTGACGAAGTTCGTCCAGGTTGATAAGAGAAATCTTCAGATTCTTCATTGCGATACGAATTGGTACGCCTAGAACGTGAGGATGGTACACGTGTGTTTCTTTGAATACTTCGTGGTCCTGAATGGGCTGACGCACCGCCATGGAGCGTTTGGATGAGTTGTCGCATTATTTCTTGCATGACGGTCTGGCCCTGAGCCAGATTTGTCATTATTCCAGCCAGATCTGGAATATTTGGCGGAGCAGATGGGTTTGGAGGGGTTCCAACGTTGCGATTGCTGGCTTCAGGAATATCAGCCATTTGTGATGGATTGTTTTTTAGTGAGAAAATGATATTACTAGTCGATTTCCCACAGACGGTGCCAATCTGTTGATGTAAAAAATTAGATCACTCTAATTATTCAATCACAGATAAATAAATGAGACAAAGAATTTTTAAAGTGGTTCAGCCTTATAAGAATGGCCTACGTCCACTGTTTTGGTATTGCTGTTTGTATGAGAATTCTCGATTATAAATTATCTCAAGAAATTCCGGTCCCAAGGTCCCCTTACAATAAGGATTGTACAATGTATTTATAGCCCTGAGGCTGTAATGTGAAAGGGTAATACATTAAATGATATACATATGAAAGGGTGATACATCCAATGCCCATTCTGCGTGTGCGTCTGAATGATAAGCATTTAATAAACCAGTTGAACTGTTGGTTATCCCGCTATTAATGCTTTGTTCGAGGTGCAACTCGGACCGCCTGAGTTGCTCGGACAGCCTAAGCTTCTTGGTACTTAAGAGTTACTCGGTGAGGTCTTGTTCCTCGGAGCGTATGAGTTCCTCGGGGAAGCAGTGTTCCTCGGGGAAATAGTCTTCCTCATTATAATCTTGTACCTCGGAGCTTGTGGGTTCCTCGGAAGTGTTGTTGTTGCCATGTAGATCACCACGTCTCTTCATTTAATTGGGCCATGTCAGCAGACTAAATTTGGTATCAACAGTCGTGTAGCTTGCGTTTCATGCGTCTCTGTAAAGCTCATGCATTGCTTTGTGTCTCTATAAATCTCCATATCCATATTCAATATCAAATAAGTAAACAAAACCTTAAATTCATTGAGGATCCAAATTCGAACTCAACGTATATCCATGAATGTAGTAAACAAACAGTGTGTATAAAAAAATCAATTGCCAGTTTTTTATTATACAACAACCACATCAAAAACACAAATCAGTTTATTCCCTATCCTCAAATCAAGGCAACATCAGGCGAATAAACCGTACTTTGAATGCTACGTATGTTATTACAATACATAATTATTATACTCGGAGATGGGATGATATAGATGTTAATTTCTCATATTATATATATGTTCTACAAATATAGATATCTAAAATAGATAATTATTATAAATGCCTTGTAAATTTCAAAGAGACTACAAATATAGATATCTAAAATAGAAAAGACATGACAGTTTCATACCAAGATTGCAGTTATGCAAACGTCAACAATAACATTTTTCTTCTCAGAGAAAGTAAACAAAATGTCAAAATGTCCTCTCCTCTACCAATATTAAGCTATTACTTCTTTGTTAAACTGACATTGAAAACCAAATCATTTTACATATAAATAGTATTTATGAATAAAATATTGCCTAGTGTAGAAAAAAAATGCAAGCAGGCCTGTATGAAAATGTCCAGGTAAAGGATATTATGAGACTGAACTACTCAATCTATGAGTACATATTCATCTTTCATGAAGATCATCCCTAAATCATCTAAAACCTTTGTATGGAATCCATAACCCTAAAACAATAATAACGGAACCAACTACACGAACAAATTTGATAGATTTTCCCTCACAAATCTAAGCTAGGATGTTCAAATAATTACATCCAATTAAACTATAAGTTTGATCATGGACATGTAAACATATATTTGTTGACATCTAGCAAACATTTCGACACTGAGTACATTAAATACCTCCCCCATCCCCTTCCAATGAAACGTTAAAGGTTAAATATGAAACCCGACAAAGAAATTCTCCTAGTTGAATACAAAAGTTAATGAATATCTAAATCAGTCACTACATTTGCATAATAGGACCTATTTAATAAAGGAAACAAAAATTGTACCTGTTACACATTTTGATGACATGCATTACATGGATTCGATTTTCAGCAATAGAAGAAAGTAAGCATGGAGATCACAGATTTGACAATAAATATGATGTAAACCACCACACCATGAGGAAACCAAAAACTCAAAACTTATATTCAAGTTCACACTCAACCACTAACAACTACTGACGCAGTAAATTTGGCAATCCCAACTTAAAACAAAACTCATATATGAAACAAACAATAAAGGGCTATATTCAGTCATTCGAAATATTTAGATAACACACACAATTTTATTGGATTGTTTTTGCACAAAAACTAAATTTCCTCTTTTTAAAATTCAAATATCAGTGGAGCCTCTTTCATAGTGAAACTTATATGTTCAAGCTACATAATTTATCTACATTAAATCAATTAAATTATCTTAACACCAATAATCATAACCTATAAAAATTCATAAATCAATAAAGCAAACAAAGATTTTAAACTCTGTACTTGATCTAGGAAAATTTAAAAATGTGCAGAGCAAAGAAAACCTACTAATTGCAAAATTGAATCATAGAGTATAAATAAAACTCAAAATACTAACCCAACAATAAGATAGGTCAAAGTACGCATGGTAATAGAGTAGATTCTATATAATAAAGATTAGGAAACAAACCCAACAATAAGATAGGTAGAGTTCTACTGATGCAATTAATTGAAATGAAGAGTGCTTACTTGACTAACAGAAAAACGAAACCATCAACCACATGAAAACTCCATTCCAAAAGCCCTAAGAAAGCAGATCTACAAAAATATATACGAAAATAACGAAAACCTTAAATTTATATACAAAAAACCCTAAGAAAGCAGATCTACGTAACAAAATTGTAAAATCGCACTATAGAAGTGTGCGTGAGAGTGAAAGTAAGAGTGAGAGTGAGAGAGGCACAGGCGGGTGAGACAGAGAGCTTACCATGGGAGGGGGACACCGGGGGGGTAAAGATGTGGAGAGAATATTAGGAGATCGGGTAGTAGTGAAGTGGGCGTATGAGGGTTTGTGGTGAGAGTGCGTAGTATAGGCATGTTTACAAAGATACCCCTTTGTTTGAATTAAAGTAAAAAAGGGGGTCAAATTATGGAGGAAAAAAGAGGGGGAATTCAAAATTTTCAGGGGCAAAATAGGAAGTGTAAATAAAATTCATCTTGTGATGTCATAGTTGAATCTTATGACATACATAAGTTTTGTAACTTATTATATATATATATATATATATATATATATATATATATATATATATATATATATATATATATATAAAATAATGCTCCTGTGCGGACTAGTCCGCATTTTAAGAATGCGGACCGAACATGTGTCACCTAACGGTGCCCCTAGAAATTATTGCCTAAATTATAGGCACACTCTCTCTCTTTTTTGGGCGCACCGCCAGGTGATACATGTCCGGTTCGCATTCTTAAAATGCGGACTAATCCGCACAAGAGCACGACTGTATATATATATATATATATATATATATATATATATATATATATATATATATATATATATATATACAGTCCTACTCTTGTGCGGACTAGTCCGCATTTTAAGAATACGGACCGGACATGTGTCACCTGACAGTGAGCTCAGAAGAGAGAGCGAGTGTTCCTATAATTTAGGCAATAATTTCTCGGCGCACCGTTAAGTGACACATGTCCGGTCCGCATTCTTAAAATGCGGACTAGTTAGCACGAGAACATTATATATATAGGGAAAGGATCAAGTGAGGTCCTAGTTTGTGGACCCTGAATGAGGACCATATTTTTAAAATAGTAAAAAAAATATTTTTGGGCTGATTTTTTTTTATGATTTTTAAACATTTCAATAGGAGCATAAAAAAATAATCAGCTCAAAATGAATTTTTTTACTATTTTAAAAAAATCGGTCAAACTTTGTTAGTTTTTAAGTTGTTAAAAACTCACAAAGTTTGACCGATTTTTTTAAAATAGTAAAAAAAATCATTTTGAGTTGATTTTTTTTATATGGCTCTACTGAAATGTTTCAAAAACTATATAAAAAACTTAGCTCAAAAATATTTTTTTTACTATTTTATCAAAATTGATCCGCGCCAGCGGTATGCAAACAGAGGTCCTCATAAGATTCTCTCTCTCTCTCTCTCTCTCTCTCTCTCTCTCTCTCTCTATATATATATATATATATATATATATATATATATATATATATATATATATATATAGGGGAGAGGTTCACAAGTGGACCAAAATAATGGACTTTTTAATGGACTTAACAAAAAAGACTAATAAGTCTCGTTAGTGGGTGCCGCTGGCGCGGACCAATTACACCAAGGAATTAAAATTAGTGGGTTATTAGTCTTTTTTGTTAAGTACAATAAAAAATCCATTCTTCTGGTCCACTTGTGATCCTCTTCCATATATATAGATATATATATATATAGAATCAAACGAGTTAATGATGTGAAAATTATAATGCGTTCTCCTTTACCTTGAGAGGACAATGCATGGTCCACCTAATACTGCCAAAATACGGTGACTAGCCTTTGAAGCAGATCAACAACATGTGGCTCAAAATGAACTCACCTGTTCACTATTAAAAATTCTTATGGTAACATTTAACCTGAAGAACTTTATAGTTTATAACTCTTAAATTCAGATGTGGCTGGGTATAGAGGGAAAATTAATGTTGAATATATTTAATATCAAAGTATTGATTGATTATACAATGAAACTTCTCCTTATATTTATCACTTATCTATGTATGAATATTGATTGGACATCTGAGTAAATATTAAAGGATTGATATTTTAGTGTCGTGTTTATGTTAATTGAATGTTTAAGGATGGATATAACTATTCAATTGAATATTGATTCACTATTTGAGTTATTTTTATTGATCATCTGTGAAATACTTTAATATAAAAATAATTGCCTCAAGTGCTTCGACCCCAAACCCATGACATTCATGGTGAATTCCATCTCTACTAACCCAAAATCTTGTGTACACCACTAGCATTTGATGTGAATAATTGAATAGTTAAAGTAGCGATGTCATTAACGAGTGCACAATTAAAGACAATATTCTTTGTTAAAATAAAAAATTTGAAAATTCATGTAAATAAAATTTATTTTTAAAAAAAATATATGTTTTTTGTGTTAAAAACCACATGGCATACATTATTAATTTTTAATTTTAGACTTTAATACAAAATAATAAGTTTATTAGACTTTTGTATATTTTTCGTCGTAAATATCACCAAAGATCATTTTTAGTAGTCAAATTTTCCTATTTAGCGATGAAAATGTATTAAAATCTTTTAAAATAATTAATTTGTATTAAATTTTAAAATCGAAAATTATTTTAAAATAAAAAATAAAAACTAATAATTCTAAGAGGCTGCTAAAGCCACGTAGGAACTCTCCCTTTTATCACACATGCGCAAAAAATATTGTACACAAACACAAACAGCAAGGTAGTGCTAGTCTTGGGTGCTTTTCATGAGTTCCCACTAAACAATAATGTTTCAGGCATCAGTTGGTGGGAAAAGATAACTCCCAGTTCATTGCCAATAGGCAATAGATCCCACTATTTGTCCACTGTACTCCCTCACCAATCATTGGTTGAATTTCAATTAAGGTGAATAAAAAATGAAGTGTGAGTATGCAAAAGAAAGGCATATGATGGGAGAATGAATAAAGACAAAATGCCAACCAAAGTTTGCTTCGCCCGTTGGTAACCAAGTGAGTTGGCATGTCTTTTAACAAGAATAAAAAGACAGCCTGCCTATCCACATATGCTGTCTTTGTTAAAGGAATACTTCAGCTCTAATTCTTTCATCATAAACTCCTTCCTTTTGATTAAGTTTCTTCATTGAGACACACTTCTATACAGCTATCAAGTCTAACCGAGATATTTCATCAGACAAGGTACTCTCTCTCTCTCTCTCTCTGTTGTTTGTGTGGTTTTTTAATTGCTGTTCTGGGATTTGAACCCCCATCTTTTCTGGTTTCTAGAGATCAATTTTATTATTGCATTTGACAGCACAGTAGATAAAATATAAATTTATCTTCATAAGGATGGCACTCAGATCTATTTTCTTGTTCTGTTACCTATCATAGGTTTCTATAAAACAACAAAAGTATGAAATGACAACAGTCAACTCAACAAAATCTTTTCCTAATAGATCCAAATATTTAGGGGTGTAATTAATAATTTTAGGTGATTCCATTCAAAGTCGAGGTTATATGAATTTATGACTTTTAACTTTTTAATATTGTCAGCTTTTAGTTCTTAAAAAGTAAAAAAAATAGGGACCATATGTGGTGAGAGAGTAATCTAGTTCCCTGAATCCTATTTGTCCATGTTGATGTGTTTAGCTCATTAAGATCCTGTAAGTCACATGATATCATGTTCGATTATTTTTTTGTTTTTTTTTTTTTTTTTGATAACCCTGACCTCCACACGAACGAGCCCTTTGGACTCCCTCGTGCAAGCTAAACAGGGGGGGCACTGCGCATGTCCACCTCACACACGAGCGCCGCTTAAATACTGGTAAACCCTGCGGGGGATCGAACCCACGACCGTGCGCCTAACCACACAGCCCTGAGGAAGCCCTCCAACAGGGGTAGGTATCCGTGGGGAGGGATCGAACTCATGACCTATGGTCAGAGTGAAGCCCATCCTTACCACTGGACCAAGCCAGGGTGGATTCATGTTCGATTATGATGAGAGAGTATTAAGAAAAAATAAAAAGCAGGTACCATTTCTACCAAGTAAATATTTAATGTCCTTAAAGCATAATCGCTAATAATTATGCTATAATTCTACAGAAGTTATTTAAACTCTCGTCCCTCTTTGTTATATGCAGTGGCGGATCCAGGATTTTGTGTGAACTGGGGCGAAAGTTTCGATAGTTTTCGCGGGTTTGAGGGCGGGAGCCCCCGAGGCGATTTTTTTTTGGGGGGGTCGAGTTTTTTCGAGCATTTTTTGGGCTGTTTTTACTTTTTTTGGGCATTATGTTCATTTTCAACACTGATTGAAGTGGGAGATGACTTAACCTCAGCTTCAGATACGGTTGGTGCATTGTCTTCTCTTTTTCGTTTAAAAAATTTCTCTATTGATTCCCAATATTTACAAATTTAATTTAATTTCACATATAAATTTAATTTCATATAAATTTATATAAATTTACACAAAAATAAATAAACAGACACATATAAACAATACACAAAATAAATTTATAAATTCACATTATAAATTTAATTTTATTTTAGTATAAATAATTTTAGTATAATTTCAGTAGTAAAAATATATAGGATTTTTCTTTTACTTTGGTACGAAAGAAGAGAGAGCACCATTTTAAGTTATGTTTTTTTTTTTTTTGTTTATTACAGATTTTCCCCTGAACTTTTAATATAATTACAAGTCAGCTCCAGGTTTAATTTTTTACAAAAAAAAAAAAAAAAAAATTTTTTTTTTTTTTTTTTTGAAAAATGAACTGGGGCGGCCGCCCCGCTTCGGCCCGGGCTGGATCCGCCCCTGGTTATATGGCTTATAAATTTCGGTGTCAAAGTAAAAGGTATCATCATTCCAGTATCTATTTAACACTAAGAAGTATCTGTAAAAAGTGATAAGGATGCCTAAAAGCATGTATTGGCTAACAAATGGGGTCGAAAGATCAAATGATGCTTCAATTTATTCTACGTTCATGAGGCAGATTTTCTTGCATCAGTATTCTTATGTTATTCTTTGGAGATGATAACCTGTTTTCTTTTACTATTATTTCTCTTCCATCTTCTTCAATGTGCTGATAAAAGTAGATGATATCTTAATATTTTACGCAATTATGGGGATGTCATTCCAAAATGTTGGTTTGTTGAGTGAAGCAAACTTGTTATGTACTTCACTAGAAAACTCACGTGAAAGAATGAAGTTAAGTGCACTCTAGGTATACACTTACGAAAATCACATATAGTTAATAAAAGTTCACCTATATTTCGTAGAGAATAAAGAAAAACAATTGAATACTTAAAAGGGTGTAGCTATTAATTTTTTTTTTATAAACTTGACTCTCCACATGAAGAAGCCATTTGAATTCTCTCATTAAATTCTAATTGGTATCCGCTGTGAGGTTTCAAACTCTTGACCTATGGCCATTTTGAATCGTCCCTTACCACTTGACCAAACCAAGGTATAGCTATTATTACTCCACCTTTATAGTTGAGCATTGTAAAATTGTTTTTATAGCACTGTGTAAAGGAGCTTGTTAGTTAGTGTAATAAAATTGAGTGTTAACAATTATATTCTGCTTGGTTTTTTTATGTCGAATAATTTTTAGAATCTATGGAGATAAGTTGCAAAATTCAAGAATATTTTTCAAAATTTATAAAGACTTTATCAAACAAACAATGTGTTTGATTAAAAAATATTGAAATATACTAAACTATTATAACTCTCTGTGATGAGCGTAATTACGAAAATTTAATTCATTTAGTTTGGCCAATATAATCATAACGTCTACACGAAACTAAAACATTATACCAGCGGAAGTGATAATATTTTTTCACCATTTTACTTTACATAGGCAAACAACATTTCACACAAAATCATATGGGACCTATAAAATAACACACATCTCTTAATACTATAAAATGCAAAACAAGGCATTTATTATGTTTTGCAATTAGCCTATCCACGTGGCACATCACTTCACTAATTAATTAACCTATCCACGTGTCATTCCTCTAATTACTGCTTTTCATTACCCTCAACATTCCGTTGACATCCCCAAAACTCATATAGAGCTGTACACGTGCAGTTAACGAGAAGCCTTTCATTACCACTTTTGACCATTCAGATACTCTACGCCCCTGATTGTTACTTACCCTCAAACACTTGACCATTCGAATACTCTGTGCCCCTGAATGTTGCGTACCCTCAAACCCTTGAGATATATATACACACTAATTACTATAACATATACTCCACTTTCGAAAACAAAAATCCTCACCCTTAATTCCTGGCCAAAACCACAACAGATGAAGCCGCCATCAATGGCGTACCATCATACGCCGACTACGATTCAGCTTTAGAAATCCATGTGCAATGACAACAACAATCACCGCCTTGACGCAAAATATCACCTCACTTGAAGAAGAAAAATCCCAACTCTCTCCCGAGAACCATCTCCTCAGACATAATCAATGAATTCAAGTCCAAAATCAAAGCTTTAGACAACCAAAAGTTCAAGATCAAATCCAATAAGTAATCGCTCAAGTCGATCTGTTTTTGTTGTTGAAGATGAGGAGACATGGAAGTGCCTTTAGTAAGTGGTTGTTCAGGTATTGTATTTGATGTTTTATAGTGAACTTTTATGGTTTTGAGTCGTACTATCTCATAGGCCACCTCATTTCTCCAACCTGGTTATCATTTTTCTTTATGTATTAAATTACATGCGGGAAACCGAATTAGGAAAAACAAATCTCGCTTGGATGCTTTTCTATTCATTACTTTGTTCATTTGACTTGAATACTCTCTGAGATGTTTGTTGTTTCCTGAATTTGTAGTTGGTCAAGAAACTATGTTCATCAGTTACTCTGAAAATTCATTTGAACTATATTGATGTAATGGGATTTATTAATACAAAAACTATATATAGGTGTAATGAAATTGTCCCGTTCAGAAAAAAGTATTGTATTTGAGGTATCTAAAACAT
Source organism: Sambucus nigra (assembly GCA_949130495.1). Taxonomy (NCBI): domain Eukaryota; kingdom Viridiplantae; phylum Streptophyta; class Magnoliopsida; order Dipsacales; family Adoxaceae; genus Sambucus; species Sambucus nigra. The sequence continues at coordinate 121,183,682 of OX422222.1, read as the reverse complement.
AATTTCAGAATTTTTTCAGAGGGAAAAATATTCTTTCAACAGTCTAACTGAGTTCATAGAGTCAGAAAAAGGTAATCAACTTTTTTATAGTTTGAACCATTATGGTTGTATGATTGTGTGGATATGAAATAGTGGACAAATCTAAATATACAGTGACCTTTGTTCTTTGACCCTTTGTTCTTTGACAAGTATTATATTTCCTTCAATATCCTAAAATGCTAATTTTATATGACACCCAATTTTACAGATAATTTTAATGTATTTTTTTTAATTTATTACTTCAACAAATCCAACACTTTACTTAAACCATTATATGACTGTTTCTTATCTTAGTAAGAGATCCATTCATGTATTTATGTAATTAAGAATTTCAATTATTAATTCTTCATATTTCTTCAAATCCTCTTTAGTAATAAATCACTAACAAATAAAAAGTAGTGAATTATCGTCAAAAGATTAGAAGATGTTTTCTTTGGGATTTTAAAAAAATTACTCCACTGCTACCTTTTATAAAAAATGCAAAAATCCCCACTATTTATGTTTCACTTTACTTAACACCTTTTATGTTTATGTCGGGTACAAATATTGTAATTAATATGACATATAATCTAATCAAATATTTGTCAATACTCATTCCATCTCAAATTAGGACTCCATACATGTTTTTTGTTATATAATTTAGAATACACTCGATCAATGACTAAAATGAATATTTATTCACTATCATGGTTTTGGGTTCATTGAATACATCATTTTGTACATCCTCATTGTTTATGTTCACAAAATAAAAGTGAACTCTTAATTTCGGATGGTCCAAAAAAATAAGGGATTCTTAATTTGGGAGAGAGGGAATATATTACAAAAAATTCAACGATTGAGTATACCCGAGCTCAGAAAATGATGAAATTTTATTTTTGTTATGAGTTATGTGTATTTAAGGTGGTGGGGACTTTAAAGATGGCTTTAAGGGCAACAACCGTAGTGGGTGGTGAGGTGAGGCGTTTGCAGAGGCTTCAGGGGCGAAATAGAGTTTCAGTTTTCAATATGGGTTATTTTGGTTTTAAAATCAAGCTTTAAATTTTGCACCTTTCAAAGTTAGCCCTTTTTACTTGAAATAAATTTGATTCCCTTGCCTTAGTTGGGTATACTTCCTAAAAACTATAGTAAGCGGTAGTTTATGGTGATTTTGACTTCTAAAATTATAGAAATGGTGGTGGTTTTGGACTTTTGATATTTCTCTGGTCTTTCGCAGAGAGCGTGGTGGTGATGGGTGGTTGTCATCTTTGGGTACATCTTAGGGATTTGTATATTTATTTTAATAGAGTTTCAGTGGACATGAGATTTTGTATTATTTTTTAAAATGATAATTATTTGAATATTAATTGCTTGAATTAGTTAATTTTGATTATTGTACTTTTTGGTTTGGTGATTAATCAGTTATTTATTCACTTTTGAACAATTTTGGCATTCAAGATAGGTGTTCATTTACCAATTTGTTTCGTTGTCTATGTCTGTTCTTATTTTCTTCAATTTAGTTCCTTAATAATATGTGTTTTTGTTACCCGTGTATATTTTAATTTAATTTCACCTGTAATAGTACATTATGTAGCGAAACTTTAACCCATTAGTAAAAAAAATGTACAAAAGTCTCTCTTTTACGTGTTGTGTAGTATTGATCCTCAATTTCACAAATGAACTTAAGTTGTTAGTTTAATCCACAAAACGAAAGTTAAATAGTGGACATCAACTATTTATTGAAATGCCTAGACAAAGTATACTTCTTCAAATTTCCAGGTTATATGTTTGACAAAAGGGCAATATCATCACTTTTATCTATTAGCATGTTACTAAATTGGTGCAAAATTGTTACGACAATAGTCTTGTCCGCGCATCGCGCGGGTTTACACCTAGTATTGAAGAACAAATGAAAACACGAGGATGTTATTACAGGTAGGCAGTTGTTACATTTAATACAAATGGGAAGTGAGGCACCAAGCTGGGCTGATCAATGGGGTGCAGGAGGCATTGGTGACCGTGAAGAAGCTGATGATACTCAAACCAAGAAAGATGATGGAAGTAAGAAGAAGGGAACTAAAGGCAATGCAGTAATAAAGGGAGCAGAAAAGGTGAAGAATGGAGCATCTATGGGATTCAAATGGATCAAGAGCAAATGCCAAAAGAAAACCTCAAAACAAGAACAAAATTCTTCCCAATGAATAAAATAAAATCGATTTTCACAATTGTTCTGTTGTACCAAGAGGACAGTTGTTTCGTGATTGATTTTGAATATAAACACCCAAAACTGTATTGGGGTTTTAATTTAAAGGGTTTGTGGTGAAGTTTCAATGATTAGTGACGAAAGAGGAATCATATCATAATCCTATAAAATGGTTTGATATATTTCACCAAATTGTGTTATAGTTTTGTAGACAAGAGAAAGAACGGACATATTTTACTTTTCTTACTCTAAATATTTTATTTCAAGATAAGCTTGATGATCAATATACATTTTTCCCACTTTAATCATTGTTATAAGGAATTTCGTATAATTGCAGTGTTAGTTGATGTGGTCAATTGGGATCATTGTGTCAGTCTGGCATGATTGAATTACAATAAAACGATAAATGCTGGAACTAAAAACTATAAAATAAAGTACTACAAATATAATTCTGATATCAATTTTATAACAGTAAAAAATAAAATTCCAGACTAGAATAAATAACCATACCACAATAATAATATCTAACTCTAAATATAATACAATTATAATATAAAATACCCAAAAATAATAATTCGACTCGAGAGATATTGAAATAAAAATATGAAAATATCAGGGTTGTGGTTGTTGTTGTTGCCTAGTACCTTAAAACAAGGATTAAATCTAGGAAGTCTACAGTGAATAAGAATTTAAGTATATTTGGGCAATAATCACAATAATAATATTATTATTATTATTATTATTATTATGCACCTCCCTCTAATAATTTAGTTGTTTTTTAAGTTAACCCAATTCAAACAACCTAAATATAACATGCATTTCTAATTCCAAACCCAAGTGAACCCATAATACATAACTATAAATCTTCTTCTTAATTGTTCATAATTACATGGTTTTGAAACTAGCATCTCATATCTACCTCTCTAGTATACTCTCAGTATAGAATCACAAAAATTCAATGCCAAAATGTGTACGCCCCACTCACATGCAAAGTAGATGGGTTATTCTCAAGCCCACAAATAAAAGCACGAAAGTCTATCCCTATTGTCTTCAAGGATCACTTGTCTGTTATAGGTATAGTATAGATTGTACCATTCTTATAACCTCTATGCCTTCTAGCCCGTTGTATAGCCTGCATACCTAAGGCTATACAAAAGGACTCCCATATTTTCGCGCTCCAGATACGAGATACGGGTACATCAAATCGGGTTAAATAGGACGGATGTAAGTCTGCCGCAATCACCAAGGTACCTGTGCGGTCAACATCACATGCACCCCATTAAATCCTTCGTCGTACGTCCCTCACGACCACACACACTCCCCCTCAGTATGCGTGAGCAATAATAAACTAAACGATAGTAAATCCTACTCTAGGATTATAAGAATGGTATCTTAATATCGGTTATTTATCTCTAATTATATAAAAGTTAATGGCTAAACTGACCCAAAGCCGTTTCAACAAAATCCTCAACCCATTCCAATGAAAACCCTTAAGTAGTTAGAAACAAATACCCATATCGTTAGATCTAGAAGCCATAGTTGTTCAAACCAGAAATCCTTGTCGTTCTTATTCAAATGAAATCCCAATGTCATTCGAACGGGATTGTCACAGAAGCCTTCTTCCTTATTGCTTAGAAACCACTATAACCAAAACCTAACTCAAGTTTAAAGCCTCTAATCACCATAATACCCACTCCCTATCTAGTATAGAAATTATAACATCATTACTAACCTATATTAACATGTTTTAGATTATTAAATTCATGATTTAATGATATAATTCAAGGTTATACAAATTGAACCTTAAGTTCATGGTTTAGATAAAGTTAATCAAATTCATTCTCATATTCGATTTAAGAACTATTTAAAGATGAGGCCTTTATAGAATAACAATAGTATAATTCATATATAAAGTTATTATAATCATATTACATTTCGTGGTTCAATTAAGGGATTCAATAGTACAACTACAATAATTCATCAACTTAGGATTAAGGTTTAAGCAATCAATTAATCTAATTAACAAAAAAAAATAGATTTTGATATGACTACAATAACTACACCAAACCCTACGAATGGTCACGCCCCAGGGGTCATGGCCTAAAGCCGTGACCATCTTGTCACATCACAAAGCTCTGACCATATCAACCTTAGTGTGACCACATCCATGAGCCAGTATGGTCATGGATACTCTTGGAAGTGGTTACAGACCGAATTCCTGAACAATATGGGTCATGGACTTGGGCTGTGACCATTTTGGCACCAAATGTGTGCCAAAATTTCCTCCAAGTTTGGTCATGATAAGGTCACGGATGAAGGCCACGACCAAGGCCATAATTCACACCCATCAGGTCACGACTTGGGACTGTGACCATCTCAATGCCCTCACACGCATGGGTCACGACTCGAGATTGTGACCACCTTACACGCTGATGTGGAAAATTTTAATGGGTCATGGTTGTGGGTCACGGCTCTAGGCCATAATTAGGTTATTTATAATAAAAACAGGAGTCCCACTTTCATTTTTCTTGTCGCTTCAAACCTTTATTTTTCTTCCCGCGATTTTGGCAAGTCTCTCTCTCACTCTCGGCATTTACCTCAAATATTTCTCTCAATCTTGAAGGTAACCCTAATATTTTTTATATGTGTGTGTTTATGTGTTAAACCATAATGTTTTTTATATATGTGTACTTGTGTGTTAAACCCTAATATTTTGTATATATGTATGTATTTTTGTGTATATGTGTGTGTATCTATGTGTATATGTGTGTATATGTGTGCGCATTTTTGTATATATTTGTCTGTATGTGTGTATATGTGAGTGTATATGTGTATATAATTATTTTTCACGAAAAAAGCATGTACAAATTAATGAATTGTGACCATAGTTTTTGTACTAAAGTGTGGGTCACAACCTAGGGCTCTGACCATCGATTATCCTCGCCTAATTTGGTCCAGGTATAAAGTAGTGACCAATAGTTTTTATGGGTCACGACCTTTTTTTGCGATCATCTTCTATGACCCTCAGGTTCGTGACCCCCTGATTGGTCAGGGATTTGGGCCGTGACCCACTAAATTAGTCAAGCTCGAGATGGTCACGGCCCTTGGCCGCGACCCACAGTCGTGGTCAAGGACAAAGTCTATGACCGTTCTCCTAATTTCGTGTAGTGAATTCGAATTTCATGAATTAAGTTCATATTCCAAGAAACTACTAATAATCGACCTAAATTTAATTAAATTCTTAATCAAAGTAAACTTATGTACAGATCGAGTTCCAAGTTCTCAAATCTCTTCAATTAGCTACTCGATTTTTATCGAATGTGTTATGAGTATTTTAGATTTTTTACACAATTAAAGGCTTTAATCTCCAAATTAAGCCTAGACCCAAAAATAGCCTTTACCTAATGAGACCAAAACATGCTCCAAATAGCCCAAAACTTATCCCAAACCATAAACAAATCCAACATAATTAAATTCTCCTATTTTAAACAAAAAATGGACTTTCTAAATGTCCCAAAGTAAAACCTGAAAGAGAACATATTTTGATAAATCGTTTATCTCAATATGTTAATTTATTAGTCGATGCGAGTCAGTTAAGTTAAAACTTAATTATTAATTAGTTAAGTGTGGCTCGACATTATAAGAAACTACTTCACAATTAGTGAGGCTCGATACCAAGGAAGTAATTTAAATAACAAATTCCGACACCTAGTCCTTGACCATTCCATAGTCGCTCATAATATAAAGTGACTTAAAATATTTAATTAGTGAATTACCGTATATTATGTCGATTTCCAAAGAATTGGAGTTTAAGTAACATATATATTTAGCGTATAAATTGGAAATTAATACCCCGTACTTTTGACATATTGTAATACCCCGTACTTTTGACTATAATTATTTTTGGGATTAATTAATTAATTAGCGTATAAATTGAAAATTAATCCGGGTTATAAATAGTAATGAGATGCGAGTTGGTATTTGATTATGTGCATATATGATTATATATGGACTTGGTATTATAAAATTTGTCGTGGGATTTATATACGGCATTTTAGAAATTTTTGTTGAGACGCGTGGGACCGCCGTGTCATGGTATAATATTTTGATAATAAAAGTGAATATAAAATCTATAATCCGTATGGTCGTTTTGAGTGCGTCAACGCGTCCGGAAGGGTCGAGATAGTCAGAAAACACTAGCCGGGGGTATAGTTTGGGTCCCGGGGTATTTTTAGGCCATACCGGCAACTTAAAGGGTATTTTAGTAATTTGGTATTTTTGGATAATTAAAAGTGACGAAAATGGAGAGTTGTAATCTGATAAGGAATTGACCCAACCAACCCTTATTAACCCAACAAGCTACGGAGGTTTATTAAATTAGGTTTTCATAAGTTTCCCCAAAGCAAACCCTAGCCACCATAGCCTTTTGGAGAAGAAAGCTTGGAGGAGGAGAGAGAGAGAGGAATTCTGCAGAGATTCTTCACCAAATCAACACCAAATCCGGAATCAAACCAAGGAAAGTGAATTATTCCATTTAAATTTCAGAGAATGCTTCTTCCATGTTAGATTATTCATAAATTTTGTATGTTCTTGGAAGATAATGAAAAACCCATAAGATTGGAGTTATTAGTTTAAATTTTGGGATATAGGTTGCATGTAGAATGTTACTGGAAGATTATATTAAGAGAATTATCGACTTTTGTTATACCAAAAACGGATTTAAGATGAAGTTTATGAATGTTCTTGAGATAAAATCTGGAAACTAGGTTTTTGATGAAGTTTGATCCATATGTAGCCTTTAGTTGTTGAAATATTGATTTGTGGACGTTAGTAATATCGTAGGATGGTTATATGACATTACTATAATGTTATATCTGAGAATCATACGTTAGAAATTAGTTTTGGGACGTTTTCAAATCTGCAAAACGAAGCAGTCCGTAGCCATACCTGTTCGATCGATCGATCGACATTCATTAGTCGATCGATCGACTAGATCGATCGATCGATATTCATAGGTCGATCGATCGACCTTCCCAGAATGAGTAAAATTTTCCTTAATTTGATTTTAATGGTGGAAACCCTCGGAGAATATGTTTGGAGAACTTATGAATACCCTCACCCTTAAGGAGACCAGTAGGTGTGATTATTATAATGGACTTTAATTAGAATACAATTCGAGGAATTATTCTAGATTATTGAAATTCGTTAGTGAGGTAACGTTTGGGTTAAGAGTGTAAAATTGTGTAAATTGACGAAATAAGGTTTAGAGCAGAAGTAAAGACCTTAGGAATAAAGATGTTATATTTGGGAATAATCGGAACCTAATAATCTATTATAGATAGGTTTTAGGGTTAAGGGACTACGACGTGAGACGTGTTGGTAATTTAACTTTATATTAACGGGAGACTTGAAATACATAAGTTTGGAATAATGGTATTATGATGTAGCTTATACCTTATTAAAATGGTGATATCTAAGATGTGTGAATGCTTAGTATATAGTTTATGTGTATGACATACCTACCATACTTGCTATCACGGGAGGTTACGTTCGCTTAGGACCCTCTAATCCTTGTGTGCCTACGGGGGGGGGATATAGACTGGTACCTTGATGAACACAGGTCATTGAAAGACTTATTGTGATATTAATAAGTCCGCGGATCGTGGGAGCGTAGGTATGTGCGTGACCCATGTGAAGGTGACTGTGTTCGCCTCCATTATTTGTGATGTTGTTATTTGAGAACTATTCCTGAGAGATTCGGAATATGTGATCCTTATGTACGTGATGTACCGGGATGGATAGCAGAGTATGTGTGCACCGGAGCTTAGTTCTCGGGGTGTTTATATTGTATATTTATGATGTGAATAATATACATTTAATTTAATGAGAACTTTCATGTTAATGTAGTGAACATATATATATCACGGTATTATTTTGAGAAACAAAATGGGTTAGCTAGTAGTATAATATATTGCATATTGAGCATCTGAGTTTATATTAAACCCCTATTTAATTACGAGCGTTATAATAGAACCAAGTAATAATGGCAGGTCCTATGATAAGTCTAGCTAGATTCGATGTCACTTAGCTAGTGGTTTGTGTCGTTATAGATGGGTACTTACGTTAGGAGTGCACAGTTAGTCGAGAGGTGAGAATTTAATGTGAGTGCACGTCATAACATGTACTTTGCATTTAATGTTTTAAATGTTTTTAAAGCACTTGCAGGTTTTTAAAATGATTTCCACTTTCGGGCTCTGACCCATTTGCTTTCAAATATATTTTCTTGTAAAACCATTTTAGGTGCCCAGCCACAAGGACACCAAGCATAGGATTCTCATTCAGGTGACGAGCTGTAGCTGTTTGTGGAAGCTACAGGGATTTGCATATAGACGCTTCTATCTTTTGGATTCCAGAGTCACTATCTACCAGTTGTAGGGCATGTTGCCCAATTCTATTAGACATCTTTTACATTTCAGTTTTCAGACTCTAGCATGTATTGCTCAGTATTCAGTTTTTAGTTATTTACTTCAGTTTACTTATCAGTTGTGGGATTTGTATTGAGGAGTTTTTCCTCCAGGTTTTATTTACATTTTGTGATGGTTATTCGTTTCATTTCAGTATGGTGAATGGTGTTATTTAGTTATTCATTACTCTTGTTGTATGTTAATCAGATTTAATAATTTGGCACTTACTTTTTAAATACTAGGTGGTTAGTAATAAAAAAAAAAAATGTTTTCGACAGTGATGCTATTAACTGAGCCAACTTGGCATTTTGAATTAATTTTATAAAGGAGTAGCTACCCGTTATTTAATTAGTCGGGGTGTCACACATATCAATTGTGCATTCATGGGGGTGTATAGTGAAGACAAACAAACAAGTCATCAAATACAAACTAGAGTCAATGTTTTCATAATATATTTGGAAATCTTAAATTGAATAAATGCAATTAACAATTTGAATAATTAACATTTATTATGTGAAATCAAACTTCATGCTGTGAAATCTCATAGATTAATCAACATATTAGTATGAGATTTAACCAAAACTAAAAAACTAAAAATATTTTTGTGTCTTTCCAAATATAAGAAAAATATGTACATAAAGCAAAAAAATCTAATGTGCAATTATTGAAATCTAGATACACCTTTCATTCTCATAATTGCATGGATCACTTAATCTTAAGTAACCCCAAATAGCCCTTAAGGAATATAAATCATGTGATGTATAAAGGTTTAGTAAAGATGTTGCAAATTATTTTTCATAGGAACGCAACTCATTGAAATAAAAAATTTCTCGACCAAGTTCTTAATGAAATGATGATGCAATAAAATCTGTTTAGTTCTTGAGTGTTTTACTAGATTTTTCAAAATGTGAATAGAACCCATGTTGTCCTAATAGCGATTCATTGTACTTTGATTCAACCGGTAATCTTGTAACATTTGCCTCATCCATAAGAGTTGGGTACAATAACATCCCTCCACGATATATTCAGCTTTAAAAATAGATAAAGAGATATAATTTCTCTTTTTAAAATAACCATGTGACCATGTATGTCTGAAGGAAAAAATATCCAACCAAGGTACTTTTCCAATCAACGGCTTCCTCGCCCATTCGAAATTTGAGTAAGCATATGATGAATCATTAGTATCAAAAGGATACCACAACCCAATCTTTTGTGTTTCACTCACGTACCTAATTACACTCTTTACAAGTTGTAGTTGTAATTATTTTCGTTTTACTTGGTAATGCGCGCACGCACACCTACACTATACAAAATGTTGGGTTTACTCACAGTCAAATACAATACACTTCCAATAATTCTCCTATAGATATTTTCCTCTACATACTTTTCACTTTCATCCGTAGTTAACATGGAATAATTTCCCATTGAAGTATTCACATATTTTTCTGTCTCCAAACCAAACTTCTTCACTAGTTCTTTGGAATATTTTGTTTGAGATATGAAAATCCCATTATTCATTTGTTTGACTTGAAAGCCGAGGAAAAAATTCAATTCACCAACCATACTCATTTCGAATTCATATTTATCTCTTCTAAAAAGCTACGCACATATTTTTCTATTGTTGATCCAAAGACAGTGTCATCTACATAAACATTAGATATAAGGATGTGATCCTTAACTATTCTCACAATTGTGTCATATCAACTCCACCACGTTTAAAACCACTCTTCAATAAATATGCTTCCAATCTCTCATATCAGTCTCTAGGAGCATGTTTGAGACCATATAACGGCTTAAGAAGTCTAAAAACATGGTTTGGGAATTTATCGTCTTTTAAACCCTTTAGTTTCTCAACATACACTTCTCCATTCAAAACACAAATTAGGAAAGAACTTTTTCCATCCATTTGAAAATGTTAAAATTTCAGTAAGCTTGTAATCGTAAGTAAAAGTCTCACGCTCTCTAATCTCTCAACTGGTGCAAATGTTTCATCAAAATCAGTGCCTTAGTTTTGAGAAAAACCTTGAGCTACAAGACATTTCGTGTTTCTCACGATTATCCCATACTCATCCAATTAGTTTTTACCAATGATGTTAAAAATTTAGAACGTGCTACCAACTCCTAATCTCTCAAAATCATTAGGCTCCTCTTGAAATTTACCCTATATAATTCTCATATGACAAAGCCTCTTTTATGTTTTTCGGTTCAATTTTGGATGTTAAACAATGAAAGTTGAGTTCATTGAAAAGTTGATTTCATGTTTTGACACAACTATCAATATTTTTAATTATTTTATATGGAGTGTGTTAACATTGAACCTAACTTCAAACTCCTATCTCTCTCTCTCTCTCTCTCTCTCTCTCTCACACACACACACACACACACACACACACACACACACACGCGCAGGCACGCGCACACACACACACACATAACTTCTTCACCATGAGACAAATTTTGGAAATAAGTTCTTTTATTGTCTCTCCTAGAAGCACTAAACTCTCTGACACCAAGATTTATATCCTCAACCACCTTAGGATCTAAAATTTCTCCTTCAAATTTAGCATTAAGTGTCACAACATCTAACGTATCATCATTAATCACCACATTAAATGTTTGCATCACATTTTTACTTTCCAAAATATAGAATCTATAATATCAACTATTTTAGGAATAACCAAGGAAAATTCCATCTTCGTTTCTCAAGTCAAATTTGGTTAAATACTAATGATCTCTCAAGATATAACACTTGCTAACAAAATTTTTGAAGTATTTGATAGTAGGGTTTTTACCTTTTCCAAGCTCATAAGCTATCTTTTTGGTGAAGGGTTTTAAGAATACCATATTCGATGTGGGAAAAGTCATTTGGATTGCCTTGGCCTAAAATTTCTCACGCATGTTCTTACCCTAAAGAATAAAATTTTCCATTTCTCACAAAGTACGATTCTTTATTTCAACAACTTAATTTTGTTGCGAAGTTTCAATGGCCAAAAAATCATAAGCAATGCCAATTTTATCATAATAATACTCCACTTTTAAGTCTTTAAACTCGATGCCATAAAATATTCCACACTGACACAATTATCTCAAATGATTCACTTTTCTCTCTCATAAAGCTAACAAAGGTAAATCTAGAACAATCATCTACCAACTCAAAATAATACCTTTTTCACTAATGCTCTCGATTTTAGAATGACTTGTGAAATCAATGTAAACTAGATCTACAGGCCTAGAGGTAGTTATCTCATTCAATTTCTTATGGTAATTTCTTGTTTGATTTCCCTTTTGATAAGTGCCACAAATCTTACTCTTCGATTTCCCTACCCTAGGTTAAACTTTCACTCTCTCTTTCTTTGACAAACTTTCAAAATCCCTATAATGATGTGCCCTAGTCGTTGATGCCATAAGTCTATTAATTAGATTTTCACATTTTGACACACCACACTAGTCTCATTCACCAATACATAACATTTTTCAGTCGGTCTAACACCTCTCATCAAATTAGTTCTTTCTTTCATTATAAGTAAACACACTCCTTAAGAAAAACCCACATGTAGTTCATCATCACATAATTGACTTATGCTAATGAGATTAGCGGCAAGTCCTTCCATATACAAGACATTGTGTAGTGACGTGCTCTCGGTTACCTTCACCATTCCTCTACCACTCTCATATGCAAGATTTCACCATCATAGTCATCAAGGGTAGTAAAGAAAGATTTCACTCGCGTCATGTGTCTAGATCACCCACTATCGAAATACCAATTCAATGAATTTGAAGATTTAAACAATTCAATGACAACATTACAATTATTTTTTTCCTTTCTCACCCATTTTGGTATCACTTGAGCACTTTTCTGCAAATCAGCCAACTCTTTTTGAAGTATTTTTAATTCACTTTCAAGGCTTACATTCTTTCCTTGAAAATTATTTCCTATTGAGAATTTAGGATATGAAAATTGCTCATCCCTTTGGAGTTTGAAACATCAATTTCTTAAATGTCCTCTTATAAATAAAAGGAGAACTTGTATGTTTGAAGTGGTTTTAGAGTAAAATTCTTGTTTATTTTTGCAAAATTTTGTGCTCTTCATTTTTGAAAACCTTTTTCTCTTTTGAAATGACTTGAATGATGCCTAATGTAAGGCATTGGCATTTCAAAATAAAAGTTCTTTCATTCCCTTGCTTTTGAGGTTTGTCAACATATTTAGGTTTATTTACCTTTCTATTCATCACAAATTTATCAACCTTAACTATTGACGTCAAAAAATGGAGGCAAAAAATAATAACAGAAATAATCGATAAGATATTAGAATTTTGAAGAATGGGTATGAGAGACAGTGAGAACACGATGGTTTTTACGTGGTTTGACCCTTGAAGAGGAAACCTATGTCCACAGTGGTACTGTTTTGGTATTGCATTTATTAGCGTGGTTACAGTTTAGGGTTTTTCTGATATAGCTCAAGGTTAGAGAATGTATCAAAAATGTGCCCCCATTTTGTACCTTTCTATCCAATTTATATGTGGGTACCAAATAGTTACAAAGAGATGGAACGCCCTTATAAACCGGGCTATTACATCTTTATACATGTTTATCATAATAAATATGAGCGCCTTGAGGTGAGGAACAGTCTTTCTGATGAATGTCCAGATAAACATGAAGTAATAGACTTGGTGACAATAATCCCACATGGTTAATAAAATATATATTGTGTGTAAGTTCTCATAGGGGTACACGTGTATCCAGTCTTAATAAATCGGTAGGACGAGCATTCTAATTACTGAGACGACCTCCTTAGATGATAGGGTCGAGCATTTTCGTTGACCCCTTTATATTGTTTAGAATTTTCCTATGCTGAGATTTTATAGGTATAACAGAAAGCCCCCAAGACCTATTGCAAGAACTTATTGAATTAATGATAAGTGAATGGAAGAGGTGTTACGTGATGCTCGTACTGGCCCATTTTTTGTCGGCTCATCCTGGTTGGCTCGCATTGGTCGGCCCACCTTGGTCGACCTGAGTCTGAGCAGATTTCCTTTAAGTTTTCCAAAATATCTCATGGATGTGTGTCAGGCAACTATAGGGTTAGTCATGCAATGATGGCGATCGGTCACGCGCACTGATACTTTTTACCGTCGTTTCAGTTTTCTGTAGGTTTGCTGATGTTTTGTCTTCCGCGTCTATTCAGTCTTCCATCAAAGAGTATAAATACACGCCGCTTACTTCATTTGCTTTACTTCAGAGATTTATATAGAGTTGAAGGGAGAGAAAGTCTTGAGCGTCATTTCCATTATTTGTGAAAGCTTAATCATTTCTAGTCAAAATACTTCAGCGCTTCCTCTTTTATTCTTCGTAGCTTATTCCATCACCGTCTTACTTTACTAGGTGTGCCTATCTTGCTTTAGTTAGGGTTTCATCGTTCTGGTACTTTGTTGGTTGATTCTTGTTATTTTTATGGTGTTTGCTTCATTTAGATGGCCATTGAGTTGGTCGGCCTAGGTTTAACTGATTTAGTACTTTATGAAAACGCATGAATTTCCCCCTCACGTCTAGATTTTTTACGAGTTTGTTATAAGCTTAGAGCATGAGTGTACTGGTATCACAGAGAGGAGGTTTCCCCATCCTCTACAGGTGATTAGACCAGAGTAAGAGCCAGGTCATCCTAATTTTACCCCTAACTCTCCTTCTAGTTAGGGTTCCTCTATTGACCCAGGTGTTCCTTACATTTCTTCCACCATTTTAGAAACCCCTTGATCTGTCCCTTTTATTGATGAGGGTGAGTTTTTAAACACGATCTCTATGGATCCCCTGAATCCTGATTCTCTATTTGAAGATCCTGGTATGGACAGGGCTAAAGATAATAGGCTAGAAAGTGTGGTTCCCCAGCTTTATATGGTAGGGTCTCATGGTGAGACTTATGGGGAGATGAGGAAGAATAAGAAGGCCCTGTTGGTTCTTCCAGTAATTATAACCCTATAGAGATAGATGACCATTGGTATCAATATACGGTGACTAAGGAAAAGTTCAATGTAATAAGAGAGAGATGTGCCTTCCCCATAGCCGTTCATACCAGAATGCCCGACGTTTATGGGAGGTGTTATTCCGTTCGAGACTCAGAGGAAATTTGCCTTCCCTTGTGGGTACTCCAGGTAGGACTAAGGCTTCCTCTTCATCCCGCTATTCTCTCCATTCTTAGAGGTTATAGTGTAACCTTAACTCAATTACCTCCAAATGAATATACGAATATTCTGGGGGCAATGATGTTTTGGAAACTTAGGACTGGGTTTGACTTTGGTCCTGTAACTTTGAACATCTTCTGTTGATATAATCCTTACTGCATTTCTTCCCTGTAAAATGCAACTTTGTTTTTTATATCTTATTGCTTTGTTAAATATAATACTTTGTGCCTCTGTTCACAACCTATATGGTTATGTAGAGCTTTTAGGTAGTGTAATTGTGAATTGATACAAGTACCAATGTTCGCGACGTATGTGGTCATATAGGTGTTAGCCGACCATGTTGTTTTATGACCTATGAGGTCACACATCAGATGTAGTCGACCACCTCATTCGTGACTAATGAAGTCACACAAGGGTTTAGTCGAACTCAAAGAGTTGAGCTATTTAACTATTTGCGACTTATGAGGTCGTATAGGTGTTAGCCGACCACATTGTGTTATAACCTATGAGGTCACACATCAGACGTAGATGACTACCTTTTTCTTGACTAATGAAGTCATACAAGGGTTTGGTCGAACTCAAAGCGTTGAGTTATTTAACTGTTCGTGACTATAAGGTCGTACAGGTGTTAGCCGACCACATTGTGTTATAACCTATGAGGTCACACATCAGACATAGCCGACTACATTCTTCGTGACTAATGAAGCCATACAAGGGTTTGGTCAAACTCATGAAGGAGTTACTTAACAATTCGCGACTCATGAGGTCGTACAACATTTTTGTTCGACCACATTGTTCGTAACCCGTGAGATCGTACATGTAGCCGAACACCTCGTTCATGACCCATGCGGTTATATAAGGGTTTAGTGGAGTTGTGGGAACATGTTTGTTCCATATTGACTATTTGCATCCTATGAGATCATGCTGATATCTCTCTTTTGACGTTGTTATTTCTTAGGCAGTGCTATTTTTCTATACTTATCATATGAACAGAAAAATCAATGAAACAAAAGAAGAAATGTCATTTTATTATATGAAATGGTGATTTATATATAACTATAATGACTAGAAGACTACTGATAATACTTCCCAAGATGCTCTGAGTTCTAGGGGTTTATGAACTGTTCACCCTCCAAAGTCTCGATCCGATAAGTCCTCGGCCTGACGACGCTGGTTACTATGTACGGTGTGTGCCAGTTCGATTCCATCTTGTTGTTATTTTGTATCACTTTCTTAAGAATGCATTCCCCCTCCTTCAATACACTTGGCTTTACCCGACGGTTGTAGTAGCGTGCCACCCATTATTGATAGGTAGCCACGCACAATGTTGCTATCTCAGACCTACCTTATCAGGTCGAGGTTAAGCCTTCTTACCTACTCGCTTATTGGGGAATCAAAATTAAGGACTCTATGAATAGGGAGTCTTATATCAGTGGGGATGACTACTTTTATGCCAAAGGCGAGCATGTATGGTGTTTCTCGAGTGGGTGTTCATGGAGTGGTTCGGTATGCCCAGAGCACACTATGGAGTTCATTGATCCAGTTCCCCTTTACATCATCGAGTCTCTTTTTTATTCCTTTTAATATCATCATATTGGTGACTTTAGTTTGGCCGTTGAACCGAGGGTGTCTGGGTGCAGAGTGTAGCTTTCAGATTTTGGATCTGGTGCAGTAGTCTTTGAGGTCTTTGTTGTCGAATACCATCCCGTGATCGGTGATAAATGAAAAGGGCATGCCTTATTGGCATATGATTATTTTCCAGATAAACTGAAATACCATTTCGTATGGCATCTCTACTAAGGTCTCAGTGTGGAGTGCCCGATATGTGTGTTTTCAAACAGAATCAATTTTTCTTCGAAAAAGATCCAACTTTTAATAATGCACCAAACCAAGTTGTGAAAACTCAATTCTCACTTTAAACCAATTTTATCTTAATTAATCCTAAACATGCATCTAGTGATTAAAGCAAGTAAAGTAAAGTAAAGAATACTCACAACGCCGAATGTACGAGGAAAAAACCCAAAAAGTGAAAACAACCTCGGACGGCCCAAGCTAGACAATCACTATGAATAATGGTTTTACAAAGACAGATTAGCCTTACACTAAGACTCGATCCCCACGGATCTTGACGCTCCTTCTGATCTTCAACCGTTCTTCAATAGTGCCCACGTAGAAATTCCGTCTTCCACGATCTCTGTCCACAACACATGCGTCCACGTATGTCTCGGTGTCCACCGATATGGCTTTAATACGTCTACGATGTCGAAAACGATGTCCGTCGCTTCTTCACCGCAAAACCCTTTGATGTTGTGCAGAACAAACAACTTTGGTGCAACAAGATCACTTAAACATATAAGAATGATAACTCGGATCTTTGCAAACTCTAAGGATGTGTTTTAGACTTTTAAACCTTAGAAAACATGTGCAAACAATGTTCTGGTTTGTAAAACAGTTTTTCCAGAAAGCACACTTACGAAATTATGATGCAAACTCTATTTAAATAGGATTTAAACGCCGCCTCGAAAAATGTGTCATTCGAACGACTTAAGCATGTCATTCGTGCGACATTATATCTCGTTCGAACGAGATCCAATGTCGTTCGAGGGACCTAGCGAAAGTTTGACTTTCTTTGACTTTCTGATAAAAACGTCTCTTAACAAAGAGATTCAAATTAGTCAAACTCTATTTCGAGCTTATCATCATAAAACGAAGTGTAAACCATTAAAACACTTTTAAAACATTTAAAATCATTTTTCTATATAAAAATTACATCCTTATCTTTTATAAAATAATTCCGAGCACCATGAATTATACGCATTCATACCTGAGTGATCTCGGAATGAAATTAACTTTGAAGACGAGTAAACTTGCACCAAATAAACATTGGCATGATTATTTCTTTGAAGCTTTGCCGCAACATCTTCAATTTCTTCAATACGTCATAGACAAAGTGGGTAGAAGCTGATTATTTCTTTGAAGCTTTGCCGCAACGTCTTCAATTTCTTCAATACGTCATAGACCAAGTGGGATCGTGACAAAATAAAATTCTCCCTATGACATATTACATACACAATTTTGTTCACGAAATTAAGTCAAAACAATACAGGGACTCAATTGGAAATTTATGTCCTTACACTCAGCTTCTACCCACTTGTTAAAGTAGTCTACCACCATCAAAAGATACTTGTACAGTCCCTTTGTTCTCTACAACGGTACCACTAGGTCTATCCCCCACATAGCGAATGGCCACGATGACATAATCAGAGTTAATGGAGCCCTGGGGAACAGTGGATCTTTCTAAACCGTTGACACTTGTCACATTTCCTTGCATAATCTGCACAATAAACCATCATGGTCGGCCAGTAATACCCTTGGGTTGTTATTCTCTTAACCAATGATCTTTCGACCGAATGCGCTCCACATCACCCCTCGCATATCACTTTAATAAGCTTTTTGACTTCTTGTGGATGAACACATTGTAATACCCCATAATTTTATGACTTTTAAAATGAGAAAAAATAAAAGTTAATGGGCTAAATAAATGGGGATTAATTGGAATTAATTATGAAATAATTAATTGGGATTAATCCGGATATATATTACTAGAGAATATAGTAATGTATGATTCTGAATATTTCTTGGTGATATATAAATAATATATTAATATGATGTTATTTATATTTTCGTGAGTTACTAATACTGTAATAATGGAAATTAAGTCGGGACTTGGTATGGGACGTGTTGGGATTAATTTAAATGAATAAAAATGAAACATTATTTTATATCAACCTTATGGTATTTTTGAGTGCGCCGTTGCGTCCGGAAGGGTTGAAATAGTCAGAAAAGTCTACTCGAGTGTTGAATTTGGGTCTCGGGTCAATTAGGAGATGAACACCCTGAAGGGGCATTTTAGTCATTTTACTTGGGAGATGAATAGTAATTTTGGGTTTTGTCTTATTATAAAGGTGTTGGGATAAAGGAATGTAGTTTCATTTCACCTCATCACAAAATACTTAATAGGTCTTAGTGAGAGAGGGAGTGAAAGGTTCCTTGGGAGAAGAAGAGGTTGCTTAGAAAGGGGAAGAGTCTTTTGGTGTAAACCAAAGGGGATTAGCCACCTTCTACCACCATCACCACCACTAGAAAATCATCGAAAAATGAGGAAGAAATCCTACACCATCCTCACCAAAGGTACATACCTACATAGCTAAGGCAAGTGCAATTCTTGCTTTATTTTGATGCTTAAAACATCCATGCTAGATAGGATGATTAATGAACTAAGAATTGGCATGTTTCAATGATAAACTATGGAGTTTTGATTTAGTTTCTCACATGAGAATTATATAGGATAAATCACTTTCTGTATAAATGGATTAATCCACGAAATTGGGTTTTGATTGAGGGAGGATATCTGAGTTCATATTACTTTCTGGGAGAAATATCAAAATATGAGAATTCTAGGAATAAAATCATTTAATCCAAACTACATGACGATTTTAGGTTGTTTGATTATTAGAAATTGATCATATACCATGTTATATCAATTGAGATGAATTAGGTGAAGTTTTGGATTGATATATGTTGGCTTTGATGTAAAAGAAGTATCAAACCCGTACGTTGTAAAATGCAGAAACCGGGCTGATATCCGATCGATCGACCCGAGAATGTCGATCGATCGACCCAAGAACATCGATCGATCGACTCCCCCTGTAAATGTGAAATGTTTTTTTTAAAAGTTTTGATTGAATAAAAAATTATTAGAAATATTTAACGATGATTATTTGAACATAATGGGACTTAGGGAAGGGCAGTAGGATATACTTAAGACCCGGAAAATGGTATTAATTGTGGGATTGAATAGGGGGAAATTAAGGAGCATAAATTAAATAAATTTTAGTGGAAATAATATTTGAATAATTTTGGTACATGTGACGCCCCGCTTATTAAAATAAGAGGTGGTCATCCCGATATTCCAAATAATACAAGAATAATAGATGGTCCACTCTTATCATCACTATTGTTAAAAACAAATATACGAGATAACCATCAATTATTTTAGAAAACGGATGTCAAAATATTTGTAAGTTTAAAGAAAATTCTTTAGAGATTCCAATTTAAAGAGGTGGATAAAAGACAAGTAATAATTACATTCCTTCACCATATAATAACTGAATAAGCTGTCGATTAACAAACCGATACAAGCAGGTTACACCGAGTATTAACAAATATCACAATATATTAAACATGTACAAAACTTGGGCAACACGCACGAATGTGTAAACTGAGCATAGCTAGAGTAAAAAATATAGAGGCGTCTATAACAAATATCCTATAACATCCGCAAAATGTTAGAGCTCCATGATATTAGGATGGAAAAGTCATTACGGGCGTCCTTGCGATGGAACATTTGGGCGTGAAGAGAATTCATGCAAAAATAAGAGATATAAACGGGTCAGGGCCCGAGTTTGATATGATCACATGTGAATAAAATGCATGACAATTATGAATATCAAATCATCATTAATAAGCTTATCTCGCACTCCACAATTAATAATAGTCCTCACCTCTCAATGTAAATTCACAACCTAGCTTAATTTCAATAACAATGATGAGTATTCATATATGCAAGAGAATATAATACAATTTCACTTGATAAGATTTCCATTTCCATTTAGCACGTTATGATTTAACAAGTCTATTCCTCATTAGGAACTTATTTCAAACACAGTTAATTTCATAAAATGTTTCACCATTTGTAAAATACCACTTTCATAAGAACAGTTATACTCACAACATACAACGATTCTAGGACTATCCTTCCGGGAGTCACCCCACTGGATGCTCCCCTAAATAGCTATGATCTTCCAGGGCCTATCACCAAGACATCCTGGGCATCCTAAATCGCGTGACGTTGGGAAGCGGCCATACACCTTCGACAGTGAGTTATAACCATACCCGGAATTACCTCACTTCGAAAAATAACAACACAATATATAATAACTGGTCCTATGGATGATGACTATATTTACCCTGCATTCACTAGCCAGGGGACTTTACCTCATGTGCGTAACTTCCCTTATGATAGCATTTATATAGGTATGTATATATAATTCATCATTCACAAAACATGCCAATTTAGAATGTACGTTACGTTTTGTCCGGAGCCATAAGCGTTAAATTTTATAATTGTAAACCTCAATATTACGTTCAATGATAGTCTCCGAGAGTAAAAACATCCCGATAAATCACCAAGAATGATATACCTCATATAAGTCTCTAATATTCCAGAGTTATGTAATCCTACTTTTCCCCAGTCTCAAACTAGTTTACTAAAGGAAGAAACTACCCTAACGTCTATTAAGTAATCCTGGAAATAAGCCCAATTATCCTCTTTATAATCTAGGGTAATCACATCCCTAATATAAGACTCTAGTACACTATTTTACTTCATAATAGTAGATTCCTAGGCCTTAAATCTAGAAGAAAATGGCTAAAAACTACCCTAGAAAAAAACTCCCTAAAACAACAAGATTCTGAATCGATTCACCCTCAAAAGCGAATTGATTCGGTTGAGAAAACCCAACTCCTTGCCTCGCGCCGAATCGATTCAGCCATTAACCCGAATCAATTCAGCCTACCAGACCTGTAGCCTTCCTTCTAGGCGAATCGATTCACTTGGAAGGGTGAATCGATTCGCCCTGGTAGAAGTGCCAAGTTTGGGACTACGGGTTATGAACCCTAAAAATTTCCCAAAACTCAGAATTCTCTCCTCAAATATCAACCAAATAAACTCATATCAACACCAAATTATTTCTAAACAAACAAAACCTACTAAAACCAACTTAAATCAAATTTAGTACCATTTTCAAAGGTTTAAACACCAAATTTCTCAAACCCACACTTTGTTCAAATCTATCAAATACACAACTATCAATAAAATTTATCCATTATAAATCATAGATTTAAAAGTTAGAAACTTGCCTTAAAGCTGAAATCTCGGGTTATCTTCCTGTAGAAACAAATTCAAGCTCCAATCTTCAATTCTCTTCCTTTTTTCTCTCTTTTCTCCACACTTCTCTTTCTCTCTAGGTTTAGGAACATATAATGGAGAAATAAAAGGGGTTGGAAGACTTAAACATTCATTCAACACTGAGCTCCATCTTTAAATGTTATTACACCATTAAAATGACTCGTAACTACATAATTAAGCCATAACCTGTCAAAAGTGACCGAAACCCAAAAATACAATACGGCACTTATTTTGACTATCTCAATTATTTCAGGACTAACCGCGCCCTCTAAATTGGCACCCCGAATAATAAAAAAATCATTTTATGTTCCAACATCGTTTTAAACCATAAATGTCGCTTACAGCACAATGGCGAAATAAAACATAACATAATGTTATTTACATTCTCTTAACAATAAATATGCAATATTTAGTAAACATTATCTTTTAAATCACTTAAAATAATATTTATTCCAACTTCCATTATTTTATATAATTACCTCACATGGCAAAATTTATATAAAAATAATTACTTATAAAAACAATTACTCAAAAATAAGGGTTATTACATACTACCCCCCTTATAAGGAAATTTTGCCCTCAAAATTTAAGCATACCTTGTAAAAAGAGATGTGGATATTTCTCTCGCATGTCGTGCTCACGCTTCCACTTCGACTCATCGGAATTGTGATTCCCCCATTGGACCCGAACCAAGGGCACCACTCTGGACCTTAGTCTACGCTCCCCGTGATCAAAGATTGCAACTGGTTGTTCCTTATATGAAATATCGAGCTGCAATGCGATATCATCTAAAGGAATGTGCCAGTGGGCTCCTGCACACCTTTTGTACTTTTTTAAGGAAGAAACATGAAACACATCATGAATCTGTTGTAGGCTTTCCGGCAAGGCGAGTTGGTAAGCTATGGGTCCTACTCATGCAATAATGGGAAAATGGCCTACATAGCGTGGCGCAAGCTTTCCCTTCTTCCCAAATCGCATTATACCCTTCATTGGAGACACCCGTACCAAAACTTGATCTCCAACCTCCAACTCCATATGTCTTCTATTCGCATCGGCATTACTCTTTTAATGGTCTTGGGCGACTCGGATGCGATTGAGAATAAGCTCAATCTTTGAAGAAGTATCTTGGATTATTTCAGGTCCAAGATACTTATTATCCCCTACTTCCAACCAACAAGTAGGTGATCTACACGGTCGACCGTATAATGCTTCATAGGGTGCCATACCTATTATGAATTGGTAGGAATTATTGTAAGCGAATTCGACCAAGGGAATATATTATTCCCATCCTCCTTTGAAGTCAAGTACACACATTCTGAGCATGTCCTCCAACATTTAGTTGTCTCTTTTCGTTTGTTCTTCTGTTTGAGGGTGGTAGGAGGTACTCAAATTCAATTTGGTTCCCATCGTTTCTTGGAAATTTTGCAAAAAGTGGGAAACAAAGATCTTGTCTCGGTCGAAGACTTTATTAATGGGCACCCCATGGAGTCGAACAATCTTCGCAATAAACAACTGGGCATACAGAGCAGTATTGTAGTCTGTATATACCGGTAGGAAATGTGCTTACTTTGTTAAGTGATCAACGATAACCCAAATGGAATCATGACCGCTTTATGACGTTGGAAATCCCATAATGAAATCCATCGAGATGCTTTCTCACTTCCATACCGGTATTTCCAAGGATTGTAGCAATCCCTTCGGTCGCTGATGGTCTATTTTTATCAACTGACAAGTAGTATAATGGGAATTTTTTTTGGATATATCCCGTTTCATACCCGCCCACCAATATTGACGGCGCATGTATTAGTACATTTTGTCCCCTCCAGGATGAACTAAAAATCTAGACACATGAGATTTTGTCATTACGGATCACTTCAAATCTCCCTTCTCCAAGATAATAAGTCTCCCATAGAAACGCAATCCACCCTCCAAACTTATAGAGTACGATTCCGCTCCCTCGGTTAGTAACTGGCGTATACAGTCTTGACACTCTTTGTCCCTTCCTTGAGATTCCACAACTCTTTCCACTATCATAGGCGCAATGGTCAACACCGATAAAAAATCCCTAGCTACCGCATCCTCCTGACTAAGCTCTTTCCATCAAGCCTTCCAAACCCTTGCCAACTCCCCCTCGGGTCTCCGACTCAGTGCATCCGCCACTACATTATCCTTACCCAGGTGATAGTGCATATCAAATTGGTAGTCTTTCATAAACTCCAACCACTGACATTGTCTCATATTCATATCTTTTTGCGAGAATAAGTATAGCAACGATTTGTGGTCCATGAAAAGACTAAACTTCTCTCCTAGGATATAATGTCTCGAGATTTTCAAGGTGACTACCACGGCAGCAAGTTCCAGGTCATGGATTGGATAATTCTTTTCATGGGGATTTAGCTTGCGAGAAGCACAAGAAATAGCCCGTTTTTCTTGCTGTAACACACCTCCCAACCCTTGCAGAGATGCGTCAGTAAAAATTAAATATTCCACCCCCGGCCTTGGTAATGCAAGTACTGGAGAAAAAGTCATCTTATCTTTCAACTCATCAAAAGCTAGTTGACAAGAATCATCCCATATAAACCTCACTCCTTTCCGAGTCAAATTTATCGAAGGGCTAGCAATCTTAGAAAAATCCTTAATAAATCGACGGTAATAACTAGCCAAACCCACTAAACTGCAAATCTCTGTAGGTGTCGTGGGTTGACCCCATTCCCTCACCGCAATAACTTTACTGTGATCTATCGAAATACCCTGATATGTCACAATGTTACCCAAAAACTGAACTTCCTATAGCCAAAACCCACATTTCTCAAACTTGGCATATAATTGATGATCCCATAATGTTCGCAGGACCAATCGTAGATGCTTAGCGTGATCAGCTTATGTCTGAGAATAAACTAGGATGTCATCAATAAACACGATCACGAACTAGTCTAGGTAGTCCCAAAACACTCTATTCATAAGGTCCATAAACACTGTAGGAGCATTGGTTAGCTCGAAAGGCATAACAAAAAGTTCATAGGACCCATATCTAGTTAGGAACACAATTTTGGGTACGTCCTACTCTCGTATCCGCAGCTAGTGATACCCTATTGATACGACGCAAATATTGCGTATTTCATCCCTCGAACCTACGCATTTTATCCCCCTCGGGTATCTTATTCCCTATATTTATGCTCGTTAATCAAGCAACCTCAAATTTCTATGTTAACATGCTTTTCAAAGGTTAATTGAGTTTTTATAGGTATTTGGATGCTAAGTGTGAAGTTCGGACGCATTTTGACCAATTTTTATACGCAATCGTATGTTCAAGGGCAATTTGGTCAATTCATAGCTTATGCACCTGGACTAATATCTAGACGAAAGTTTTAACCCTCCTCGCAAGCTTCACATCGCCATAAACGGTGCATGATTCTGATCCCTAACGAAGAAGTTACAACATTTCTAGCGGAAGGGAAAACCAAACACACCAAAACAGGAGGAATAAGTGTAGACCTGTAGCCATCGATCGATCGTTCCATCCTTCATTTTTTACCCTTGAGCTGAGATAGTGGGCTATGATTTTTTCCATCGATGGATCGATCGATCCCCTATTTTCTACAGATATTTTGCCTTTTCTTTTCTTTTTCCTTTTCTTTTCTATTTTAATTCCACTTACTATATGAGGTAATTTTGTTGTAAAAACCATAAATAATCGATTTTAGGTTAGTTTAGCTTAGGGTTTGGGGGTTTGGAGAGTTCTTCTTCTTCCTCACTTGGTTAGACACCCATATGGGTTTGTAAGTTAACTATTCATCTTCCCTACCATTTTAATATAGATGTATTCCTTTATTTAATTGCTTTGTAGTTAATTTACATGCTTTCATAATTAGGTTTACATGCTTTCTTTCCTTGCTTTCTAGTGTAGATTTATCGCGTTTATTTACTGGGTTTATTTATCGCATTTTTCATATGCTTTCTAGCTAAGTTTGTCTAGGTTGTGTTGGACTGAACTCATTCCGGGTTAACATGTTGCTTGGATTTTGTGATGGAGTTTACGGATCTATTTCGGATGCGTTGTCCTAGTTATTATTCCTAGGTGATTTAACGGGGCATATCATGTATGTTCCGTGCTTACAACCTTGCGTGCGTAATTTTCGGGGTATTTATTGACGCCAAAATCGTATTAGGCATTTATGCGAATTTAGGGGCGTGATAACTCTTGATTTAATTAACTATCGAAACGAGACGCATTTTGTAATAAATCGTCGACCCATGTAACCATTTTATACTAATTAACTCGGGTGAGGGATATTCAACGAAACCTATAGTTTTTACTCGCTTTCTTAATCTAGCTTTATTTTCCCTCGCCTAGATTAATATTTCCCTTTTATGCATCTTTTCCCTTTTTGTGTACAATCATCTTTTACACTTTTATTTTAGGAGTATTAAATCCTATAAGTTCTAGCAACTCGTCTCAGCGGATTTTCGATACCCAACTTACTGCTACACTTGTATCGCAAGTGCAGTTGTAATTTTAGTTTTTGTATTAAGGTGGTGAATAGAAAACAACGATCGGCGTTTTGACACAGCGCCACTTTTCACCTTAATCAAAAGGGCGTCGTTGTCGGGGAAGAGTTTGTTTTAGAATTTATTTGATTTGGTATTTCGTAGTATTTTCTTTCTATTTGTATTATTTGCTAATCTTTTTGCAGGACTTCTATAATTGATCACTTAGAAACACTCGAATTTTTTGGCATGCGCATCTACTTTGTGGAGTTCGCCACTTCGAGCCATTTTTGGAGCAAGCATGTCTTATTCCAATTCTTTCGGTAATCATTATGATAATTCTCAAAATTCTAGCAAACCTTTGACTTTTGGTCAATGCTTAGAATCCCAAAAAATTACAACATCTTAAATGACTTTGGGCGAGTATTACAAAAGTCAAGCTTTGGAGTGCGTGTATTTTGATGATGATGATAATGATTTTGGGCCTTTACCTCCTTATAATAGGAATTTTGAAACGAATTGCAATAGTTTTCAAAATTCCTATAATAATGAGTTTAAGTTGAAGTCCGATGGTAATTTTCAAAGTTCCCATTTTTAACGATCCGCACCTCGACCTAGGACATTCGGTGAGGGCTTGCGTATGCTTGAAATTGAGAAAATTGAAAATCGTTATCAGGAAGAAAATAGTTTGTGGGAACATGAATTGGATTTACTATTTGAATCCGATGACGATTATGCTTTCGAGACTTTTGAAGTCGAGGAATGTTTTGAACCAAATGAGGATTTTGCGCCTACTTTGGAATAAATCATTATCGACTTTGCCCATTGCGTAATAGATATTGAAAGTTAGGATGAAAATGACGTAATATCTATTTGCAATGAAATGATTTCTTCTTTGGCCCTCAAAGAAGAACATTTCATTGAAAATGATCTTATTTCCTTCGAAACTCAATCTTCATGCGATGATGATTCATCTCGTGAGTTTGAATTTCTTTCCTCCCCATTTTCATTTTCTTTTATCACACCATCACAAGTACCCAATGAATCGGTCTCAAACTTTCATGTGTTAAACATTTTCGTCGATGAGGAGTACTTGCTCGAGTTTCCTTCCATGAACGCATTGTTGCCCGTATGTGCGCCGCCTCCCATTACAATTTCAAAATCCTCGGGAGGATATTCTATTTTTTTCGGTCCCCGCATATTTTTGTCACCCGTTCAATTCAAATCCCCCATCGTCCCTCCAAAACTTTTAATTGACGATGGTTCATTTCTTCTGCCTTACACATGCCTTCCATTTTTCAAACGAAATTCATATTTTTCGAAAGGGATGCTTGAGTGTGAGGGTACACCAGTTATCCTCCAAAGTCAAATCGTTTTTGCAGTGGACCCTCAACTATTTAGACTTCTAGTGTACAGTTAGTGTGAATCCTAAATAGTAAGTTGTATATGGTTAGCTTTTTATTCTTTTTATCTTTTCTTTCCTTTTTAATTTACTCTAGTGTAATTAGTTAACTTTTTGTTATTTGTTTTTGCTATGCTCAGTACTAACTTGTTTTGTAGATTCTTTGTACTTGTTCTTATGGGGATCGCTCCAATTTTGGGTAATATTGCTATCTTTCTCTCTTTAACATGGTTCTTAATTAACATTGGGGACAATGTCAGGTTTTAAGTTAGGGGGTGTGGGATATTCTATCCATTTCTTTATTTAGTCCATGTTTTTGCTCACATGTTAGTTATTTAGTATGGTTTTCTTAGAAAAATTAAAATTTTCAAAAATATTTTCTTCATTTTTTCTCCTTTTTGTGCATTTTGCCTTTGTTTCCGATGATAAATTTCAATAATTGCCCGAACCAATAGACAACCCAATGATGCATGTTCTCAATTTTAGAAGTTATTAGACTTTAGTCCTCTAATCATTGGTATTATGAATAAGTTCATGAATTAAACTTTAATCCCACGAGCACATGCACTTTTATCGTTCTATTGATTTGGTTTAAGATTTTTATAACTCGATAATCTTTTGTCACATTGTATATACTTACACCAAGTAATCTTTGTACCTTTCATCGTTTGTGAGTATTATAAATTATTCTTTCCTCTTTGAAAACATTACATTTGTTGGTAATCTCACTATTCTTTCATTTGATCATTCCTTAATTGAATTTATATCTTGAAATGTGTTACTTGATCATGATTTTCATATATTGTTTTGACTCGATAATTGCGTAAACTTTATGAAATTATCATAGGCCATCTTTGTTATATCACCCATATTAACCTTGACCTCGCCTTAAATGTTTTCCCTCGTTAATCCCTTTGAGCCTAAATATTAGCCTTTTGTTTCAAAACTCAAAATTCCCATAACCAACTCCAAATTGGAGTTTTAAACCATACATACCTTTGTTTGGAATGTTACTTGTGATTGAATGATGTGGTTATGTTGCGGTTGCAATTTAGGCATATGAGAGTGAGAAAAGTAAAGAAAAAGTGAAAAATTGAAGAGCAAAAGAAAACAAAAGAGAAAAGTGAGAAAAAGAAGAAAAAAAAGAAAAAGAAAGTTTTAAATATTGTATATAGTTCAATAAGCTTTGATTACTCTCCAATTGTTATATCTAATGCCTTTTTGGATTATATTTTCCAATTTTGATTTTTTCCCTCAATCTCCCATTATTCCAAGTTTTCATTCCGAACACTTTGAATCCGTACATACATTCCTTTCATTTCGTACCCTAGCCTAGCCTCCATTATAACCCTATTAAAGTCCTATGTGATCTTAAGTAGATGTAATTCAAAGGTTTAAATAGTTTTGATAAACTGTGAAAATGAATTTCGCCTCCTTTAATGAGCGGTATCTTTCATTCAGATTATAATTTTTCATTTTATATATTGCATTCTTCATTTGTGACATGTGTGCTACCTATTTTTCATTTACATTTACTCTTTATGCACGCATGTTCCGTGTGTTACCTCCCTGTTTCGAGTGAATTCATTTGATGAGTGTAATGCCCAAGAGGATTGAATGTATGCTTGCTTTAACTCTTATCCGGTTTATGTAGGTTTTGCCAAATCACACTTTGCATGTGCTCGCTCCCCTCCCGCAATTTAAGGTTTCGATTCTATGAGGTGCATTCTATAATGTCAATGATTCGGACTTTTGTTTGAATTCGTTCAATGTGCTAATAATGTGTATGAAATCTTGTTCGTTATTGTCGGGATTTTCGAATGTGGGGTTGGGCTTATTTTGAGGAAACCATGTGATGTTTGTGGGTATCATCCCTGAAAACCCTCACGAGACTACACTCATCCACTTGGGTGACCTAGGGGTTTAACGACTTTTTGCATATGCTAAATGCAATCGAATCACCCGCGAAAGTGGCCTTATGCTTTTATACCATACTAGTGTACTATCTCTTTCTATTGTTTTGTTTGTAGTTCTTGTTGCATCCTATTTCATTGCTAGGGACTAGTAATGTGTAAGTTAGGGGGTGTGATACGACACAAATATTGCGTATTTCATCCCTCGAACCTGCGTATTTTAGCCCCCTCGGGTATCTTATTCCCTATATTTATGCTCGTTAACTAGACAACCTTGAATTTCTATGTTAACGTGATTTTCAAGGGT
Organism: Sambucus nigra; assembly: GCA_949130495.1. Lineage (NCBI taxonomy): Eukaryota > Viridiplantae > Streptophyta > Magnoliopsida > Dipsacales > Adoxaceae > Sambucus > Sambucus nigra. The sequence continues at coordinate 121,153,684 of OX422222.1, read as the reverse complement.
TAATTGAGTTTTTATAGGTATTTGAATGCTAAGTGTGAAGTTCGGAAGCTTCGCGTGACAGTGAACGGTGCGTGATTTCGATCCCTAACGAAGAAGTTACGACATTTCTAGCGGAAGGGAAAACCAAACACACCAAAACAGGAGGAATAAGTGTAGACCTGTAGCCATCGATCGATCGATCAAATGGATCAATCAATCGATCCTTCAGTTTTTGCCCTTGAGCTGAGATAGTGGGCTATGATTTTTACCATCGATCGATCGATCCTTTTGATCGATCGATCGATCCCCTGTTTTCTACAGATATTTTGCCTTTCCTTTTCTTTTCTATTTTAATTCCACTTACTATATAAGGGAATTTTGTTGTAAAAACCAGAGACAATCAATTTTAGGTCAGTTTAGCTTAGGGTTTGGGGGTTTGCAAAGTTTTTCTTCTTCCTCACTGGGTTTGACACCCATTTGGGTTTGTAAGTTAACTATTCATCTTCCCTACCATTTTAATATAGTTGTCTTCCTTTCTTTAATTGCTTTGTAGTTAATTTACATTCTTTCATAATTAGGTTTACATGCTTTCTTTCCTTGCTTTCTATTGTAGATTTATTGCGTTTATTTACCACATTTTTAATATGCTCTCTAGCTAGGTTACTCTAGGTTGTGTCGGATTGAACTCATTCCGGGTTGACATATTGCTTGGATTTGGTGATGGAGTTTACGGGTCTATTTCGGGTGCGTTGTCATAGTTATTACATCTAGGGGATTTGACGGGGCATATCATGTATGTTCCGTACTTACGACCTTGCGTGTGTAATTTTCGAGGTATTTATTATCGCCAAAATCGTATTAGGCATTTATGCGAATTTAGGGGCGTGACAACCCTTAATTTAATTAACTGTCAAAACGAGACGCATTTGTAATAACTCGTCGACCCATATAACCATTTTATACTAATTAACTCGGGTGAAGGATATTCGACGCAACCTATAGTTATTACTCGCTTTCTTAATATAGCTTTATTTTTCCTTGCCTAGATTAATATTTCCCCTTTATGCATCTTTTCCCTTTTTGTGTATAATCATCTTTTACACTTTTATTTTAAGAGTATTAAATCCTATAAATTCTAGCAACTCGTCTCTGTGGATTTTCTATACCCGACTTACCGCTACACTTGTATCACAAGTGCAGTCGTAATTTTGGTTTTTATATTAAGGCGATGAACAGAAAACAACGATCAACATTTTGACGCAGCGCCACTTTTCACCCTTAATCACCCGTCCTCAAATCTATTTTAGAGAAGTACGACGCTCCTTAAAGATGATCAAACAAATCATCAATTCGAGGTAGTGGGTATTTGTTCCTGATGGTAACCTTGTTCAATTACCGATTATGTACACACAACTGGAGGACTCCATCTATCTTCTTCACAAATAATACAGGAGCTCCTCATGGAGACGTACTACGCCTAATAAACCCCTGCTCTTACAAATCCTGAATATGATCTCTTAACTCCCCCATCTCCACAACAGACATATGGTACGGAGCCCTAGCAATTGGCCGCGATCCCGGTGCTAAATCTATCACAAACTCAATCTCTCGACTTGGGGGTAAACCCGGTATCTCCCAAAAAACATCCTCCAAGTCTCTCACAACGGGAATCGAATCTAGGGAAACAACTATGTCACGAGAAGTATCCTCTGCAATGCAATAAAAATACGTGCTAGAACCTCCCTCAGAAAGAGGCATAGCCACAAGTAACATCTATTTCCCCGAAATGGCAAAGACTATACTCTTCCCATAACAATTTACTATCGCACGATATTTCACTAGCCAATCCATACCTAGGATTACATCATACCCGACCATATCAAGGACAAGTAAATCGGCCTCAAAACATAAATTACCGAGATTTATTTCTACTCTTCTATAAATAAAGAAAATGAGCGAACCATCACCCATAGAGGATTCGACACTAGTAAAGGTATTTTCTACAGATTTAATTAACTCCATTGATTGAGAAAAACTTCTAGAAATAAATGAGTGCGTTGCACCCCTATCAAACAACACACGACCCATATACCCTTGAATGGGAAACATTCCCTCGATAGCTGGCGGCACGGGCAGGGGAGGGGGAAGTAAAGCATCCTAAATATGGTAAACACGCCCATATTGTAATTTTCCCTGCTATGGAGGGGTGGTTGGAATAGGCGGTGGTGGCGGTAGATGTGCATGTTGATGCTATGGAACTCTAGGCAACTATCCCCCAATTAATTGGGGACAAACCCTCTTAAAGTGATCCATTTCCCCACATTGGAAACAATGGCCCGCCGTATTTTTACTTATAACGGCCCCTATTATTTTGGAACTGCCCCAAGCCTTGACCCGGATGGCCTCGACCCCCATTATTACCTCGACCTGCCTAGCCTTGATGGCCCACCTATTGCTGCTGCTGCGGGGCAACCTGATCGTGCCTGAAACCGCTACCACCAAAATTAAAGCCCCCAAAATGATGTCTCTTGGATGGATCCCCTTGCTGGGTGTTCCTTTCTTTCTTCTTACTTCCCGATGGTTGAGACGAGGGTAGTGCTCCTCCAGCACCATTGCCTCCCTGCTTACTAGGTTTTCGCGACACTAAAACCTTTTTACTCCCTTGTATATGCAAACGATGATCTTGGTAATGAAGCAATGCGGCATTCATTACATCACCAAATGTTTGTAAAGTCGAATTTCCCAGCAAGTGTTGTCGTATTCTCTAATGCAAACCTTAAATAAACTTTGAGATCTTTTGCTCCTCCGGAACTACCTCATCTGATACAAAACTGTCCAGACGAGTAAATTCCTCTTAATACACTACCACAGAACATTCACCCTGGACTACATCTTGAAGTTTCCTACTCATCTCCATTTGGACTATGGGAGGGAAATACTTTTGGTCAAACAAAACTCAAAAATTCGGTATTGTCATAGTATCTCTCTGTTCTAGCGTGGTCAGAGACTCCCATCAATGTAAAGCTGCTCCAACCAGCTTAAAAGTAGCAAGTATTTGTTTTCATTCCTCACTACAGTCTATCATGCGAAGATGGCATTCCATGTCCTTCTTCCATTGGTTTGCGATTATTACATCGGAACTACCCTAAAATTATGGGGGATGACCTTTCAAGAAAGATTCTCTGACTCTTTCCCACGGGGAAGGTCCCGCAGGAGCTTGAATCTCATGTACTCTTGATTGTTGGGCTGGAGGAAATTATTGAGGTATGAGAGTCATCGCAGCATTGACCGCTTGGGAAATAATATTATACATTATCTTCCACAACTCTATTTCTCCCCGTTGGGCTAACTCTTTCAGGCGGCATCTGAGATGAATAAACAACTAAATCAGAATATAATTTAAAATAATTTATCTTTATCAAATATCACATACATATACAAACAAAGCAGTCCTAACAATAGGGCTCTACATCAAAGAACGCTACGATAGAACGTGATAAGTCTGCAACGATCCTAAAAACTCTAGAACCTGATGCTCTGATACCATCTGTGACACCCCGCTTATTAAAATAAGAGGTGGCCATCCCGATATTCCAAATAATATAGGAATCATAGATGGTCCACTATTAGCATCACTGTCGTTAAAATAAATATACGAGATAACCACCAATTATTTTAGAAAACAAGTGTCAAAATATTTGTAAGTTTAAAGAAAATTCTTCAGACAGTCCAATTTAAAGAGGATGATAAAAGACAAGTAACAATTATATTCCTTCACCATATAATAACTGAATAAGTTGTCGGTTAACAGACCGATACAAGCAGGTTACACCGAGTATTAAACAAATATCACAATCTATTAAACTTGAATAAAAGTTGGGCAACACGCACGAATGTGTAAACGGAGCATAGCTAGAGTAAAAAATATAGAGGTGTCTATAACAAATATCCTATAACATCCGCAAAATGTTAGATCTCCATGATGCTAGGATGGAAAAGTCATTACAGGCGTCCTTGCGGTGGAGCATTTGGACGTGAAGAGAATTCATGCAAAAACAAGAGATATAAACGGGTCAGGTCCCGAGTTTGATATGATCACATGTGAATAAAATGCATGACAATTATGAATATCAAATCATCATGAATAAGCTTATCTCGCACTCCACAATTAATAATAGTCCTCACCTCTCAATGTAAATTCACAACCTAGCTTAATTTCAATAACAATGATGAGTATGCATATAAGCAAGAGAATATAATACAATTTCACTTAATAAGATTTCCATTTACATTTAGCACGTTATGACTTAACAAGTCTATTCTTCATCAGGAACTTATTTCCAACACAGTTAATTTCATAAAATGTTTCACCCTTTGTAAAATACCACTTTCATAAGAATAGTTATACTCACAACATACAACGATTCTAAGACCATCCTTCCGGGAGTCACCCCACTGGATTCGCCCCTAAATAGCTATCATCTTCCAGGGCCTATCACCAAGACAACCTAGGCTTCATAAATAGCGTGACGTTGGGAAGCGGCCATACACCTTTGATAGTGAGTCATAACCATACCCGGAATTACCTCACTTCGAAAAATAACAACACAATATATAATAACCGGTCCTATGGATGAGGACTATATTTACCCTGCATTCACTAGGCAGGGGACTTCACCTCATGCGCGTAACTTCCCTTATGATATTATTTAGAGAGGAATGTATATACAATTCATCATTCACAAAACATGCCAATTTAGAACATACGTTACGTTTTGTCCGGAGCCATAAGCGTTAAATTTTATAATTGTAAACCTCAATATTACATTTAATGATAGTCTCCGAGAGTAAAAACCTCCTGATAAACCACCAAGCATGATATACCTCATATAAGTCTCCAAAATTCCAAAGTTATGTAATCTTACTTTTCCCTAGTCTCAAACTAATTTACTAAAGGAAGAAACTACCCCAACGTCTATTAAGTAATCCCCAAAATAAGCCCAATTATCTTCTTTCTAATCTAGGGTAATCACATCCATAATATAAGACTCTAGTAAACTACTTTACTTCATAATAGAAGGTTCCGAGGCCTTAAATCTAGAAGAAAATGGCTAAAAACTACCCTAGCAAAAACTCCCTAAAATAGCAAGATTCTGAATCGATTCTCCCTCAAAAGCGATTTGATTCGATTGAGAAAACCCAACTCCCTGCCTCACGCCAAATCGATTCATCAATTAACCCGAATTGATTCAGCCTACCAGAACTGTAGCCTTCCTTCTAGGCGAATCGATTCGCTTGGAAGGGCGAATCGATTCGGCCTAGCAGAAGTGCCAAGTTTGGGACTACGGGTTATGAACCTTTAAATAGTTACCCACATGTCCCTTACCTCTTTTATTAACAAATCCATTAATTCCATTTGTATCCTAACTTCATTTTTTACAGCAAACCCACTTTTGGAGATGGCGATTTTGAATTTTTCTCGAGTTTTGGCCACGCACCAAATTGGGATGTTTTTAGCCAAATTGAACAACTAATTATGGGCTTCGGGTCTTAGGCTTCGATTTTTGGAGCTTGGTTTTTCCATCCATAGTATATCCATGGAGGTTTGGCCATTGATGGACATGCCAATACTGTCGGTCAACCGGGTTTTTGATTTTTTCTATGGAAGGATGACAGTGGGTTTGGTCCTTCTTTGGCGGACAAGCGGTCACCACCCCCGATCGACTAGGACTCTGTTTTGGACGATTATACCTGTTGCCCATTTACCAATTATTTTTTTATTTTTATTTTTTTCCCATTAATTTGTAACTTATCCTTATTTCTTTTTTTTTTGTTTTTTCCAACTTAGTATAAAAGGCAACTTATGTTTATTTGTAAAGGGGGATATAATATCTAGTTTTAGTTAGTTTTAGCTTTTAGGGATATTTGGGGATTTTTATTGGAGTGTTTCCCCTCTCCATTTTCTCCTTGGTTGTGTTCCTCCATTAATGTAAGTTTCTTCTTGTTTAAGCTTTGTTCTTTGTTCTTTGTTCTTTGTTCTTGCTTTGGTATTTATTTCAAGACTAGTTTAAATTTTTTTTGCTTAGTTGATTAGTTGCTTTAATTATTTAGTTGTGTTTATTTATGCTTTTAATTATGTGTAGGGTCTAATTTTTTCTAGGTTGTGTCAGATTGAACTCAATTCGGGTTGACATGTCGCTTTGCTTTGGTGATGGAGTTTACAGGTTTATTTCGAGTGTGTTGCCCTAGTTATTACGCCTAGGAGATTTAACGGGGTATATCATGTATACTCCGTATTTACGACCTTTCGGGTGTAATTTCTGGGGTATTTGTTGACGCCAAAATCTTATTAGTCTTTTATGAGAATTTAGGGTTGTGACAACTCTTAATTTAATTAATTGACAAAACAAGACGCAATCTTAATAATCCGCGAACCCATGTAACCATTTTATACTAATTAACTCAGGGTGAGGGATATTCGACGCAACCTATAGTTTTTATCTGCTTTGTAATTTTAATTTAATTTACACTCGCCTAGTATAATCTTTTCCTTTATTTATCTTTTATTTTGTTAGAAATTATCTTTTACACTTTTACTATAGAAGTATTAAATCAATTTAATTGCAACTTGTCTTTGTGGATTCGATACCCGAACTGGCCGCTAGAATCCCTTAAAAGAGTGTAGTCATAGTTTAGGCTTTTGTATAGAGTTGGTGAGCTGAAAATAAAACGACTGGCGCGTAGGTGACTCTCGCGCCGCGGCGAAACCCGTGTCTATCATTTAGGTTGTTTGATTATTAGAAATTGATCATATACCTTGCTATATCAATTGAGATGAATTAGGAGAAGTTTTGGGTCGATTTATGTTTGCTTTGATGTAAAATAAGTATCAAACCCGTAGGTTGTAAAATGCAGAAACTGGGTTGATATCTAATCGATCGATCGATCGACCCAAGAATGTTGATCGATCGACTGATCGATCGATCGACTTCCCCTAGAAATGTGAAATATTTTTTAAAAGTTTTGATTGAATCCTAAATTATTAGAAATATTTAATGATGATTATTTTAACATAATGGAACTTAGGTAAGGGCAGTAGGATATACTTAAGACCCGGGAAATGGTATTATGTGTGGGATTGAATAGGGGAAATTAAGGAGCATAAATTAAATAAATTTCGGTGGAAATAATATTTCAATAATTTTGGTACATTAACAAAGAGTGAGGTACTTGGATTAATATTTTCAATTAATGGTTTTCACCAATCTTCTTGAATATCAATATTTTCAATTTCAACCAAGGGTGGCCACCTGTTATACTACAATGGTAAGAAACCATTGATAGCAATAAGCTGTAACTTTTCTTTAAAGTTATCACCAAGATTAAAATATGAATCCTTTTAATCCATTTCCTTGGCTTTTCATTTAGAAATCTAGAAAGATAAATTAGTGTGACTTCATCATATTTGAATAGTAAATTTAAAGTCACATTATAGACACCCCATTATGTTACCCCTTAACTCTCCTTAGGTCCCTAGAACCTCCCTTCATCACTATAAACCCAGGTCATGTCTCGAGTACTGACCTGGAGGCCATCGGGCACCCCCCAGCGCTGTTTGACCCAAAAGTCAAACTCCTCATCTCGATCGAGACTCAATGAATCTTTGAAGGGCATTGAATCCCCTTTCTAACGATCTGCCCCGTGCGCGATTCCGACTTACCATGCGGACAAACGCGCCATTTGCGTCCAAAACCAGACCCAGAGGCCATCGGGCACTCCCGGGCTCTGTTTGACCTAAGTCAACCCTTTAGCTCGATCGGGGCTGAATGAATCTTCGAAGTGCACTGAATACCTTTCCAGCGCTCCATCCCGTGCACAATTCTGACTTTCCATGCGGACGAACGATCCGTTTGACTCCGGGAAGCCACCAAGCACTTCTCGAGCCCAGTTGACCAAAGTCTACTCTCTAAACCAGGTCAAACTCTTTGGAATGTCTAATTACATCTCCTAAACTTTCCAACGGTATGCCTCGTGTGCGATTCGGACTTACCATGCGGACGAACGCGCCATTTGCGTCCGCGCGATTCTCCGTCCAATGGATTGACAAACGCTTCTGAGCCACATTTGACCCAAAGTCAACTCCTGAACTCGGAAGCGGTCCTAAAGACTTACGAAGGTCTATGAAATACCTTTCCAACGGTATGCCCCGTGCGTGATTCTGACCAACGGTTTGCCCTCGGCGGCCAATTTTCCGAAAAATCCTGAGGCGCACTCCCAAATGGCAGGTCCCAGATCCTGCCTATCGGCACCTGCCGATAGGCACTGCCATGATAGGGCCGATCGGCACTCCCCTGGGGTTATAAAAGGAGGCCTTGGCCTCATTTTCAAGGGCGCCCAGATCTGATAGAAATCTCTCTTAACGAATCCCAGAAACCTCTCTCGAAGGCAGCGTGATTTCAACTTCCAAATCCCTCTTTTACCTTCACTTTTCATCAAACTTGGTAAATTAACCACTCTCCATCATCATCCAAGCTCAAGTGCTGCTCTCCAACATTCAAGATCAAGCTCAATATCTTCAATAAGGTCCAACTTTCTCAAACTCTCTCTTAAATTCTCTTGAATTCCCAATAACTTGTTTTCTTACTTAGCATTTTTATTATCTCATCTCACACATCCTAATATCCTTTTTATTTAGTATTATTTCACATCTTTTATCTTCATAAAACCCAAAAAACAAGAAAAGAGGGTTTGCTCATAAATTCCAAAAAAGGCATTATCACACTTTTTCACGCTTTTCCCACAACTAAAACACTTTTTTCTACACACACACACACACCTACAAATAAGAGATCCCACATTTGGATTTATGGGATAAACCCCACCCATTTGCTTTGTATGCGAACTACGTGGACTTTGATGCCTTTATAGGCTACGTAGGCGTCTCGGGGTAAAACCCGAGACTCGAGTCCTTTCTCTCACTTTTTCTCTCATTTTCTATTTTCTAAATCCATTTTTCTTATATTATATATATACTTATTCTTAGTGACACATTACTCCATATGCGTTATCGTTCCCTAATAACAATCAACGTAGGGGTAACCGAGTAAATCGTAATTTTCTAATATTACTTTTATATCTTCCTACGGATGCCTCGCTTTATCCTTTCCATGATACATGTCGAGGACTCCTACCTCCATTCTATATATATACACATGCACACATCTCACGGGGGGAAACATAAAGGAAAATAGCAAATATCCATGAGAGACCGAAAGGGCGGAATGGGTGCCTAACACCTTCCCATTTCGTAACTAAGCCTCCGAACCCTTTCTGAATCATTTGGTTTCGCATGCACCAGTATGTCTTTGGAAGCCATCCTTCGGGGTGGCTTCACTTTTTTTTACTTTTTGTCTGCTTTGAGTAAAATAGACTGGCGACTCTGAATCTCTCTAAATTTTTCACACCTCACAAAATCGATGCCGGTCAGAGTGCTCTCCCGAGAGGGGACGCGCGGGACCCGAAGGATTCCTCCTCCCTCCGCGGCGGGGATCGGCGGGGATGGCCATAGTGGCGACTCTGCTGGGGACTTTCATTTATTTTGAGGGATTGACTCTATTTACATGGATGATATATTTGTTTATGCTTCCCCCCCCCCCCCCCCCCCATATCTGCATGTTCCCCTTTCTCATATGTATATCCCATGCTTATGCTTATGTTCACACACTTGTAGAAAATCCTCCATATACACTTCACACCATGTGCACCTAGGATCACATATAACCACATGTTGCACACATCACCTATCCATACTTGGTGTACCTTTTGGGGTACTCATACTTTGCTCCCTGTTTGGCATAATCAAGAAAGGCATTCTCATCATAAGATACTAATAAGAGAATCATGCGTGATTCACACGACATCACCAAATAGCATTGATAATGACCAAATTTTACCCAGTAACTGGAAGGTCACTTCGTGATGGGCGCTGGTCTGGCAGGTCACAGTTAGCCTAAGCGATATGCCTCTCACCTCCCATTGGCCAAAGTACCTTCGACGTATATCGAACGGTTCCCCCGCATCGTACCGCTTGACCGAATTTATGACGGGAGGTATATCGCAGGGAATTAGTTCACGTACGCTGAGTATATCGAATTCGCTCCCACACGTACCGTCCCCACGAGGTATATGGTGAGGAAATTCACGTAGACTCAGGTATATCAAATGGCTTGTCCACACGTACCAATTGCCCGCAAGAGCAAGACGTATATCGTGGAAGTCACGCCAAAGGGGGAACCCATGTCGATTCACCCAACCAACTGCATACCCACATATAGGTGTCAAACCTAGGACACGCACTTTAGATTGCCAGTTTCGACCCGAAACTCTGTCTAAATTTTGGGTCGATCTTCCGCCCAAATTTTCGCGCATTTTTAAAACGGGACCCTGTCCGCGAGCCTAGTTACAAGTCCAAACCGTAGCTTTGCATATATTAAAACCCCACTTTTCCAGGCTCGGGTCCCGTACGACATTGCATTTAGGAGAATTAAATACAAGTGAGAACATAATAATCATAATAATCATGCTGAGTTACGTCTCCAAAAACATTTCTCCCTTTTTTTTTTATCAAAAATCCCAAAACATTTCTCCATTTTTTATCAAAAATCCAAAAACATTTCTCCCTTTTTGATGATGCTAAGATTTAGCACCACCAGATAAGTGATAGTAGGCTCAAACAGTAGCAGCCATGGCAGCCATAGAGATGTATAAGTGTATAAGTATGTAGAAGGGGATGAGTATAAAGAGGAAATAAGACTGATGTATAGTGGTTAAGCCAAATTGGCCTACATCCACTGTGAGTGTGTGATCCACTAAGTATGGGCACTAATGGCCTTGGATACAATGCACATAACCCTCTCTCTCTAACTGTGTGTACAAGCAGAGTCTTAGCTAGGGCTACAGTTAATTGATCGATCCCTTGTAGGGTTGTAGGTGACAAGTATATATAGGTCTTGGGGGGTGTAGTGTACCCCCCAAGTGTGCATGGTGCATGTGAATCATGATCTAGCCCATCCCCTGTGGACACCTGTAGATGCCAAATGATGACATAATATTCCCTCACGTGAGGGTGTGATTCGGTTATAACGGTCTCCCATGTGCCATGTGAGCCTCACGGGCACTGTTCCACGCGTCTCCCAAACCACGCGCTGCGATGATGTCACCCTCGGCCTATGGGCCAAGGCCGAGGGCAAAGTTCCTTCCGACAGTGAGTCTGGGCCAATTCTGGCCTCGTACTGTCGTACCCTCGGCGGGTCGTCTGGAGAGTGGTGAAGGGTCGGCCCCTCGTAGGGTCGGCTGGAGTCTGAAGGATAGTCAGCCTCTCTGAGTGGTTGTATGGATCCTGTTGGAGGGGTCGGCCCCTCGTAGGGTCGTCTGGAACCTGATGAAGGGTCGGCCCCTGAGGGGTCGTCCGTTTGGAGGTAATCCTCAACTAGGCTGAGGATATAAACGGGTATATCAATCACCCCCCAGCCCTTAGCCATAGGTGCTGTTGAGATGGCTGAGGGATAGTGTTGTAATTGAGATGCGTGTATGATCAGTTAGGTGAGTGACACCTGGGCAGACACTCATTGATATTCCAGTTTCCAAGGCATGGCGGTTGCACACTGCTTGGGGCCTTGCACCCTAATGATGCCTTCCTCGTGGGCCGTGTCTTGCCTTGGTCAATGGGCCCAGTCATTACTAAGGTATTTAAGAGATTTTTGAACTCTCTCTCTCTTCTTCTCTTCTTCGCGCCCAAGCCTTCTCTCTAGCCTTTTACCAGTTTTCGTCGCCATTTCTGCAGCCTTCAATCTTTCAAGCTTAGCAACTTGGGCAGTTCTTGCTCTCTCTTTATCAGGTAATCCTTCAGTGCTCTCTTTTTCCTTCATTTCTGTTTGCTTTTTAGGCTCGTAGGGCTGCATTTTCTTTGAGTTGTCCCATAGCTTTTTCCGGTGTCTTCTCCGGCAACTGTTTCTCGAATGTTCTTGAGTGTTCTTGAGTGTTCTTGAGCGAAAACCATCAACTCCCTTTTTTAATTCAAAAGTCTAATTTGGTCAGCTGCAAACTTGTTTGTAGTTAAGTTCCCCAAATTTCTCCAAGTGTAGGGTCTTACCTTTTAATGCTTAGGAAGCTTTATATTTTAGCGTCTGAATTCCCATCCTTGAGAGAGAAGCTCTTTGCAGAGATCAGACGAGTAGAGGAAGAGGAAGAGCGGAGACGAGGGGCTGACCCTAATTAGGTACGACCCATCTTTCCCATTCCTCTTGCCATAATAAAACCATTTGAACCGTCTGAGTCTTGTGGGTCGTCCCATCGTCCAGCCGAGTGTCATTCAAGTGAGATGGATGAGAGAGCATCGTCACCAATTGGCACTGGAACTTCTGGTAGGAGAGAGACATCTGACCTAAGCCCAGGCCGAGAGGCCGAGGGTATGGTCCCCTCCGAGGCTGTCCCTGTGACAACCCTATCTCCCCATGCTTTTCATATGGCCTTCCCCCAGGGGCCTCTGGAAGAAGATGAGGCCGAGGGAGAAAGGACTGAGGACGAGGGCGATGATACAGATGACGAGATTGATACCTCCCACGCCTCGTCCTATATCTCCTCTGTTAGGGATCGCGACCTCTTGATATGGAGGCATGCCTATGGAGTGCCCCTCAGCGTAACTATGAGGGTTCCCTCTGAGTCTGAGAGGTTTTTGATTGTGAAGAGGGATAGGTTGTAGTCTACGAACAAATGTTCAAGGTTGGGGTCAGATTCCCTCTGCATCCTGCCATCGTAGATATCCTGTCTGCCCTTGGTGTTGCCCCCTCTCAACTTCCTCCCAACTCTTGGAGGACGATCCTAGGCTACATCTCATTGTGGAAGAATGCTTTCACCGATGAGCCCTCGGCCGACCTATTTTTGGGCTGCTACAACATCACCTCCTCGTCCAAACAGCCTGGATACTATCATCTGGGGGCGAGGAGGTCTGAGAAGAAACTCCTCCACGTGGCACAAACTTCCAACCACGATTGGAAAAAAAGATTCTTCTTTATCTCTGGGGAATGGGAGTCCACCGCCGATGGTCTGAGGGTTCCCAGAAGATGGTCTAACCCTTCCATGAAGGCCAGGTCAGACCCTAGACTTAGTCTGGCGGAGAAGGACATTGCTGAATATCTGAGAGGACAAGGGAGAGAGGGTGAACTTCCAAAATTTGAAGACCTGATGACCCCCCGGTTCCTCAAAGAAGCTGGTCTAAGGGTCGGCCCTCTGGCAGAACTATGTGAGTTATACTGAACGTTCTCAATTCTTTACTTATTTTTGAAGTGTTTCCTCTTTTTCTCTGCATTTTTCTGACGTGTCATCCTCGTATCAGGTTGCCCTGCAGGTATATCAGATTATCTCTGGGAAATGACTGCTCCCAGCTTATTGTCAGTCCTGGAACAGAAGAAAGGGAAGGAGCCTCAGCAGGCTCCGAGGAAGACGAGGGCCGCTGGGCCGATAGTGGTGGAGCCGACCGTTGACAGCCATAAAAGAAAGGAGCCTGAGGCCCCTGTTGACCCTCGGCCATATGCTCGGATGAGGGACAGGGTCGAAGCCTCTGAGGGGACGACCTCTTCATCCAGCATGGGGGCCTTCTGGTCTCAGAACCTGGCACATCTGAGGGCCGATCCCTCATCACTCATAGAAAACTTGAGGGCAGCCAAGGCCTCAATATTCTCTGCACCCTCGGCCTCTGACTACGAGTTCTTGTCCAAAATGCCTCATGCAAAAGTGTACGACTATGGTCTGCACGCCCTTGCACACGTATTGGTCTTGAACCACTTCTTTTAATTTCATTCTTTCACTAACTGTATCCTCGGCCTCTTGACATGTGTTTGATTTTCTTGTGCAGTCTGTGTGTGCCTTTACCTCGGCAACAAAATGGATGGCTGAGAACCAAACAAAGTTCCATGAAGCTGAGAGGGCTATCCAACATGAGGCAGATCTTCAGTCGGAGTTAGATACTGCAAGGGTCGAGTTGGAAAGTACCAGGACTGAGCATGCAAGGATCCTGGACAAGCTGACAAGGCAGCACGACGAGGATAGGTCAGGGACGAGGACATTAAGGCCAGGGACTTGCTTCTCAAGGAAAAGGACGAGGCCTTGACCAACATGGAGGCCAAGTGCAAGATTGATCTTGAAGCAGCCACCAAAAAAGCCGAGGCTGACGCTGTTGAGGCTTATAATATTTCTGACGAGTTTCAAGGCTTCGGCCTTGAATACTTGGAGAGAGGAATCAGGACTGCCTGCCGGTGGGTCGTCCTCAGGTTTGGTGACGTCGTCTCCTCGGTCTGCCCTTCGCTTGAAGCAGTCCAACTAGACGACCCTATGATTGCCGAGGCTCTGACTTATGTAGAATCTCAAGTGCAGGTTTAGGGGATCGGCACATCTGAGGATCAGCCGACCATGGTCATTGAGGAAACCCCTTTGGTGGATGTTGAGGCTCTGCCCTCCGATATTGTCCCATAGGGTGGCTGTCTGTAGCCCATACCCTCTTAGTGTAAACAACATTTTTGTACTTTTCTTGTAGTACACTTTTAACATTTTGTATAACTGGCATTTCGTTAATACTATCGTTTTCTTTACTCTCCTCCATATTTGCCTCTTGTATGGTTTACTGTCTTTGTTAATGCCACTAACCTCTCCCTCGTCTTTATTGAGGGTGAACAAGGGGTGATCCCCTGCGTTGGCACTCATTATAGCCGAGGAGTCAAATTACCAAACTGGTTTTTAATCAAGTTTTCCCTCGTCTTTCTTGAGGACAGTGGTGGGGTCGTCCCCTCCACTGGCCCTCATTATAGCCGAGGGATCAGCTTACCAATTTAATGGTTTTTAACAAAGTTTTCCCTCGTCTTTTCTGAGGACAGTGATGGGGTCGTCCCCTCCACTGGTACCCATTATAGCCGAGGGATCAACTTACCAATTTAATGGTTTTTAAGTCTTCCCTCGTCTTTCTTGAGGACAATGGTGGGGTCGTCCCCTCCATTGGCCCTCATTATAAGCCGAGGGCTATTATTACCAATTTAATGGTTTTTAAGTCTTCCCTCGTCTTTCTTGAGGACAGTGGTGGGGTCGTCCCCTCCACTGGTCCCCATTATAGCCGAGGGATCAACTCACCAATTTAATGGTTTTTAAGTCTTCCCTCGTCTTTCTTGAGGACAGTGGTGGGGTCGTCCCCTCCACTGATCCCCATTATAGCCGAGGGATCAACCCACCAATTTAATGGTTTTTAACAAAGTTTTCCCTCGTATTTTCTGAGGACAGTGATGGGGTCGTCCCCTCCACTGGTCCCCATTATAGCCGAGGGATCAACTTACCAATTTAATGGTTTTTAAGTCTTCCCTCGTCTTTCTTGAGGACAATGGTGGGGTCGTCCCCTCCATTGGCCCTCATTATAGGCCGAGGGCTATTATTACCAATTTAATGGTTTTTAAGTCTTCCCTCGTCTTTCTTGAGGACAGTGGTGGGGTTGTCCCCTCCACTGGTCCCCATTATAGCCGAGGGATCAACTCACCAATTTAATGGTTTTTAAGTCTTCCCTCGTCTTTCTTGAGGACAGTGGTGGGGTCGTCCCCTCCACTGATCCCCATTATAGCCGAGGGATCAACCCACCAATTTAATGGTTTTTAACAAAGTCTTCCCTCGTCTTTCTTGAGGACAGTGATGGGGTCGTCCCCTCCACTGGTCCCCATTATAGCCGAGGGTGGTTCTCTGTAGATGTTTCCATGCGTGCTAGAACCGATAACCACAGGATGAGGGGAAACACTGATATTTCTCATTAATTTTCAAAGTCATCTGTTGGAGCGACTCTTATTACAACTATGGTCTATCAAGACCTTACAACACTACTGCTAGTATTTCTTCAAATGATCTGCATTCCAGGGGTTGGAAAAAGGTTCCCCCTCTAGGTTTTCTAGTCTGTAGGTCCCAGGGACGACTTCATCGATGACCCTATATGGGCCATGCCAATTAGGATGAAGCTTGTTGGGCTTTTGCCAAGTCTTATTGAGGACCAAGTCCCCCACTGCGATAGGCCTCTGTTTCACCCTCTGATTGTAGAACCTTACGGTCCTCTGCTGGTAGATGGCCTGCCTTATCTCAGCGTCCTCCCTTCTTTCCTCAATCAGGTCCAAGTCGAGTCTTCTCTCTTTCGCATTTTTCTGGGGGTCATACACCTGGACTTTATGGGTAGGAAACTCAATCTCGGTAGGGATGACGGCTTGTGATCCATAAGCTAGCATGAATGGGGTCTCTCCAGTAGAGGTCCTCGCTGTCGTCATGTATGCCCATAGCACGGCATGTAACTCCTCGACCCATCTTCCTTTTGCCTCCTCAAGCCTCTTCTTGATTCCATCTAGGATTGTCCTGTTTTTAACTTATGTTTGCCCATTGGCCTGAGGTCGGCCAGGGGTGGAGAAAAATTATTTGATACTCACCCTTTCACATTACTTTTGTAGAGAGGCATTCTTGAACTGAGTCCCGTTATCCGAGATGAGGGTGTTGGGGAGACCATATCTGCATATAATATTTTTCCAGATGAACTGGAAGGTCTTCTGCTCGGTGATCGTCACCATCGGCTCCGCTTCCACCCATTTTGAAAAATAGTCAATGGCTACGATGAGGAATCGATAGTTATTGATGGCCCTAGGCAAGGGTCCTACTAGATCAATTCCCCATACTGCAAATGGCCATGGGGATGTAATGGAAGTCAGAGGCTGGTGGGGCTGGTGAGGGATGGTGGCGAATTTTTGACATTTGTCACACTTTTTTATATATGCCGCGGCGTCTTTCCCCAAGGTCGGCCACCAGTACCCCTGGGTGATCACCCTCTTCGCTAAGGATCTGCCCCCGGTGTGGCTTGAGCAAGATCCTTCGTGCACATCTTGCAAGATGGAAGGGACTTCTGAGGGATGCACACACCTAAGTAAGGGGAGCAAAAACCCCTTTTTGTACAAGGTGTCTCCGATGACAGTGAATTTTGCAGCCCTGTACCTCAGCTTCTTCCTTTCTTGCCTTGCTTCTGGCATCTCACCCTCCTTAATTTATCTGATCAGAGGGTCCATCCACGAAGCTTCCTGAGAAACATTTAGGCAATTGCTTAGTGTTCCCTCTGCGTCTTCAATAGTTGGCCGAAGCAAAATTTCTACTGGGATCGTCCTCCTAATATCTGTTCTTGTTTCCGAGGCCAACCTATCAAGGGCATCAGCACGGCCATTGTCGAGCCTAGGTACCCTCCTTAATTTAACTTCTCTAAAGCCCTTCAGTAATGACCTCACCTTCTCAAGGTACCTAGCCATCCTCTCGTCCTTGGCCTCGTAAGCTCCTAGTATCTGATTCACTACTAGCCTTGAATCACTATGGACCAAAATATGGCCGACACTAAGAGACTTGGCCAAGGAGAGGCCTGCTACTAAGGCCTCATATTCAGCCTCGTTGTTGGAGGCTTTGAAGTTGAACCTCAGGGCGTATTCAACGTCTGTTCCATCGGGTGATGATAGTATCAGTCCAGCACCACTTTCGCTGTCACAGGAGGACCCATCAACGAAGAGGCTCCACAGAGTCTTTCCCTCTGAAAAAATTCCCTCAGAGAGGGATCCCTGTCTAAATATGTATCTTCCCTCTTCGTTTTCAGTCACTTTCCTTCTAGCGGTGCTTATCTCAGCCCTATCTGCGGGTGTGTCAGCGGGTCTGTCTTGTGTATCTGTCTTCCCGAGGGTCTCACCCTTGGCCTCATCATCTTCCCAAGTGAACTCAGCCACGAAGCCTGCCAATGCCTGCCCCATAATGGCCGTCCTAGGCTGATACACAATGTCAAACTCCCCCAGCTCTATAGCCCAGGCCATCAACCTACCGGATTTTTCTGGCTTGTGCAGGACCTGCCTAAGAGGAGAGTCGGTGAGGATGACCATTGTATGGGACTGGAAGTACGGCTTCATCTTCCTTGAGTCATGGATCAAGGCGTATGCCAACTTCTCCATCCTTGGGTATATTTGCTCTGCCCCCTGGAGTGCCTTGCTGTTAAAATACACAGGCTTCTATATCCCGTCTTCGTCTCTCACAATGGCTGCACTGATGGCCGACTCTGAGACGGTGAGGTACACATAAAGTCGTTCACCTTGCACGGGTCGTGACAGCAGCAAGGGAGACCCTAAGTATGTCTTTAGGTCCCTGAAAGCCTCATCACACTCTTCACTCCATTCGAAGGCCTTCCTAAGGGTCTTGAAGAATGGCAAGCACTTGTCTGTGGCCCTAGACACGAACCTGTTCAAGGCAGCAACTCTCCCTGTGAGCCTCTGAACGTCTTTAATGGACTTGGGGGTCTTCATTTCAATAAGGGCCTTTATCTTTTCAGGATTGGCCTCGATGCCTCTTTGGTTGACAATGAACCCCAAGAACTTCCCTGCTCCGACCCCGAAGACGCACTTGGACGGATTAAGCTTCATCCGGTATTTGTCCATCGTTTTAAATGTCCTCTCCAGGTCTGCTACATGATCCTCTGCCTTCAGACTCTTAGTCATCATTTCATCTATGTAGACCTCCATAGACTTCCCAATTTGGTCTTCAAACATTTTATTTACGAGGCGTTGGTACGTTGCCCCCGCATTTTTGAGGCCAAAGGGCATGACCCTGTAACAGTATGTCCCCTTGTTAGTGATGAAGGTTGTCCTCTCCGAGTCTTCAGGGTTCATGAAAATCTGGTTATACCCTGAGTAGGCATCCATGAAGCTCATGAGCTCATGGCCTGCGGTAGCGTCTACCATCTGGTCGATGCGGGGGAGAGGGAAGCTGTCTTTGGTACAGTGTTTGTTGAGGTCTGTGAAGTCCACGGACATTCTCCACTTGCCGTTGGCCTTTGGGACAATGACTGCATTGGACAGCCATTCAGGGTAGATGACCTCTCTGATAAATTCAGCGTCTTCTAATTTTTTGACCTCGTCCCTGATGACCTCATACTTTTCTCTGGAGTAAATTCTCCTTTTCTGCTTTACCGGCTTCACTCCCTCTACCACATTGAGCTTGTGGCACATGATTTCAGGGTCAATCCCTGGCATATCTACATGACTCCAGGCGAAGACACTTCGCCTTCTCCTCAACAGTTTAATGAGGTCTTCCTTGATGTTGGGCTTCATAGACTTGCCAACTTGGACGGTTTTTTCCGTGTCATCCTCATCGAGGATGATGGATTCTACCTCTTCCGCGGCCTCTCCTTTCTTCAGCTTTGTTTCATCTCTGGGGTCTAGGGTATCAATATTATAAGTGGTCGTAACCCTTTTGTGTGCCTCCCTTTCTTCAGCGGAGTTGTAGTAACATTCTCTCGCTGTCGTCTGGTCTCCCTGAACTTCCCCCACCCCGTAAGGGGTAGGACATTTGATCATCTGATGGACCGTAGACGGCACAGCCTCAAACCCCTTCAGAGCCACACGCCCCAATATGATGTTGTAGGCCAAAAACACCTGCTGATCCATCACAAAGAAACTTACCTTCTTGGTGAGCCATCTCGGCCACTCGTCCCCCATCCTCACATCGGCCTCATATACCCCAAGGGGATGAACCTTTTCCCCACTGAACCCAATCAATGGATGATGGTAGGGGACGAGTCTAGCATGGCTGAGACCCAAGGATTTGAAGCATGGCCAAAACATCACATCTGCAGAGCTACCACCATCTACCAAGATCCTCGGCACCTCACATTCGTGCACCCTGGTAGTGATGACGAGAGGGTCATCATGTGGGGCTAAGAGGCCTTTGAAGTCCATTCTTGAAAATCCCACTATCAGTGTGTCCATATCAACCTTCTTCCTCTTTTCTGACTTGACCTCCAGGGAGGTTGCGTGTACCGTCTTCGTCACTGCCTTGGCCTCAGCCACATGGGCCTTCCTGTCGGCGACCTCAGACCCTCCTCCTGCAAGACCCCCGAAGATCATTCCCACTCCGAGTGAGATCATATTAAGCCTCTTGACAGGGCCGTGGTCGTCTCTCGACGGGAGGTCAGGGTCGTCCTCATCATCAGAAGGGTCGTCCCCTCTTTTTTGAGGACCTTCTCTGCATGCATCGCCTCGTTTCTTTCTGGGGTCGTCCCCTCGGCCCCTCTTGAAGGCGCCTTTGTCGACGTACTTTCTGAGCTTCCCTTCCTTCAGCATCTTCTCAATCTCATCTTTCAGAGCAAAGCATTTATCCGTTACGTGGCCGTGGTCTTGGTGAAATTCACACCACAGGTTTTTATTCCTCTTGCCGGGGGCTTCCCTCAGCTTCTCAGGCCACTTCAGGGACCGGTCACTCTTTATCTCATTGAGAATCTGTTCACAGCTGACCGTCAGAGGGGTGTACCCGGTGAACTTGTCATCCGTGGACCTCTTCTTCCCCTCTTTATTCTTCTTAGGGTATTTGCTCCCACTAGCACCTCCTCTTTCGTCTTCATATTTTCCAGCCATCGCCTCTTCGGCGTTTATCACCTTTCCTGCTGTCGACAGCAGTTCAGCCATCGTCCTCGGAGGGTCTTCAGCAAGCTTCCATAACAGCTTCCCCTTTTGGAGCCCTCCAATCAGGGCTGTCATAGCTATTCTCTCCTCATAGTCTTCCACCTCCAGCTTCTCCTTATTAAATCATTCTATGTAATCCCTCAGACTCTCACTCTTCCCCTGCTTAACATAGAGCAGGTGGGTGGCCTTCATCTGTGGCCTCACCCCAAAGCAGAAGTTATGGATGAACAGGTATGCCAACTTCTTAAAGTTTTCAATGGAATTTTTTGGAAGAGACGTGTACCAGAGATGCGCAGCCCCTGTTAAGGTACCAGAGAAGGCACGACACCTCATCTCATCTGAGATAGAGTATATGTCTGCCACTGACTGATACATCTCCACGTGGTGGACGGGGTTGGTGCTCCCTTCATACCTTGGGGTGACCACAGGTGGCTTGAACTTTGACGGCGTGGGGAAGTTGACTATCTTTGCCACAAAGGGTGAGCCTATGGTGTATCCCCTCTGAAGGGGGTCTTAGCTCTTCAATATATCACCGATCTTATCCTCTAACCACTGGATTGAGTCATTCCAGGTCCTCATAGGATCGGCCTGGCTGATGTTATCCCCTGCTTCCTCTCCGAGGTGGACGGAGGGTTCTGCAGCAGGCCTGTGTCGGCTGTTCCCTTCCCTTTGGCCGTCATCTCGTCCCCGAGGTCGGCCATCTGCTGCCTCCCTCCTGGATCTCACAGCACATCTTGGCCTGGAAAACTGTTCCCGCAGGTCATTTACTAGGCCTAGCCTCTCAAAGGCCGACCCCCTGCTCAAGCGATCAAAAGCAGAGCCTCTTGGGCAATCATCAGGGTTTAGTCTCCCGCACTTTCCCCTACTGTCCTGGAGGGGTCGTACAGTATTGTTGGAGACCTCGTAAGGTTCCCAGCACTCTATAGGAGCCTCCTCTCCCTCTAGATCTCCATACCTATCCTCAGGGCAAGGGCTTTCTTGCCTCCCCAGGCGTAGACGCCGGGGGTCAGCAACATCCCTACGCCGCTGAGGGGGTGGCAGGTCTTTGCGTGGTGCCTGGGGTGGTCCCCTGGCCTCATGCTACCCTGGAGCTGCTGCCAGAGTAATCATCTCAGGTGAAACCCCTGGTGCTCTTAGTATGTTCTGGCTTAGAGCTGTGAACTGCTCCTGCATCATCCGCTGGCTTGCTGCCAGAGACTTTAAGGCTGCCGCCACATCCGCCATCTCAGACTGAGGCGGCGGCTGACTGGAACTAGGTCTTCCCCCATCATCCGGCGGGGGAAGCGGTGGTGGTGGCATCTCAGGTGCCATGTGCTTGAGCTATGAAAAGTTGAACTGAAGAAAAGACTGGTGAGCTTGGGAACCTTAGTGGGTCTCTTTCAATGGTAAAACACCTCCTCTCAGGGGGAGTGTTGGTTCACCACCAGAGTGCCCAGTGAGGTCAAGCTGTACAAAGGAAGAGATGTCTTCTCGTTCCCACAGACGACGCCAAACTGATGATGCTAAGATTTATCACCACCAGATAAGTGATAGTAAGCTCAAACAGTAGCAGCCATGGCAGCCATAGAGATGTATAAGTGTATAAGTATGTAGAAGGGGATGAGTATAAGAGGAAATAAGACTGATGTATAGTGGTTCAGCCAAATTGGCCTACATCCACTGTGAGTGTGTGATCCACTAAGTATGGGCACTAATGGCCTTGGATACAATCCACATAACCCTCTCTCTCTCTACTGTGTGTACAAGCAGAGTCTTAGCTAGGGCTACAGTTAATTGATCGATCCCTTGTAGGGTTGTAGGTGACAAGTATATATAGGTCTTGGGGGGTGTAGTGTACCCCCCAAGTATGCATGGTGCATGTGAATCATGATCTAGTCCATCCCTTGTGGACACCTGTAGATGCCAAATGATGACATAATATTCCCTCACGTGAGGGTGTGATTAGGTTATAACGGTCTCCCATGTGCCATGTGAGCCTCACGCGCACTATTCCACGCGTCTCCCAAACCACGCGCTGTGATGATGTCACCCTTGGCCTATGGGCCGAGGGCAAAGTTCCCTCCGGCAGTGAGTCTGGGCCAATTCTGGCCTCGTCCTATCGTACCCTCAGTGAGTCATCTGGAGAGTGGTGAAGGGTCGGCCCCTCGTAAGGTCGGATGGAGTCTGAAGGAGGGTCGTCCCCTCTTAGGGGTTGTATGGAGCCTGTTGGAGGGGTCGGCCCCTCGTAGGGTCGTCTGGAACCTGATGAAGGGTCGGCCCCTGAGGGGTCATCTGTTTGGAGCTAATCCTCAACTAGGCCGAGGATATAAACGGGTATATCACTTTTTATCAAAAATCCAAAAATAAATCTCATCATACGCCTTCTCAGGTTGATCGCACGCCCTTGGCCTGGCTCCCTATTGGCTTAGGTCTTGAGTTAAATCACCCCGGAGTTTCGTCCGTTCCTATACTACTTCTTCCTAGTCCGAAATCCATCCATCTTCCATGGAGAATGCAGATCAAGCACCAGTCATACAATCGGATATGACGACGGTCCTAGCTCAGCTCGTGGCCAAGATTGACAACCTCCAAGCTGAGGTCTGAGAAATGCAACAAAAGTCAAGTCTCTATTCCTCAAGAGCCCGAGGCCCTATTCCCTCATGCTATGGGTCCACCCGAGCCCATCTGGGTTCCGGAAGAAAATCAGCACGCTCCGCGTGCCCCTCCTGCTAATGGGACGCCGCCTGCCCAGCTTCCAATGCCAAACATTGCCCAACCTATGGCTAACTTGCATGTGGTTGCTGATCCAAAGGAGGAGGAATTGAACGAAGTCAAAGAGGATCTCAAGATGCTCACCAAGAAGTTTGACCGAGTCAGGATCTCTAGAAATTACATGGACTACACCCATATGTCTCCTTATCCTAAAGCAAGGTTACCCCAGAAGTTCAAAATGGAAAATATCGAGAAGTTTGGAGCGAGTGGACCCCCGATTGTTCATCTTTGCAGTTATCATCGTTCCATGACTCTACTAGGGGCTTTCGAATAGGTGATGGACCAATTATTTTAGCAAACTTTGAGAGACAGTGCTCTCCGATGGTTTTTATCTCTTGAGGAATCCAGAATCCGTAGCTGGGAGGATGTAGCCCAGGAATTCATGTCACAGTACAAATACAACGAAGAGCTTGAGGTCACCCGCCGTGATTTAGAGTTGCTCAAACAGAACTCTGGAGAATCCTTCAGTAACTTTATAGCCCGTGGAGGGAAAAAGCGGCTACATTGACTAATCGGCCGTCTAAAGAAGAATAAGCCAGCATAGTGAAGAAGAATTTCTTGCCCCATGTCCGAGCAACCATGGGAGGACAGTACTACCCCCATTTTCGAGCTCTCAGAGAAGAAGGAGTATAAATCGAAGAAGGTCTTGCTAAAACAGAAGTTGAACCAAAGAAGGTGTCTGGACAGTTCACCCCCAGAAAATATGACAAACCTGTCAGTGCCGCGATCTCAACCATCAACAACATCTCTCAACCAACCACATCATGGGCATCGGAAAGCCGCCCTGCTCCCGTCCAAAGGGAATAGACTGAGCTCCATGCTCCCCTCTCCAAAGTTTACCAAGCCCTGTTAAGTCGAAACCTTATAAAACCCCTGGATCCACGTCCATTACCCAATCCACTTCCCAGAAATTTCAAGACCGATGCTCATTGCGCCTTTCACCAAACAGCTGGCCATACCACCGACCAATGCTTTCACCTTCGAAACATAATCCAAGATCACATTGACCGGGGTACCATCGCCCCACCAGCTAATCCTAAACCAAACACTACTCATAACCCACTCTCAAATCACACTAATGCCATCTTCTTGAAAGAAAACCCAGATTTTGATCCCTCAACTCAAATCACACCCTTATACCCTCCTAAACCCCTTCAACTTTGCCCATATTTTCTCCTACACCATACTAGCCCTGCTGATCAGACGCTGTCACTCCTTACCAGAGCATGCATCATTTTCCGGACCTGTTCTGAAAGTGGAGGTATGGAATTTTCAGAGGTGTTAAACCAACTCCTAGAGTTCAGGCTGAAATTTCCCTCACAGATGATTATCGACTGCCAGAGGTTTAGTACGTTATTTATGGAAGCACGGAAATGGGCCCGAGAATCAGATAGGTGGATGGTACCAACCGACGAAATCTTCTTAGATGATGTTGTCCGAATCATGACGGAAGCATTCAGGCAAACCAACAACATTTGCAGTATCACCGAGTTACTTGACACTTTGAGGCTGCAAGGGCACCTGGTCCCTTCACCCTTACACATCCCCACAGAATGGGAAGACTTATATGAAGAAGCCAATGAGGTTATGGAATGCATTGACTTCACAAGGGAAAACAGAATTGTTGCCATCGGATGGGGGGAAGAATTCGAAGTTTTAAATGAAGAACAAGCTTCAGGAGGAAATGTCCCGATAGCTAACTTATGTGGGATGATATCATTTGAGGAACTCCTCGAAGAAATAGACAAGGTGGCAGAACAACCTGAGATTGATGAGGAAACCGGATTTAAGTTTTCCCCTTATTCAGTAAATCACATGACCAGATCTGGGAGACATTACCAGATTCCGAGCTCACTACCCGTAAATGATAAGGGGAAGGGCGTTGAAAACCTTCCTATGCCAGAAATGACCCTCGAGGAGAGAAAGATCCTCGACTCAAGCTAACATCACTCTATGGAGGCTTTTCATGTCTTCCCAGCTGCACAGAAACGCTTTAATCAAATTACTCATTGGACCTGTAGTTCCTCCTTCTACCACACCAGAAGAAGCGGTGAACCTGGTCGGATCCTTGACCTCTACCCAAATGATGTCCTTTTCTGAAAAAGAAACCCCCAAAATTGGGCCAAATCACAATCATGCACTCAACATCTCCGTCGAAATTATGGGGAGGGTTGTAACACTTTCTCTCATCGACAACGGATCCTCTTTGAATGTATGCCCACTGAGAACCTTCAAATGTTTAGGCCTGAAAGAAAGTGACCTCGCTCCAACATCCACTGCCGTGCGTGCCTACGATAATACCCGTCGTGAGGTGATGTGATCCATAAAACTTGTAATAGGGGTTGGACCTATAAACCATGTCGTCGAATTCCAAGTCATTGATATCCCGGCCTATTTTAACATGTTACTCGAACGACCCTGGCTCCATAGTATAAAGGGTGTCTCTTCCTCATTCCATCAGAAACTGAAATTCTTCGTCGATGGGCGAGTCATCACCATCTTGGGTGACGACGGTAACACCGAGGGTGCAAGCACCGGCAGTCCAATCCTTGAGATATAACATGGGTCAAATGATATGCTCCTATCAGGTTTCCATGTTGAACCATCCGTACTCCCGCAGGGGACGGTTTCAAAGAAAGGGTTTGTCCATAATATGACCCTCATGTCAATGTCAATGTGATTCAGATGTTCAGAAACATGCACTTCATGCCCAGATTGGGGCTGGGACAAAGGCAGCAGGGGATACTTGAGCCCATCGAACTGAAGAAAGCTTTCCCTCCTTGCAGCTTGGAATATCAACCATCAGAACCAGAGCTCAGAATGATCCGCCAAACTCGATCAAAGAGAGGTTTAGACTTCGTTCGAACTATCTCGGGAGATTTTTTAAATGGACGATTCATCAAAAAGGGCGAGGATTTCCCCTTTTGCGGTTTTCCAGAACCATGGTATGACCACGCAGACAAGAAGATAAAGCTTGGAATGGAGATATTTTTCCAAGACAGCTACCCATGGGCCGAAAGTTACCAATACCCGGCGCAACCGCTTATCAAAGATACTAAAGAGACTGAGGAAAGTGACTCCGAAGATTCCTTCAACCTGCAGACACTAGGGCTGACACTCTGCATGGTTCATTCAGGCACTACATCAAGGGACCCATCCCGTCTGATTAAAGCTGCAAACACACCTCTCCTCAACTAGCATGCTGCGCCAGTTCTACCTCTTGAAATACCCCTAACCCCAATGTTAACCCTATTTCTTCTATTGTTGTCTATCCTTGCTCAAATGTAATCGAGACCTCTTTTGATGAGGTTCTCAATGCTATTTTTCCTATCAATGAAATAAACGAAGATTTTTAGTATCTTGTTGTGCCTTACATTAATTGTGTAGATCCCAATCGAACTTTTGATGATGATGATTTTGCAAAAGAACAATTCTTAACTGATCTAAATAAGGTTAATAATAAACAACATAATCACGTTCAAGTTAATGAAGAAGAGACTTTTGTTATTAATCTCGATTCTAGTAGCCAACTGCGCGAGATTAGGATAGGGGCCACCCTTGACGAGCATGAGCGCGCACAACTCGAAGAATTACTAAAGGAGATCGTGGATGTCTTCGCATGGTCCTATGATGATATGTCCGGAATCGACCCCGAAATAACTCAGCACGAGATCCCCATTCTCCCGGATTACAAGCCAGTTAAACAAAAATTAATAAAACTCTGCACCGAATGGTCTCTTAAGGTCAAAGAAGAGGTGATCAAACAGTTGAACGTGGGTTTCCTTTGAGTAATCGAATATCCCACGTGGCTAACCAACATTGTACCTGTTCCAAAATCAGGAGGAAAGGTTCGAATGTGTGTAGATTACCTAGATTTAAACAAAGCCTCTCCGAAGGATGATTATCCGCTACCCAACATCGACATGATCATGGACAACACAACCAGTCATGCTCTCAAGTCATTTGTCGACGGATTTATCGGATACAACCAAATCAAGATGCACCCCTACCATAAAGAGAAAACTGCATTCATCACCCCATGGGGAACCTTTTGCTACATCGTTATGCCATTCGGTCTCAAGAATGCTGGGGCTACCTACCAAAGGGCTGCCACAACCATTCTGCACGATCTGATCCACAAGGAGGTCGAGTTTATGTGGATGATATGATTATCAAGTCCAAAACTAGAGAAGGTCATGTTCCCGCTCTCCGAAAGTTCTTCGAACGACTGCGACAGTATCAGATGAGACTCAATCCACAGAAATGCATCTTCGGCGTTACGAAGGGAAAACTCTTAGGATTCATGGTCAGTGAGAAGGGGATAGAAGCAGATCCCTTCAAACTGAAGGCTATACTTGAGATGCCGCCTCCCCGAACAGAGAAGGAAATCTGCGGTTTTCTCGGGAAATTACAATATATCAGCCGGTTCATCAGCCAGCTAACCTCCATCTGTGAACCAATCTTTAAGCTCCTCCGAAAGGATTCAACCAAGGTTTGGAACGAGGCCTCCCAAGAAGATTTTAATCGAATCAAACAATACCTAACCCAACCTCCAGTTCTCATGCTACCACAGCCTGGTCTCCCCTTGCTCTTATACCTAACCATAACCGACTCTGCAACCGGGGCTTTGCTAGCCCAGTACCTTGAGGACTCCCATAAAGAAAGAGCCATCTATTACTCCAATCGCAAGTTGGTCGGGTACGAGGTTAACTACACTACTTTGGAAAAATCATGTGTCGCACTTGTCTAGGTCACCCAAAAGTTACGACATTACATGCTCGCCTTCCCCATTAAACTTGTATCCCGAATGGATCCCATCAAATACCTGCTTGAGAAACCCGCCTTATCCAGCCGAATGGCTCGATGGTTGATGCTCCTAACCGAGTTCGATATCATGTACGTCACATAGAAAGCTATTAAAGGAAGAGCCATCTCTGATTACCTTGCTGACTACCCTATAGAAGAAGCAGATGTCTGGATCTCCGAATTCCCAGATGAAAATATCCTCTGCACCACTCAAGACCGCCTTCAATGGAAAATGTTCTTCAATGGCGCTGCCAACAAAAAGGGATATGGCATTGGGATACTTATGGTCGCCTCAGATGACTCCCACACTCCTATCACCATTAATTTGGATTTCCCTTTCACCAACAACATGACAGAATACGAAGCATGCACAGTAGGCCTCCAGGTCGCTCTCGAGAAAGGTATTCAATACCTTGATGTATATGGGGATTCTTCCCTTATCATCGATCAAGTGCTCAGAAAGTGGAAAGTCAAGGACGAAAATCTTCAACCCTTTTACGCCCAATTAGAAGAGTTGGCCTCCTAATTCCGAGATATCACCTTCCATTACCTACCCGAGCAAAGAATAACCTAGCTGATGCTCTCGCTACTTTAGCTTCCATGATCGACATGCCCGAGGGAATAACAATGACCCCCTTCTTAGTTCAAAATCAAGACAAACCTACCCATTGTTACCATATTGATCTTGTCTCCACAGAAGATCCTGAACTAACCGATTGCTGGTACTATGATATCTGGTGCCTCCTCAAACATAGTAGGTACCCCAAGGGTTCCAACAAGAATGACCGAGCTACCCTCCGAAGGCTGGCCGCTCAGTACATCATCTGTCATAAAGCACTACTCAAGAGGAATTTCGATGGAACTCATTTGCACTGTATCTCAGGGGCTGACATTGAAAAAATAATGCAAAAAATCCACAGCGGGGAATGCAGACCTCACATGAACGGTCACATGCTTGCCAAAAAGATCATCCGATAAGGCTACTACTGGACCACCATGGCCCAGGATTGCTCCGCCTATGTTCGGAGGTGCCCTAAATGCCAATAGTTCTCCAATCTCCAACATTTACCTCCGTGAGAATTATAAAACATGACTTCTCCCTGGCCGTTCTCCACCTGTGGTATCGACATCATAGGGAAAGTTACACCAAAAGCGTCAAACGGGCATGAGTTCATCCTGGTTGCCATCGATTACTTCACCAAATTTGTCGAAGCTGAGTCATACGCACTATTAAATGCCAAGAAGGTGGACAAATTCATCAAGAAGAATATCATCTGCCGATATGGGGTCCCGCACGAGCTAATGTCGAATAATGGTTTGCAATTTGAGGCAAAAGTCATAGAAATAGTCAACGAATACGGGATTCAGAGACACAAATCTTCTCCCTACCGACCTCAGACCAATGGTGCAGTTGAGGCCACAAACAAAAACCTCAAATCCATCATCAGCAAGATGATCGAAAGTTGTAGGGATTGGGCCGATCGGATCCCCTACGCCCTCTGGGGCTATCAAACCTCAACCCGAACCTCCACTGGGGTTACCCCTTACTCCCTGGTCTACAGTATGGAAGCATTCCTACCTGTGGAGCTGGAAATACCCTCGTTATGTGTCATGCTCAAAGGCAAGGTTAGTGAAGAAGACTAGTGCCAAGGCCGTCTTGATGAGCTGACCCTCCTAGATGAACGGAGATTAAAAGCTCTTTACCACATACAAGGGTACCATCGCCGAATAGCGTGATCATTCAACAAGAGAGTCAAGCACCGCGGTGTCCGAGAGGGGGATTTAGCCCTCAAAGAGATAATCGAACCCATCTGGGACCCCAGAGGAAAGTTCAAACCCAATTGGAGAGGCCCTTACATTGTGAAGAAAATCTTATCCGGCGGTACCGCCATGCTCACTGACCTAGATGGGGAAGAGATGGCTCGTCTAGTCAATTTGGACCGTCTCAAGAAATTCTACCCCTAGTCCAAAATCTCAACGCGCTACGACTCTTCTCATCCCCCTTCTATTCTAAAAAAAAAAAACTTTCTCCATTTCCCTCTACCCAGAACTACGTGGGCATGATCCTCTGCAAAAAACTATTTTCAAACAAATAAGAACTTTTTCAAAAACCCCAGAGGTACGTAGGCAGCTCATACTCCTCACATGAGCACGACCCCTTCTTTCTCACAAAAATATACTCTTTTCTTATCTCCGAGAATGACAGTTCATTCTAAACATCTGCTTGAACAAAAGGATTATGTATGCCTTGGCGATTGGTATAGATAATTCAAAATGCAAAACTCATCAAAAGGCACAGTTGGATGATCAGAAACTTATTTATTTCATTAATAAGAAATTACAGTACGAATTACATAAGAAAAAGGAGCAGATAACTTCCTTCCCCCCTACTACCATAAAAACCAAATAAAATCCCCCACATCTGTTACATAAATAAACTCCCCAGGAGTCCTACCCACAACTACCCGAAGAGCCTGCACCCTCATCATCCACGTCCTGAGGACCCCAATTTTCCCCCGTCTGAATGGAGTTCCGCGAACACTCCATGGACCGATGAGCCTTAACCATCTTCGAAAAGACCACAACACCCCCTTCCATGGAGTCAGATAAAACAAACCACCTCCGACCGGTCTCTACTGCCAACATCTTGCTGACTACTTCCCTCCACAACCACTTCATATAATCTTTGGGGACATGGCAAACCTTCCCAACAGACTGAGAGGGACGGGTTGATGGACGCCGATTTTCCCATAGAGATCCTAGCAACAGACGCAAGCGCTCAGTCAAATCTTCTACTGGAAAGAAATTTGAGGTCCGAGGGGGCACGACCTGCGCCCAGCCAAATTGGCGCAAAAGTCGCCAAGGGAAATAAAAAGAGGTCTGCTTGAGACCTATCAGCCGCACATATGAATATTCTCCTAGCTCCAGAATAGGCTGCAACTGTCCCCACCAAGGCACGGACCAATACATCCCACGAGCCTCGTACTTCACAAGCCAATTCTCCCAGTTATCAACATACAGGCCCATGCGGATGAAGTAGTGCGAAAAGAAGTTGGGTATATCCAACAAAGGATATTCTGGAGGAGTCGACAAGCGGAATCTTTCAGATAACCACATGAACAACATCACAGGGCTACCCCTTAAAAAGTCGGAACGACCTTCTCTCCAGGCATCAAGGCCATTCAAAGTCTCCGCCAATATTACCACCGCAGGATTACGATGATATGACATCCATGAGGTAATGGCTGCAAGTTGTGGGTCCACTCGCACCTCCCCAGTCACCAACAGTAATTTTGAAACCAGGCCCAGAACAATGGCTCCAGCATAGCCAGCATCACTTACTTCCTGCGAACGCACGGACTGCAACACCGCTGGGAGAGAGATCATCCCTCTAGCAACCAGTGACCTGGCCACCGAAGGCGAGATATGAAGAAGCCCGGCCAACAAATCCCTAGGAGAATGGGAAAATTCGGGTAAAGCTGCGGAAACACTAGGATTCACGCCCAGTATGACAGAAAACTCCTCGTAGGTAGGACAAACTTCTTCCAGCCCAAAGAGGAATACATGGTCTTCTGGGTACCAAAATTGTACTGCCGCCATCAGCATATTCCACTCAAAAGGTCGATTACGCCACAAGGAGACTCAACGCATATTGAAGGCATCATAGTCGACATTATAAGAGCACATAGCTTCCAAGGCTTCGAGGTAATTGGAAAACTCGATGCTACCAGGGAGAGCCATCTTGCAAGACTAAAAGATGATGGGTGGGTATGAAGAATGTAAAAGGTGTGAGGAAAACACTCCACCCTTCCCCCTTTTTATACTAAAAAATCCTCACAAGGGACATAATCCCGGCAAAAATCGGAAGGAACCCTACCCCATAAGGTACTAAAGGTTGAAGAGGGTACCAATCAAAGCTTTCAATTGATGGGACTGGACTGAACTGCCGATAGGCAGGCCAGGGTGCTTGCCGATTGGCAACCCCCCCATTTTTGGAAATCTCCCT
Organism: Sambucus nigra; assembly: GCA_949130495.1. Taxonomy (NCBI): domain Eukaryota; kingdom Viridiplantae; phylum Streptophyta; class Magnoliopsida; order Dipsacales; family Adoxaceae; genus Sambucus; species Sambucus nigra. The sequence continues at coordinate 121,121,602 of OX422222.1, read as the reverse complement.
TTTTCCTCTCTTGTCAAAATCAAAAAAATAAAAAATCGATATTCTCAACAGAATTTCAAAATCCCTTTTCCTCCTTATATAATTCCCTTTTTTTTAATTTCCTCCATTCCTTCTTTCAGAAAACTCCATAAAAATAAATTGATGTTCTCAAAAGAATTTCAAGAATCCTGCTTTCTCCTTACAGGATTTCCCCTTTTAATAAAACAACTTTCCTTCGAAAAATTCCAAAATATTCATTTTTATGGTCTCAGCATCAAAGTTAAAAAGCACATGTACATGCATTCATTCATCATTAAAATAAAAGATATCCAAGAAACTACATTGCATTGCATATAATGTTTTTTGTGTTACATCATTTTGCAGGAAATAAAGAAAAGCCAAAAACAACGGGACTCAGCCCGAACCCACATTTCACTCCCTCTCTCTCTCTCTCGAGAATTTCCATCCCAACGACGCGCTCTCTTTCCCCTACGACAAGACGACGCGCCCCCACTACCCGAGCCAGAGTCTCCCCCGGACGAGGCTGATGGAACCAAGCAAGAAGGAACAGGGACAACCTCCTGAATGTGGGCAGTCGCCGATGATATCCAGTCTCTGATGTCCCTGAGCCAAGTGGTCGACACCCGGATTTGCTGCAAAGAAAAGGCAGAATCAGTATCAAGCAAAAGAAATCAAAAAAAGAGGAAAAGAACTGAAAGGTTTATCGCAGGACGAAGGACGTCCTCTGTCAAGCCCAGCTCCTCCGGATCCATCGCAAGAGGACGGTGTAGCATCGGCACTGTCCCTCCATCAACCCGTCGGATGTTGTACGAAGGAGTGTGCAGCCGAACAAAAGGGACCTCTGAGGTCGCCGCAGGTGCCGACGGACCGCCACCATTGTGGGAAGACCCCACCGCCCGACTCGAACCAGCAGGAGGGAAAGGCAAAGCGTCATGTATACTGGGCGCCATCAACCAGCTCGTCACAAAGTCCATATAGTCATACGGCGCAGCCGTATCAGTATACAATGCATAGGACTCGTCGATCATCGGCGCGACCCTCTCATCCTCCAACAACTGCCGCTCCCGCCTCATAGATATAGGAGGCTGCACGGGAGGCACCACCACCTCCTCCTCAGCGATCTCATGAATCACCCTTTCCCCGAGGTACTAAGAATGGCCGAACTCATGCGCCAATAAACGCCTCATCTGCGCGTTCACCCCAGTCACCCCCGTATCCTAAATGGCGGTCCCCCAAGGATAAAAGGTCACCTGAAAATCCCCAAGCAGGAATAAGTCAATACAAAATCAGAAGAGGCAAAAAAAAACTAAGCCTGAAACAGAAAGAGTCTTACCCTACCACTGGTCAGGTCATTCAAGACCTGACGCACCGCCTCCAGGGAGAGAGATCCCTTCGACTGTCGGTTGGCCTTACACCATCTATACAAGCGACAGAAGTCCCCGACGGTGTCGTCCTTCAGAGAAATAAGCTGGGTGTTGCACCCAATCACCTCATAGAACCACATCTAAATTCACGAGCAAAAAGAGACGCATAAGGAAAATGTGAATGCATGAAAGGAAAATGCGAATGCATGAAATGGAAATGCGCAAAGTAAAGAATACCTCAAGGAGATACGTGGCTCCAGTAAAAGTCTGCCGGCAGCACCTGTTGAATGCATCCAGAGAAGAATAAAGGGTCGCCAAGGTCAGACTCCCCCAATCATAGAAAGGGATGTTCGAAAACATCCTTAAGTATGGCAGAAACCACAAATGGACGACGTCGCCGCTCGACGCCACCATGAAACCTCCCAGCACCAACAGAATGAACAATCGGGCCATCTGCCTCACTTGCAGCCCATCCTCCACATCAACCACTCTGCTCAGCAAAACATCCTTCAGCAAGGACAACTGGATAGAATCTCCAGAGACTATCCTCCTCACATCATCGAGTGACGCATACACCGCCTCCGGCCTCACCCACAAAGAGCAATCCACCTTTATCTGCTCCCCCTCACAATCCAGCCCCAGCAGTTGCTGCACATCTATGGGAGTCACCGTCATCTCCCCGAAGCCAAAATGAAAAGTGTGGGTAGTGTCCCACCACCTCTCCCCCAAGGCACACAAAATTGTTGTCGAACGAGGCGTCTCATCCGGCGCAACTGCCAACCTCCCAAAACCCGCTGATGATACCATTCAGCACACCACGAGTGGAAGATGCTCCCAAACATCCCTAAGCCCCGTCGTCCCACGGGCACGCATGCTCTGCAAGGAAATATCCGACTGGCAAAAGGAAAAATTCAATTAACGGTAAAAAAAAAGGAAAAATCACCCAAAAAGGAAAGAATGCCAAAGGTCAGGTTACTTATATAACCATTGGGAATCACTCTCGAAGAGCGATGACGCGATGACTCCCGCAGCAAGGTCCACCCATCCGCCACGGGCTCGAATGCATCAAAGGCATTCTCGTTTCCCAAAGCAAGAGGCACCCTATCCCTACATTCAACATTCGCCCAGTCATCAACGGTCAACCACTCCCGGTGGATAGCGGTGCTCATAAAAGAGGCCATTTCTTGAAGATCGAAATGCTAGATCAATTCGCAGAGAGAAATCGCAGAAAGAAAGAAGGCAAGAAGCTGTGGAAAATGAGGGGAATTTGCCTCCTTTATATAGGAGGCCAAACTCCATGCCGATGGGCACTGTCTCCTCCCCTTCTCGAGGCAACCCAAAAGTCCGTGCCACTGCCGAATGGCACCTCTCAGTCTATGCCGACCGGCACCCCCCCTTAAAATTTTGTACAAAAATTCCCAGAAAATACCAAGAAGCCTCGAAAACTCCCTAAAAAATTCCTAAAAATCCCAAGAGGGATTTAGAACGTTTTCATCAAGAAAATTTCACACTCCTTCAGGTGACACACCCTTTTCCCCAATGGAGCCCTCAAAATCCAAGCGATTGACCTCTCGGGCAAGGCGCCCGAACCACCTAACCACCTCCTCATCAGACTTTACAAAATACCTCCCCGACCATCGGCTACCCGGTGCGATACATTATCACATGGTACTTTTTCCCAGCAGAAATCAGAAGAACCACTCGCCACGAGCGATCTCTTCCAAGGGGCAATCCAAATGTTCCCCAGATCCTTCATCGTTCCCCAACGGAACCTCAAATCCAATTCTTATCCCCCAAATGGAACCCCTCTTCCCCAGCGGAATCCTAAAAAATGAAGTGAAAACTCCTCCCGGCAAAGCTCTGAAAAATCCCTAAGGATCACATGATCTCTTCCCCATCGAAATTCTCTTACAGCACCCAAAATAGGTTGTTCTCCCCTACGAGGTCTCCTAAAAGGCTTCCCCCGACTATCAGCTCCCCAGCTCAAATTGAAATCACAAAGCTCTTTCTCCAGCGAAATCAAAATACAATCTATATCTACTCTTGGGTCAGCATTGGCCCCGGTCTTGGATCGTCACCTTAGTTAGGTCAGAATTGACCTCAATCCTCGGTCGTCACCACTCTTGGGTTAGAATTGGCCTCGGTCTTGGATCGTCACCTTAGTTAGGTCAGAATTGACCTCGGTCCTCGGTCGTCACAACTTTTGGGTTTGAATTGGCCCCGGTCTTGGATCGTCACCTTAGTTAGGTCAGAATTGACCTCGGTCCTCAGTCGTCACCACTATTGGGTCAGAATTGGCCCCGGTCTTAGATCGTCACCTTAGTTAGGTTAGAATTGACCTCGATCCTCGGTCATCACCACTCTCGGGTCAGAATTCGCCCCGATCTTGGATCGTCACCTTAGTTAGGTCAGAATTGACCTCGGTCCTCGGTTGTCACCACTCTTGGGTCAAAATTGGCCCCGGTCTTGGATCGCACCTTAGTTAGGTCAGAATTGACCTCGGTCCTCGGTCGTCACCATTCTTGGGTCAGAATTGGCCCCGGTCTTGGATCGTCACCTTAGTTAGGTCATAATTGACCTCGGTCCTCGGTCGTCACCCCTCTTGGGTTAGAATTAGCCCCGGTCTTGGATCCTCACCTTAGTTAGGTCAGAATTGACCTCGGTCCTTGGTCGTCACCACTCTCGGATCAGAATTGGCCCCGGTCTTGGATCGTCACCTTAGTTAGGTCAGAATTGACCTCGGTCCTCGGTCGTCACCGCTCTTGGGTCAGAATTGGCCCCGGTCTTGGATCGTCACCTTAGTTAGGTCAGAATTGACCTCGGTCCTCGGTCGTCACCGCTCTTGGGTCAGAATTGGCCCCGGTCTTGGATCGTCACCTTAGTTAGGTTAGAATTGACCTCGGTCCTCGGTCGTCACCACTCTTAGGTCAGAATTGGCCCCGATCTTAGATGGTCAACTTAGTTAGGTCAGAATTGACCTCGGTCCTCGATCGTCACCACTCTTGGGTCAGAATTCGCCCCGATCTTGGAACGTCACCTTAGTTAGGTTAGAATTGACCTCGGTCCTCGATCATCACCACTCTTGGGTCAGAGTTGACCCCGGTCTTAGATCGTCACCTTAGTTAGGTCAGAATTGACCTCGGTCCTTGGTCGTCACCACTCTTAGGTCAGAACTGACCTCGACCCTCTGAATTGGTCACCCTCATTTCCTTAGGTCCTCAGAGCTGACCTCAAACCTCTGAATCGATCACCCTCGCTTCCTTAAGGCCGCAGATTTGGCCTTGATCCGCAGAATTGATCATCCCCAGCATACTTCCTAGGTCCTCAGAATCGACCTCGACCCTCTGAATCGGTCATACTCCCTTAAAAGGCATCATGCGGTGTCTAATCTACGGCTATCATTTGTTTCAAACTCACCCATCGAGGGGCTCTGTAGACACCCCATTCTGTTACCCCTTAACCCTCCTTAGGTCCTTAAAACCTCCCTTCATCACTATAAACCCAGGTCACGTCCCGAGTACTGACCTGGAGGCCATCGGGCACACCCCGGCTCAGTTTGACCCAAAAGTCAAACTCCTCATCTCGACCGAGACTCAATGAATCTTCAAAGGGCACTGCATCTCCTTTCCAACGATCTGCCCCATGCACGATTTCGACTTACCATGCAGATGAACGCGCCATTTGCATCTGAAACTAGACCCAGAGGCCACCGGGCACTCCCGGGCTCTGTTTGACCTAAGTCAACCCTTCAGATCGACCGGGGCTAAATGAATCTTCGAAGGGCACTGAATACCCTTTCTAACGGTTAATCCCGTGCACAATTCTGACTTTCCATGCGGATGAACGATTCGTTTGACTCCGGGAAGCCACCGAGCTCTTCCCAGGTCCGGTTGACCAAAGTCAGCTCTCCAAAATAAGTCAAACTCTTTGGAATGTGAAGTACATCTCCTAACCTTTCCAACGGTATGCCCCGTGCATGATTCAGACTTACCGTGCGGACGAATGTGCCGTTTGCGTCCGCACGATTCTCCGTCCAATGGACCGACAAACGCTTCCGAGCTACATTTGACCCAAAGTCAACTCCCGAACTCGGGAGTGGTCCAAAGGACATTCGAATGTCTATGAAATACCTTTCCAATGGTATGCCCCGTGCGCGATTCGGACCAACGGTTTGCCCTCGGCGGCCAATTTTCCGAAAAAGCCTATGGCGCACTCCCAAATGGCAGGTCCCAGATCCTACCTATCGGCACCTGCCGATAGGTACTGCCATGATAGGGCCGATCGGCAGTCCCCTGGGGTTATAAAAGGAGGCCTTGGACGCATTTTCATGGGGGGCCAGATCTGATTGAAATCTCTCTGAACGAATCCCAGAAACCTCTCTCGAAGGCAGCATGATTTCAACTTCCAAATCCCTCTTTTACCTTCACTTTTCATCATCCTTTTCATCAAACTTGGTGAATTAACCACTCTCCATCATCATCCAAGCTCAAGGGATGCTCTCCAACATTCAAGATCAAGCTCAAGATCTTCAAGAAGGTCCAACTTTCTCAAACTCTCTCTTAAATTCTCTTGAATTCCCAATAACTTGTTTTCTTACTTAGCACTTTTATTATCTCATCTCACACATCCTAATATCCTCTTTATTTAGTATTATTGCATATCTTTTATCTTCATAAAACCCAAAAAATAAGAAAAGAGGGTCTGCTCATAAATTCCAAATAAGGGATTCTCACACTTTTTCACGCTTTTCCCACAACTAAAACACTTTTTTCTACACACACCTACAAATAAGAGATCCCACATTTGGATTTATGGGATAAACCCTACCCCTTTGCTTTGTATGCGAACTACGTGGACTTTGATGCCTTTATAGTCTACGTAGGCATCTCGGGGTAAAACCCGAGACTCGAGTCCTTTCGCTCGCTTTTTCTCTCATTTTCTATTTTCTATTTTCTAAATCCATTTTTCTTATATTATATATATACTTATTCTTAGTGACGCATTACTCCATATGCGTTATCGTTCCCTTATAACGATCAACATAGGGGTAACCGCGTAAATCGTAATTTTCTAATATTACATTTATATCTTCCTACGGATGACTCGCTTTATTCTTTCCATGATACAAGTCGAGGACTCCTACCTCCATTCTATATATATACACATGCACACATCTCACGGGGGGAAACATAAAGGAAAATAGCAAATATCCATGAGAGACCGAAAGGGCGAAATGGGTGCCTAACACCTTCCCATTTTGTAACTAAGCCTCCGAACCCTTTCTGAATCATTTGGTTTTGCATGCACCAGTATGTCTTTGGACGCCATCCTTCGGGGTGGCTTCCCCTTTTTTTCTTTTGTCTGTTTTGAGTAAAATAGACTGGCGACTCTGAATCTCTCTACATTTTTCACACCTCACAAAATCGACGCCGGCCGGAGCGCTCTCCCAAGAGGGGACGCGCAGGACCCGAAGGATTCCTCCTCCCTCCGCGGAGGGGATCGGCAGGAATTGACACACACATGGTTATATAAAGTTAAATCATCATGAACATATTTTATTCATTAGTTAATTGTCTTATAACCACTTGGGAATCATCTAAATTTTTTAATTTAAAATCATTACAACTTCAAAGAATCTCTATGTGCATTATAACAACTTCATATTCCACTTAATTATTGGAACATGTGTTCTCTTACAACTTGTATCCATGTTTGGTTATAATATGCTCATTTTATTCAATTAGTACCTCTATTCCTAACATTATCTCAGTCTTTGAACCCTCATTCCAAAGCTTCCAATGGCTTAGAGAGATATATATTCTATCATATATTTCCCTTCTGGTTTATCATCACATGGATGATCTACCGAAAAATCAGCCAAGGCTTGGCCTTGTATTGCTCTTTAAGGTACATAATGTAGGAAAACTCATATAGAGATGACACCACTTACCAATTCTATTTTGAAAAATAGGTGTTGTTAATATATATATTTGATTAAATCAAACTTTTAAATGACAAACACCTTTATAGGAAATAGATAATATCTTTATTTCATAATAGCAAAATATAAAATCAAACATATCTTTTTCATAGTGGAATATCTGCATTCACAGTCATTTATAATTCTACTAAGGTAATACACAACATGCCCTTTATTGTTCTCGTAATATTTTGCTAATATAACTCCAACTGATGCCTCAGAGACTGAAATATATAGTCGTAATGGTTTGTCTTCCCTTAGAGGTGCCAAGACAAGTTGCATGGAAACATATCTCTTGATTTTCTAGAAAGCTAGCTCATGATCTTCCTTCCAATCTAGCTCCTTTTGGTATTTTTGTTGGGGTTTTATTCTTAAAACCATGTATGACGATTACTTTTAATTAAAGGTATGTCATCTCATTTTAAAGTAAGAATCATGGTTGCAAAATTTTTTTATATTAATTCAAATATATTGTTTCATATTAATGTCGGTCAATAGAGCTTAGTAGGAATTCTAGTGATGCAACTTCGGATTGATCACAAAAAGATTAAAACTCTTATTTTAGCACCATTGAATGTTCATAACCTACATAGGGACTTAACATACTATCATAACAGTTGTGATGCAATCCTAGTAATTTATCTCCAACTGCAAGAAACCAGTAAAGGTTCGGGAACTTATGAGATAGTTTAACAGAGGATTATGATCAGAACATCCTAGGAGTGTATTTAATAGGACTGCCCACGAGATTAGAGTCTAAAGGGAGGTTGTGATTAGACTCAACAAAAAATCTCACACTCTTTGTAAAGTGCACATGGGTTCTTAATCCCAATAATTAAGAGTTTTTGAATTCTTATATAGGTGCTAAATTGATTGTCATGGGTGCGATTCAATATCAGATTGAATCAAATGATTTCGCATAGTGGGTGATAATTACACAGATAGATTTGAGATTCTAATTCAAAGGAATTCCTTTTGGGGATACTTAGGATTGTGATATCCCCTTAACTTGCTTTTAAGTTTTCATTTCCAAAAGTACACCTTATCAGTGGATTATTTATAATCCATTGGAGGTAAAAAAAAAGTAAGATGTTAGTTAAAGTCAATTAATAACAAATTGACTTAACTAAGCGAGTATCAAAACTTAATGAGGGGAATCACATTATGCACCATAAATATTTTTGCAAATAAGACCTCATTATATTTGAGGATTTTTTAGATAATTAATTCGAATGCAGTCATAATTATTTAGTAGAATTAATTACGATTAAATAAAGAAATAAAATAAATTACAATAATTATAATCGGGTATTTCTTCATATTTAGTTGAATCCAATTTAACTATTTATGTTGGGTCCCTAGTGTAGTCTGAATGCCCAAGAAGTTAGGCCCAGATTCTCAAGAAACTCGGTGTGGCCTACGCCCACCCTTATATTCTTGTATATAAAGGTGTGGGAATGGGTTTTAAGGTTAATAGTCATCATTAGAGTTTGAAAGCGATAAGATAAAATACTATTCACATTTTTTTGAAGAGGCCTAGAGAGAAAGGACCATATCTCACTTGAGAGGAAGGGTACCTAGCTTTGTAAAGTATCATTTACTATAAGATTGAAGCATTACAAAAGGTTTAAAAAGGTTTTGGATATCGAAAAAAAGGTATCCCCATCATCTAGAAATACTTTTCTTCACATCAGATCACAATCGAATCTGCAAAGCTATTATTTTCTAAACCCTAGTTTTTTTCTTCAAACCTAGTTTTATCTTTGCCATCTTTCTCGTGTTTGATTAATCAAAGTTATACGACTATAAAAGTTTTATTCCACATTTATCAATCCCAATCAATTGGTATCAGAGCCTTTTATTGAGATTAATCATTCATTAGAAAGGTCAATATTATCTAAGAAAGTAAACCCTTATTTTTGCATGCTATTGGAATGGTGTATATTTGTATGATTCTGGACTAATGTTGTTTTGTATATATTCTTTGTATATAACCCATCCATCATGGTCATGCATTTGTTTTATGTTTAATTGAATCCTACGGTGGTTTATATGCATTTATTTTCCACTTCTTTATTCGATATGGTTGTAGTGATTGATGTTTTATAGTTATTTAATTTTCGATGTTTGTGGAGGATATGATGAGGGGTTGTAAGGTTTTTAAACACTTATAATTATGTAAAAGGGTTGGATTTAACGTTTGGTAAAGTTCTATTAAGTTTCATGAAGATTCAAGATGTCTATAGAGGTTTTTCATACAAACTCGAGAGGAGAATTGCATCGGATCTGGGAGGGTCAATCAATCGACCCTGGGTAGTCGATCGATAGACTACTCCCCTGTCGGCATACTTATTTTACCTTTTTAAGGTGGTTTTTGGGGGGTCGTTTTATGGTGGCTCTTCTCGAGAATTGTTCTTCACACCAGAGGTCGATATTCCAATGATCATGACTGTCAAGAACCCTCTTTTGTGAATAATTTTACTTTAAGTTGGAGTATTGCCCATAAATAAGTCTTCTTCAACTAGGACTCTTGGATTTGATGAAGTCTGCATCAAGTTGGACTCTTACTTATAATAAAATCTTCATTTTAAGGACATAATTTTATAAATGTCCGTTTATAATCTAGGAATTTTCTATGTGTCCTAGACCACAACAAGTATGTTGTATACCACAACATTCGGCATGTCAACACGATTATCCATAATGGCCTCTATCCGAATTCAAAGCTTCACGCACTCATCGTCTTCATACATGTGTAGTGCAACAACATTGAGTAACGTGCAACGTGCGTCTTTAACTATTCATACTAACTCCACTCTCTTTAATGGTATAATGTTTAATTTGGAGTTTTTAATGTTTTCATATTTATTTGGGAATTTTTCTAAAATGTTTTTATCGAAATAAGTTAGGTTTTATAAGTCAAAATTAATTTCTAAAAACCTGTTGGCGAATTTAGAATTTGACTCTTCAGTCATTCAAGCGACTAAGCTATATTGTTCAAACAATAGGTTGATGTCATTCAAATGACCTCATCCAACAACATTTCATGTAACGAGATAGGTCGCTCAAACATCGCTTAAAGCAGTCATCAAATGAAACCATATTGTTTTTGTATTTTTACCTCATTTGATAGGTCGCACGATATGGGATCAAGCGACATCTGATGCCATTCGAGTGACATCCCTATGTCATTTGAGTGATCGCGCCGACTTAATTTTTTTATAAATACCTGATTCTCAGCTAGATTTTTCAAGTCTTTATAACTCCGTTTTTATACAGAACAAATGCGATTTTAAGACTCCATCTTCTAAGTTTTAAACATATTTTGATTCACCAAAACTTCCCAAATATTTATGTGAATCATTTTAAACCCTCGTTACTTATTCTACTCATTCTTGGAGTACATCTTGTGAAGAAAGGTTGTCTTCACAGATGACCCTTAGAGACCTTGTAGGATCTCTTATAGACGACAACGAATAGATGCCTGTGGGTATTTGTTTGTTACAAGCTGTATCTCTCTGCATTTGTAAGTTTTGGTTTACATAATATAGTATAATAATAAGGTTTTGCACTTCTGGGGGATTTTTCCTCAAATCTGTGTTTTTTATTTTGTGCATGCTTAATTACGTATATTCTGTTAATCACAATTAGATGCATGAGCTAGGGTTTTAATTAATAACTAGTCATAAAATTGGAATTTAGTTAAACAAGTTTATTCATTGATTGCTAGCGCACTCTCAAATTGTTATTAAAGACAATTACACTATTATACTGTGTAATTTTTCCACAAAAGTTTTCTGGGTATCAATTTTTTGTCTAAAAATGATATTTGGAAAAGCGCAATTTCAATGAAAAACTTATATAATCGAGTGCCAATTTTTTACTAGACAAACTATGCATATTGGAAAGCCCGTATGAAATATCACTTGAAGGCCATTAATGAATGTGTTTATGTTGTATGTGAAAGTGGGTGGAATCCTCCCTCTGTCATCATAGAAAATGTGACATCTTAAACCGTTGTCAAACTGGATTGAGGAAGAATTTAAATGGAGCACATATAACTCATATGGGCTAATTTCAATTTTTGGAGCCATCACACGACGAGTTCTGGCGCATCATGACATATACCATGTCAAAACAAGCATGGGATGTTCTTCAACTTACCCATGAAGGCACTAATGCGGTTAAAGAGACTAAATTTCAAAATCTAACTACTCAATTTGAAACAATTACCATGCTTGAATATGAGTGTTTTGATGAATTCTATGCTCATTTATCTGATATTGTTAACACTAATTTCAATTTTGGTGAACATATTCCTGATGATAGAGTAGTTAAAAATATTTTGAGATCATTGCCTAAGCGTTTTACTCCTAAACTCACTAAGCTAAATTCTATAGGAAAATTGAGTAGTTTGAACTTAGAAGAACTAGTAGGAGACCTCCAGACTTATGAAATTGACATGTTTCCTAATACGATTAAATCAAAAGATAAAGGGGTAGAACTTACAACCCATGCTAGAAAAAGTAAGGGGTTAGCTAAAAAGAGGGGTGAATCGTCTAAGAGAAAAGAGGAAGAGACGTTAAATTCAGAGTTTGATTTTGATTTAGATGATTTGGCTTTGTTTGCAAAAAAATTCAAGAAATTTCTCAAATTGAAAAATAATGGCAATTTCAAAGATAAAAAGAATTTTGAGAAAAATAAAAATGGAAAGAAAAATGAGAAAGATAAAAAGTACACGCCTAAAAGAGGCGAAGAGAGATTTTATGAGTGTAATTGTAGAGGTCATACAGCTTTTGAGTGTCCAACTAGGTTGAAATGTCAAGACAAAGGCAAAGCTTCTTTACCTTAGTGAGATAGTGAGGTCGTGTCTGTGGATTCTAGAGATGAGTCACCGCATGAAAGTAACTTCACTTCATTCATGGATAGTTATGTGAGTACTGATAGTGAAACTCACGACGATGAGGATGGTACGGCACAGGGAAACCCTGATGGTGAAAGTGTTATGAGTGAGAGGGAGGATGTTGCAAGTGCGAGCGATATTGATCTACAACTCCAAAACATAATAAAGCTTTAGCTTTTAGGATCATTGCCTTAGAGAAAGATTTGGGAGAGACGAGAGAGAGAGATAGGGAGTCCTCCATTAGCACTACCTTAAGAGAGAGAAAATTTGTGTTCAGAGAGAGAGAGAGTTTGTGTAGAGAGAGAAAGTCAGTTTAAAGAGAGAGGGAGACTACTTGGAGAGATAGAAAGATGTTTTGTGAAAGAGAAAGGGAACTTAACCAAGCAAGAGCCTAGTCTTACGAGTGAAATCCAATCCTCCATGTATTCTCGAAAGAAACTTAAAGCCCTTGTTTCCCAACTCACTCATGACCTTGAGAGAGACCGGGAGGTCAAGCTAAAGATAGAAGACAGATTTGGAAAGATGGGGAAGATGCTCCTCACCCTTGCTACAGGGTTTGGTGAAGGGTGGGGGTTAGGTTTTAATGGTGCTTCCACATCTCATGTTACATCGAAACTAATTTCAGAATTTACTGGGAATTCATACAGCCATCAACCAAAACCACAAAGAAGAGTTCGTCTAAGAAAAGCAAACCAAGATCGACCAAAGAAAGTGTATGTTTATACTTACTGCAAGAGAAAAGGCCACCTTTGGGAGTTTTGCTATAGTTTGAGTTGGATATGACGTATATATGCTCCACCACATACCACTAGATATGTTACTAGTCTTAGAGAACATGTTGAGTTTCAAGTCACCATGTCACAGAGTTTAAAGGAAGAATTCCAACGGATATCTTTTCCATTAGTGGATGCTTCCAAAATCCCAGTTAGAACCAACAATGACAAGGGTAAACATAAGGTTACCATTTCTTGGGTACCTAAGCACGATGTAAAAGATCTTGTTGTTCATGTTGCTCTTAAGGAACATAATATCTCATAGTGGTAATTTGATAGTGGGTGCTACAGGCATATGACATGTGATGTCTAATTTTTTTACCTACTTAGAGGATCGTAATGAAGGTAAAGTGAATTTTGGAGATTGGAGAAATTCTGGCATAGTAATATGAGGTATATTAGAGACACCCAAATTTCCTAAGCTAAAGAAGGTTTTGTATGTCAAAGGTTTAAAAGTGAACCTTCTCAGCATTATCCATCTCTGCAATGTTGACTTTTCATTAAGGTTTGACCAGAACGAGTGCAATGTTTATGATCAAGTCGGTAAACTTCTATTGAAAGGGGTGAGGAGTGAAGATAATTGTTATGAGATTGTGCATAAGTCCTCATTTGTCTACAACAATGGCACGATCACTCCTATGGATTTGTGGCATCATTGTCTAGGTTACGTGAATTTTAGATATTTGGAGAGATTACCTAAAAAGGACCTAGTATGTAGCTTATCGTCACTTGGGCAGCTGACTTTCGTGGTTTGTCAACCCTGTTAGTTGGGAAAGAAAGTTTGTAATCCCTACAGGAAGTTGAATTCCATTACCACTTCACGAGTGCTTGAGTTGATTCACATGTATCTTATGGGTCCTACTCGTACTGATATTTTGGGTGGTAAGAGATATATCCTTGTGATGGTAGATGATTTCTATCGTTACTCTATAGTAGGTTTTCTGACAAATAAATTCGATATTATAGAGTTTCTTACGATCAAGTGTTGTGTCCTACAAAATCAATATAGTCTAACTATCAATATAATGCGTAGTAAAACGACACTGAATTTATTAAAGCAAGGTTAATCTTTATTGTGATAGCCTTGGGATCAAACATGAATTTTTAATCGTGAAGACTCCTTAGTGAAATGGGATTGTTGAGAGGAAGAATTGAACGATTCAGGGGATGGCTAGATCTATGCTTCTGGGTCATAAAGTTTCTAAGATATTTTAGGAAGAGGCTATGTTTACCATGTGCCACACGGTGAATATGGTCTACCTTCGTCCACACACTCTTCAGACGCCTTATGAATTATGGACAGGAAAGAATCCTAACCTTTCATATTTTGTGTCTTTGGGAGAAAATGCTACATCCTATAGGATACAGAGTAATTAGTAAAGTTTTAATCCCGAAGCGATGATGGAATATTGTGAGGTTATTCATTGACAAGTAGAGCATACCGAGTTTTTAAGCTAAGTAGCTCTAAGGTTATGGAGTCAATAAACATCATCGTGCAAGATGATGAACCGTCGACATTTGTTGATTTTAGACTTTTGTGTTAGGATGATACACTTCTAGCAGATGATCGCATTGTCCCTCACATATCTAGGTTGTACCCTACCCCTGACTTAGGGAACACACCTGCTTGGGTTCGCAAGAGTCATGACCCTTCTACCATTTTAGAAAATCCCACCTTATGAGGCTTAAGTTCGTCCATTTACTACTTTCCATCGCATGTCATCTACGCTTGAAGTTATATCAAATGAATGTCAAGAGTGCCTTTCTGAATGGCATTCTATAGAAGGAGGTCTATGTGGAACAACTGAAAGGGTTTGAAGATCCTAAGAACCCTAATCACATCTATTTTTTTAGAAAATCTCTGTTTGGTTTGAAGCAAGAACCCCATACTTGGTACGAGAGGCTTACTTCCTATCTCTTAGCCCGTGGCTTGAAGAGAGAAGGAGTTGATAAGATATTGTTTGTTAGGATAGAATATGGTCCTATTTTAGTTACCCAGGTACATGTGGATGACATAGTCTTTAGATCCACATGATATGCTCACGACTTTGAGGAGGAGATGAAGAGTGAGTTCGAGATAAGCATGGTTGGTGACCTTACATTCTTCTTTGGTCTCCAGGTTCGTCAGCTAGAGGATGTGATGTTCATTTCCTAATCCAAATATGTAAAAGACATCATGAATAAATTTGGTTTAGACTCCGCTAAGCATGCACGTACACCAATGAGTACTTCAACTAGGCTTAACAAGGACACTTCAGACAAGGATGTAGATCAAACCTTGTATCAGAGTATGATTGGAAGTCTTCTCTACTTGAATGTCAATTGTCCTGACATCACCTTTAGTGTCGGAGTCTGTTCATGATATCAGTCATCCTCGAAAGAGTCATACTTACTCACTCTTAAACGTATTATCAAATACGTGAGTGTGACTCTCTCATACGGCATTTGGTATTCCTTTGATACTGACAACCATTTATCCTCCTATTCGGATGCCAATTAGGGCAAGGACGCAGATAGATGTAGGAGAACTTATAGTGGGTGTTTCTTCTTTGATTATGCTCTTGTCTCTTAGTTAAGCAAGAAGTAGAACTCTATCCCTTTGTCGACTGTGGATAATGAGTATATAGCTGCCGGGAGCTGTTGCACGCAACTTCTGTGGATGAATCATATGTTGGATGATTATGTGTTATCAGAAGACACTATGACTATTTCTTGTGATAACATGAGCGCAATACACATATCCCGCAATCCAGACCAACATTCGAGCACAAAATACATTAGGATACGCGAGTACTTTATCCGTGACTTTTGTGTCTACCGACCTCTGGTTAGCCGATACTCTCACGAAGCCTTTAGACTCCCTTAGATTCCAAAGTCTTAGGAAGTCTTTAGGAATTTACACAGTTGGTTGAGAGGTGGTTATCATGTCTAGAATATGATTCATATTTCATGTTCATATCATATTATTCCTATTTCTAGACTGTATCATATGTATCTTTTTTTCATTATTTACATTTTTAGAAAAATACAAAAAGATTTTCTATTTTTGAAAAAATAAAAAATCCAAAAAGATTTTGTTTTTGATAAATTTTTTAAATAGGCAAAAAGTTTTTCTTTTTATAATTTTTTTTAAAAGAACATAAAAAGATTTTGTATTTTGTTTACACCTTTTTTGGATGAACATTTAAGATAACCAAAGTCACAACTTCATTTCTATATTCCACGTTACTGTTTGATAGTGATTTGAGATGATACATCATTTCATCAATGTGCTTTATAATGTATGGAGTCATTGAGATGTGAGTAATGATATATTTCTACATGTTTGGCTCCTTTCCCACTTTAATGCGTACATGCACAGTTTTATTTGAATTTTTTACTTGTCTATCATATGTATGTTTGAGTGTTTCCATTTCAATTCTATCTATATGACGAACGAAATGAGATAAAATGAGAATAATAATAGTAGTGCATGTAAGAACCGTTTACCGTGAGGATTTATGTTGCAAAAATTGAAAAAATGATGAGTGTTCATGAGAAAGGGCTGTGAGTGAATAATAATCATGTCGTGAAACCCACGTTTAAAAGAGCCGAAGAAAAAATTAAGGAGATAAAAAGAATCATTGCCAAAAATGGGCCAATAGGATTTCTATAAGTTGAGAAAAATAAATATGAATATAAATTTAAAAGATCTTGGTTGTGTTTGTATATCAACGTCTTTGCACTTTCTTAAAACTCTCGAAAAATCATTACATAGTTTTGGACGTTATTGGTGTGAAAATCACTTTGAACTTTGATTTGTTGATTAGATTGAGTCAATTTCTTATAATTCCACTATTTTATACCTAAGGATGATATTGAGTTAATTCTTTAGGAATATTCGAAATTCATCGTGCACATTTGTTATGTTTATTTGCATTGATTTTCCTATCGAATATGCTCACATCCCTACAGTTACGCTATCACCAACTTGGTCATTTTAGTGTTCTTTCATAGTGTGATTCTTTGTTGCATCTTTTAGCTTTTTTTGTTCGAAAAATTTTGAAAAATTCAAAAAGAGAAGTTTATTACCTTGTGACACTCTCCATATGCATTTCTTTGTGTTCTTCATATTTGTCTGTTTGGGGACATCATAAAAAGGGGGAGTATGAATTATGATGGAGATGTTTTGCTTGCTTATTTGATTTGGTAATGATGTGATTAAGCTTAATTGACATTCATATTTGCTTGTCATTATATTTCAAACTTTTGCGCGTCACGGGTATCATTTCTTGTCTCATGTGCATAAGTAAAAAATTGAGGAACCTTTGCACACCCTGATGATGACAAAGAAACATTGGATTTTTGAAGCTTTGAAGACGTTGAAGATTTTTTAAGATGTGTTATTTAGTATTTACAATTTTTGGGTTTATGGGGATATTAAATTGTATGTCATTAATTTTTAGTTTGGGTAACATAATTCGGATATTTTTATGTATGTACTGGCATAGACATAGGGGGAGATTTGTGAGGACGTGATTTTATAAATATTCTTTTAGAATGTAGGTTTTTTTATTGTTTCCTATATCATAACAAGTATGTTGTATACTGCTACATTCGACATGTTAACACGATTATACATGACCGCTTCTATCCGAATCCGAAGCTTCACGCGCCTATCATCTTTATACGTGCACAGTGCAACAACGTCGAGCAACGTGCAACGTCCTTCTTCAACCATTACCACTAACTCCACTCGCTTTAATGGTGTAATACTTAATTTGGAGTTTTTAATGTTTTCGTGTTTATTTGGGAATTTTTCTAAAATGTTTTTATCGAAATAAATTGGGTTTTCTTAGTCAAAATTAATTTCTACAAATATATTGGCGAACTTAGAACTTGAAGCTTCAGTCGTTCAAATGGTTAATCCATGTCGTTCAAATGGTTAAGCCATGTCGTTCAAACAACCTCATCAAGCGACATTGCATGTCACGAGTTAGGTCACTCGAATGTCGATTGAAGCGGTCATCCAATGAACCCATGCTGTTTTGGTATTTTTACCACGTTTGATTGGTCGCACAATATGGGATCAAGTGACATCTGATGTTGTTCGAGCGACATCCATATGTCGTTCGAGAGACCACGCCGACTTAATTTTTTTATAAATACCTTATTCTGTAGCTAGGTTTTTCAATTCTTTACAACTCCGTTTTTTTACAGAGTAGCTACGATTTTAAGACCTCATCCTATGAGTTTTAAACCTCTTTTGATTCACCAAAATGTCCCAAATATTTATGTGAATCATTCTAAACCCTTGTTACTCAATCTACTCATTATTGGAGTTCATGTTATATAGAAAGGCTGTCTTCATTGCTGACCCTTGGAGGTCTTGCAAGATCTCTTGCCGACGATAATAAACCGACACCTGCGAGTATTCATGTGTTACAACAATCTGTATTATTCTGTATTTGTAAGTCGTTGTTTACGTAATAAAGTGAAATAAAAAGTTTTTACCTCTTTTGGGGATTTTACCTAAAATCTGTGTTTGTGATTGTGTGCATGCTTGATTATGTATATTCCGTCAATCACAATTAGATGCATGAGCTAGGGTTTTAATTAATAATTGGGCATAAAATTGGAATTCAATTAAACAAGTTTATTCATTGATTACTAGCGCACTCTCATTCATCAACAAGGATTCTTTTGCATGAAGAGTTTTACTTCATGTAAGCGTCTAGGCCATGATGGAAAAGGCATTTTATGTCTTTTCATTATTTATTATTTTTATTCATTTAATTGCTTAGTCTCATTATTTTATTATGTTGCATAATTTACATGTTAATTAAATGGAAAATTAGGAACACTTGATTTTATGGACAACATGGATTATTATTTTGATACTGGCCTATATCACTAACTTTCTTCCAAAATTAGTGGTGTTTTATCCTTCTCTAAATTGAATTGAGTCGGGGTAATTAAAATTTAAATGAATGAATTTAAATTCAAATCTTGGGAATTTTAACTTTAGAAAATTTAAATTATATTTTTATTTAAGAAATTTAAAATGAGATCAAGATATATAATTCACATAAGTAAATTTTGGAAATCACCAAGGATCTAAAATTTAGACTTTTACAATTGAATAATTATTTTTTTAAATCCTAAAAAGCTTTAAAATACTAAGTGGGAGAGGGGTTTTGACATAAAACCCATGGTCTCCATTGGTGTTTTCATAAATCAATGATGTGACTGGTTCTTCACGTCAGTTACGTTGTCCCCCTCCTATACCCATGCGGATGTAATGAATCAAGGCATCAAGGATTCATTTAAACTCTTAAGTGATAACTCCAAGAATTAGAGCATAAGTGAGTTTGACACCCCCCCCCCCCCCCCGGCCCACGAGAAAGTCCTCCACGAGCTCTAATTCGAGAAGTGAACCGATTGTAGACACTTAGATACAACTATTAATACCTTCTCCCTTGGAGTCACTATTATTAGGAGTGGGACCAAAAGTCGACGACTAATCATTATGTTAGACAGAGGCTCCTAAGATTTTTGGATAACATAATGTAAGTCTATATAGTTCAAGGTGGGATGATTTTATCTCCCCATGAGAAATCTCACATCATAAGGGAACTACGATGACTGATTAGTTTTAGAAATGGCAATTAAGGGATGCCACTTTAAAATTTAATCGACTTATTTCTCGTGTTTAATTGGAAATTAATTTTTCCATTTGATGATTCTAAGATTTCAAAATTGAATTTAGTTTTTTCTCATTGGTTAATAGTCTTAAAGGTTTTAATTGGAATTAGTTTCAAGGACTGAAAAATAAATGGACATTGCTCAAACTTAAGGGGATAGTAAATTATTTTATCCCATAATTCTCATTAATATTTTACAATTATGATACGATTAAATTGTCGCGTCAGTTAGTTTGTTCCATCCTATGGATGGTTATAATCATGGAATCATGGTATTTCAAAATACAAGGTGATTCTTTTAAATTAAGTGTTACATGGGTTTTATCCCCCTGACGGAGAATTTCTATGTGAGTATGATTAATTTTATTGACCGATGATAATTTGTTGAAGACTTTTGGTTGTTGATGACAATGAAGAAAGAATAACGTTCTTAGAATGATTTATTTATTTCTTGAACAAAAAATTCTTTGGATTAACAATGGTGGAGAAACTCGGTACCATTTTGCAATCTTTGTGAGGATCATTTATTGCCAAAGGTTGGTGTTAGTTATTGAGAAAGAGCTTTACCTCTTTCCCGAAAGGGAGGTAGGAGGATAAGGATAAGTTTCAAGTACAACATTTTGGGTTGAGGAAGGTTTATATTCCTCGGTAGTAGTAAAATAGCCGAATGGCAAGTATTCTCACTACAAGTAAGTTAGACCTTTAATAGCTTCAATGTCCATCTTTTTCCTTGCTTTATATGTGAAAGGACATAGTAGTGATTTATCTCTTAAAATTAATATCATGATTCACGGTTTGATCTATGGTAACTTGGTATGTATATTCGCGAACCACTAATCAGGACCGAAACTTATTATAGGGGTTCCAGGTAATCGAGGAGTTACATTAAAAGAGATCTTCCTAGTTATGGCAATCACAATAACGCAATAATATCAACGGTGGGATATTCTTATGAATTTTGGTGTAGGATGGAACAAACTAACTGACGCGACAATTTAATCGTATCATAATTGTAAAATATTTTGGTGTGGGTAAATTATTTAATGTGCCTATATTTAGAAAAGTTGGATTCAATTTTCTAAATTGATTTTATCAAAATTGGATATCTTTTATATGTTTTGGTACACTTGGAAAATAATTTGTATATTATAAGTTTTGTCTTTCCAATATTGCTATATAACGAGTTGAATAATTTAATGGGCATGATCATTAAAGAGAAAGTTTCCTTGTAAGAACCAAACACAATTTCAAAAATTAAGCATAGGTTGTTTTGTTATAAAAATAATTTGAAGACTAGTTTAAAACAGACAACTGAGTTCATTAGAAATGGAGTCATTTCTAGTTTGAATTATGTTTAGAAGGTAAAATTACCAAGGTCTCCTCATCGCCAAGAGGTAAAGAGCTAAAGATGTGTTGGTAATGATTCGCTTCAGTTAATGTGATTGGGTGATTATCCAGTAAAGAGGTGGTTTTGAATGCTTCATCATTTTCATTAGTGATCACTAAAAGGTACGGATGTGTTTACTTAATACACCACAAGTCTAAAACCTTTGATTAGTTAAAAATGTATAAGACTAAGGTGGATCTTGGGTAAGGTAAACTAATCCAAATTCTATGATTTTATTGTAGGGGTGTTTTCCTCTTGGGATAGTTAAGGGATCATATATTGGAAGTTTTGGATTTTATCTTAGTTATCTACACTCTGTATTCCACTTCATAATGGTGTAGAAAAAAGGAATTACTAAGGCTATTTTGGTTGTGATATGATCTATGGTAGGTTATTAAGGACTACAAGTAAGAAATTTTATGTCAAAGACATACATATACATTATGATTTAATATATTCTTAATCGATCTCTTCAATTTCCATTGGATATAGGGTTGGGCACAAGCTCATTCTTGGGGATGTTCGGATTTAGGAATCTCGACACTGGTGTCGTGGAAGGAGCCAAGTAAGTTAAAATTAAAGGAAAAGGTATAAATTTTCATTAGCTAACCCAAAGGTTACAGAGGTAATTTATATCGTACTCCTAAGTACAAGAAGGTCCTTAATTGCATCAATGTATGGTTATTGAAAGAGGATTATGTCATAAACCACAGGCCCAGGTGATATAACATCATATTACCAATGTTTCTAGACCACCCATAAAGGATAAAATATGACCTTATATCGATAATACACTACATCATTGTAATGGGGGCATTACCGATGATTTGGATACATGTGTCACTTATACTGAATAGAAAGTGGTGCCACGTCATAGTTGGAGCGTCAGGAGTCACCCTGAAGGGTTAGTGTTTTGGGTAATTAGTTTGATATGATCGCAATAACATATGAATCTTGTCCTGAAAACTATAATGAGGAATTCCAACATAAGGACATTTTCTTTTACTCGTGACTATGGATACCAAAAGATATTTGATGTATTCAAATCAAGTTTTGAGGAGTCTAAGTTTGTTTATAGGGTAAAACCCATCCATCCCAAGAGAAATTACAAGAAGTTAAAAGATAGATGGATGGGAAAGTTCGAACCTTCAAGGGCAAAACTTGCGAAATGGTTTACTCATAAAAAATGGATTGAGTATGAGCAAACCTTCTTATCGTAGCCATGTTAAAAACTGTCAGAATTCTACTAACGTCAAGACTATGTTTTTGAACGATTTATTTGGAAAGTATGTAGTAAGAAGTAGAGAAAGCAAAGTGATGTAAGCTTGGGACATCCATTTATGGATTTAATCGAACATCAAGGTCATGGGTCATTCGATTTGATCAGGACCATGCTAGAAACATGATGGTATTTTTAGTATAATTTGTGGATAATGCTTACCTAATCGGGATCTAGGATGCAATATTATCTTACATAGTAATGTAGTTTCCAAGTTTTTTTTATATAATGTACTTAGGACAAGCCAGCCACATCTTTATGATAAAGCTAGATAGGTTACAAAGAATGTTGGGCTTGTCCCAAGTCGATTATATCATTGTTGCATACACAAGATTAACATCGAGATTCCATGAAAATAATTTATTTACAAGTATGGAATCTTTGTATCTAGGAGTTAATATCTTAGGACACTTGAGAGATGGAAGGAACTAGGAATATACCTAAGGCTTCGGTGGTGGGCAGCCTCATGAATGATACACACACACACACACACGTGTGTGTGTGTGTGTGTGTGTGTGTGTGTATTGTGTGTGTAAATACTAAAAAATTTTACCCTTTGGCATTGCCAAAAGATTTCAGTCCAATAATCTTATGCCCTTCAGGCGCAAAGACTAAGTTTTCAATTAGATAAGGATTCCAAGTTTTCTACCTCATAATAGGTGTTTACCTAAGGAGGTTGATATATAAGTTGGAGGGGTGAAAAGAAATCTTATATCGCTAACTCTATCCGGGATGCTAAATTTGTTATCACCAGTAAGACAACTAAAGAGGCTATTTGGCTCGGTTACTTCCTAAGTAACCTGGGTGAGGTTCCTTCAAGTGCAATTTCCTATTACATTTTTAGTGTTCGTAGATGTACAATTGCAAGTTCAATAGAACATCTAACCCATAAAAGGGTTATGCACATTGAGCATAGGTTTTACCTAGTTGGAAAGATCAAACGAAGTGGGTGATAAGTTTATATCAAAGGTTATATCGGATAATACTAGATTAATCCCCTACCAATATACATTAAACTGTAGTGTAGATAGGTTGGATTTGGATACATGGTTTCAAGACTATATGGGAGATAGTTGTGGTTTTATTCTTAAAACCATGTATAATAGCTACTTTTAAGTAAAGGTATGTCATTTCATTTCGAAATAAGAATCACGATTATGAGAATGCTTTATATTTGTTTAAATATAATGTTTTATATTATTATTGGTCAATAGATCTTAGTAGGAATTCCAACGGTGCGACTTCAAGTAGATCACAATGAGATTGGAATTTCATAACTAGCACAATTGAAATGTTCACAACCTAGATAGGGACTTGACATCTTATTGAAACGGTCGCAATACAATTCTACTAGTTTATCTTAAACTACGGGGAACTCGTAAAGGTTTAGGAAAATAAGGTATTGTGATCGATATATCCTAGAAATGTATTGCACATAACCACCTGTGAGATTTGAGTCTAAAAATATATCATGAATAGACTCATAAAATCTCACACTATTTTCATAGGATGCATTGATTCTTAATCGCGAAAACTAAGAAAATTTGGATGCTTATATGGGGGTCACTTGATTTCAATGAGTACGATTCAATATCAGATTTAATCAAATTATTCCCACATATTGGATGACAATTTCATACATAGGTCTGAGATCTTAATTTATAGGAATATGTGTTTAGGGATACCTAGGATTACGATACCCCCTTGGCTGACTTTTATGTTTTTGTGTCCACAAGTAAACCTGAGTAGTGAAATATTTATAATTCGATGGAGGTAGAAAAATATGTTAAGACTGGGAGTCAAGGAAATTGATTAAGATATCGTTCAAAGTCAATTAATAACGAATTAACTTAACCAAAAGGATATTTGAAGCTTAACGTGAGGAATCACTTAATGCACCATAATCAACTTTGCAAATAACATCTTATTATATTTGAGGTTTTCTGAGATAATTAAGTTGATGTGCAGTCATAATTATTTCGTGGAATTAATTATGATTACATAAAGAAAGGTAATAAATTATTATAATTGTAATTGGATATTTCCAAGTATTTAGTTGAATCCAATTTAACAATTTATCTTGGGTCCCTAATATAGCCCTAATGCCCAAGTAGTTAGGACCATATTCTTAAAAAACTTAGTTTGTCCCAAGTCCACTCTTTTATAGTTCTATATAAAGGTATAGGAATGGGTCTTAAGGTTAATGGTCATCATTACGGTTTGACAGGGGTGAAAGAAAATACTATTCTTATTTTTGTAAAGAGTCCTAGAGAGAGAGGACCATATTCCACTCAAGAGGAAGTGTTTACATCTCAACAGGTGCCCATATACCTACCTAGATTTGGATAGGATCATACCCTAGAAGTTTAAAGCTATACATAATTTTTTAGATTCAAAGCAAGGCTGCCTCATCAGCTATAACTATTTTTCTCCATATCGGGTCACAACCGAATCTGCAAAGGTATTTATTCTAAACCCTAGGTTTTTTCTTCAAACCTAGTTTTAGGTTTGCCCTCTTTCTCATGTTTAATCAATCCAAGTTCCATAATTGATTTTTTTCTATTCTTTGTTTAATATCTCTATCACTTTTAGCTTTAAAAAAGGATAAAATACTTTAGTTTTTCCTACTTCGTTAGATATAAATGTATGAAGGAAATTGACTTGTCCCCAAAACCTTTGAAATTCTTTTTTTTTTGGAGTTATGCTTTCAATTATAGCTTTAGCTTTGTTATGATCAACTTATATCCCCTTTTGGTGTACCAAATATCCTAGGAATTTTCTTGCAAAAACTCCAAAGACACATTTTAAAGGGTTTATTTTATGTTGATAAGCCTCATTCTTTCGAAAGACTTTTTAGGATGTGTTATATGACAAGTCACTATTTTTTACTTGAAAATTAAATCATCAATATAACACTTCAAAAATGTGTCAACCATGTTATGTAAAATGATGTCCATTCCCCTTTGGTATATGGCCCCTGAATTCATTAACCCAAATGGCATATTTATTGATTTGAAGGTTCCCAAATTATCAGGGAACCAAAAAGTAGTTTTACGCACATCTTCTTCAGCTATGCATATTTAGTTATAACCGGAATGGCCGTAAATAATATGGGCATTTGATCAATCATAAATCTACCACTGAGATTGAATATTCATCATTTAAAGTGGATGCATTTATATGTGTAAAATCAATGCACACTCTTAATTTGCTATTTTTCTTAATTTTTGGTGATATATTAGAGATCCATTTTATATATCTGGCAGTTCAAATGAAGCCAACCTTCAACATTATTTTTATTTCTTCTTTTATCTTAGCTGTGACTTCTGGAATCATTTATCTTAGAAAATATTTGATAGATTTATATCCTTTTTTAATTGTAGTCTATGTTCCACAAATTTCCTATCCAATCTAGGAAACTCATCATATTCCCAAGAAAAATAGTTAATGTACTCATATAAAAGGTCTATAACCAACTGCTGATCTTTTTGCTTAGGTCAACACAGATGCATGTGAATCTTCTATTTTGTTCGGTTACCAAATTTATTTCTATCAAAGGATCCATTTGATCTACCATGATATCTTGATACTCCACTATATTAAGGATTTTCATCCTATATATGTTATTGGAAGAGATAAGTAACCCAATTAATGGTCACTAATTCTAATGCTCAATTCTAAATTTTGGAACTTGTACAATACCATGGACAAACTTTCATTGTCCTTCTCAATATTAATGGATGTTCTATCCATTAAAAATTTATTTTATTTTCTTCACTTGGTTCCATTTGAACAAAAACCAAGCCATCCTAGGCCTAATCTGAGACATCTCCTTTTGATCCTTTTATAACTAAAGCATTTTCTTCCACTGGTTCCATATTCTCTTAGTAAAGCTCTGCCTCCACACAGTTGCAGCTAGTGTGAAAAGGTAATGGATCAACTTTCACATCTTCTACAAATCTATCCTCTTTCATCAAAAGCAGTTCCTGGTGCATAAAAAAAGGAATACATTTGTTAGAGTGAATCTACACCCTACCAAGCAATGTATTAAAGCTTGATTTTCCTTTAATGTGAAGAAATAAATTTTAGATTTTCTAGGGCCTACTTTAATATTAACTAGTAGTTCACCTTTGGTCGTCTTTTTATCCCAAGTAAAACTGGAAATAATTTAAGTCCAGAACAATTTAATGATTTATTTATTTGTTTTAGAAAGCATAGAGTATAGCATTATATTAATAGTTACACCATAATCTACCATTATCATATTATTTAAAACCCCATTTATTCATGCTTTTACATACAAAGGCTTGATATGAGCATTCATGTTCTTTGTAGGCTCTTTGAAACCATACATTAAATCTTGAGAATATATAAATAAGTCAAAGTTGTCTACCTCTCACTTCTCATCTTCATCTACCACCATTGGTGGAACCTCTCATTCGTATTTAGTTTCGAACATATTGGGAGGATCACAACCATATTAATTGGATCTTGGTTAGGCAAATACCTAAATTGGATGAACTGTTGTTACTCAACCACTTGGATAGGTGCTATGGAATCTGCTGCAATAATCTCCTTTTCACCAGAAGAGATATCCCCAGATAAATTATCCCCATATAAACTTATGGATTTTTCTATCACTTTGAGCCTTTCAACCAATAAGTTTGAAGAGGATTGTCTTCCCTTGTCTTTCTATCGAACCTTGGGTGTGTCTTTAATGATGAAGAATCAAACCCCTTCGATCAACTGGTACACAAAATATTTGAGGCCTTTTTCTAGGACATGTACTTACTTTTTATTATTCTTTGTTAGGTGTGAGAAATAACCACCTCTAGTTCTCTTTGATTTTGGTGATTGATCCAAATTCCACATAATAGGGGCTTCTTATTGATGTTTAACTTCTTTTGGTCCCCTTGTAATATTATTAAACTGCAGAGTAACCTTTAGGTCTTAGACCATAAACTAGTCACGCACTCCCTTTACCGTTGGGATTGATTTTGGAATTTTATAGGCCCTAAGTTGCCCACATACTGATGTGAAATTTCCTATTTGGAACTAGTCTAGATATATTGGTTGTTTTGTGTCATCTTGGCATTCCCTCGAGGGTAGTAATGGCCAGAAAATGGATTTACCTTTCTAAAGCCTTTGATTTGGACTTCCTATTGACCTTGGAACATTTAGGCTTTTGTAGCATAAATATTATTGCCATCCTTAATATTTTTTAGTTGATGTTTTCCCTTTGAAGGTACAAACTAGCACATCTGCATAATGTTCCCCACACTTAATGCCTAGGTGTTTCATGACATTTTAAATTAGGTCCTTAGTCATTTAAGGTTTCGAATCCTTTTATTTATCCTTAGTCTTCATTTTAAATTTAACATGCCCTTTGAATCTAGTCAGTTGAATAAATTACATGTTTGTTCCCATTTGTTTAACATTAGGGAGCAGGTCTTCACCCACACCCATGGTGCATTCTTTTTTTATGGAATTTGATTTTTCCTCTCCTAATCATCTCTTGAATCCTGTCATAAAATGCGTAACAGGCATTAGTTGATTGAAAGAAAACATTGTGCCTAATGATACCATATATAACCCCTAATATTATAAGAGTTCTTCAGCCCCACTTCTCTTGTACTAGTACTAGGGTTCCAACATCGACCATTTACCTCAACCAGACCACTAAAGATTTCCCAAGGCCTCTGTTGACTTTAAGAATAGATCACATAGTTTCCATAACCCTTAACTACATCTAATTACTCCTGGAATAGTCAGTCGTTCTAACATGTATCTGCAACTAAGCCATCAGACCTCAACACCCATGTTCCTCTATGTCTCATGTACAAAGAAGACCACAATCTAAAAGGAAATAACCTCCTAATTTTACTGAATCCTCAGCACATAGGTATACCATTACAAAACACATCAAGACCATACTATGGCAGTCCTCTAGCAGTTTCAGACATCCTAGGCCTCTGATATAGCTCTTGAAACCAATCTAGCAAGTAGGTGAAAAACACAACACTTTTCCACCTACCACCACCACTCAACCCTACTTGCATTGAATAATCTCATATGCATTTAATTCCCCCAGTAAATACCTAACACCACTTGCAAAACCTTTAGCTAACACTCGACCCCCATGCTGACATTGTCAGACCTCAGAGGTACCATATCCATGCTCTGACACTCCAATCATGCGTTCTCTCAGAGTTTATATCTAGATATGGGTATCATGCAAGGTTAAAGTTGGTCTATCCACATTCAAGTAATCTTATTTCCATAGAACTAAGAGTGTTTACTTATTATTATATACCCACTATTGTGAGCATAAACCGATAGTTTCGATAACTTCTAGTTATCTTAAACATTTTATACCTTATTGAGACCTAAATCACTAATCTTGAACCCTTAGATAGGTCCATTAATTACTTCCTAAAGTCCTTAAGATTGTTGACTAAGGCTCTAAGGACCTCAGACTCTCTTATCTAAAGCCCGAGAGGTTTAGAAATTAAAATAACTCTTTTATGATCTAATAAATAGTACAACACCCTTTGAGAGTTAAAGTAGCATCCTTAGTTAAGATCCGATTAACTTATTTCCTTTCACCTGTTTGAGGTCAAGAAGGGACCACCTGTTGGTTCTAAGATCACTTATTATTCTAATACCCACCAGTGCGATTTCTTATAGTTTTCACCTTTAATTTCATTTATATTTTTAACATCATCGGGTTATTTAAATATCTTATCATTTATGAGATAATAAAAGATTTCATCATCCTTATAAATGTTAAATGAATACTTCTACGTATTTCGACTTACGTTCTCCTGTTATGAAGTATGACAGATGTAATGCTTATACGAGTTCGGTCGGGCATCGTGTACCAAACACATTTGGACGACTAGCAAGATCCGTTAGAAGGACAGTAGGAGGAGGACTCAGCCAAACATATGGAGTATTTTGGAAAATGGTGTTAGAGATAGAAACCATCATAATTATTGTTTGGGCTGAGAACATTAAGGAAGTCGCTTGGGAGATGTAGTTTCACAAGCACCATCATAGTTGATGGTTGTGCCATTCTTAACTCACCCAGCACTGTATGTGAAAGGTGAGGGAGTCGAATGGGCTCTTTTGAAGGAAGAAATTCAAAGACAATTGTGAAGGCTGAAGTGTAGTAATACCCAGGATTTGAAAATTTTCCAGTAAATTTTTTCTAGGAAGAACAAACTTAAGTGATGAGAGTTAGACATCACGTATAAAGAATGTGTGTGAAGCTGGAATAAGAATTTTAGATATGGTTCGATAGTGAAATCGTTCATTTGATGTTTTAATCAGGATATGAATGGAATTTTGACACTTATCTCTTATGGGCAAGAAAGAGAGAAGTAACTTGTTTAACAAACTCCTTACCCTAGGAAGAATGGGGTACATAGAAGTTAAATATAGTTCATTATGTGAAAGGACTCGTGAGTGAAATACTCTAGTGTGAGTGGAAATATGACGAAGACAACTAGGATTAATGTCACCAAGAAATTTGATAATGCTTCCAAATGCAGGGGAGCTAGAAGGGTTAGGAAACCTAACCGAAGGGCAAGATTGAATTGAATATTTTTAATGAAACATCATCGAAAGGTGTACCCAGTAGGGGACCCATTTAAAGTGATATGATTAAACCCCTACTTAGTGGCGATGAAATTAGCCAAGACTAGTGTGGTCAACAATGTATGCCATAGGACTTGTAGAGCCAAAATAATAATGGGAATAACAATTGGGATTTAAGATTGATAGGTCCAGGAGGAGGACGTTCAAATGTTTAGTAATGAGGAAATAGTAAGGGAAATTACCCTATGTGTAGAGAGAGAGACTACCAAGTGTTAAATGTGTCCACATTGAGTAGTGAGACCGATAAATCTTGGGAATAGTAAACCATACCAATTAGGCATAACAACTGGAGGAGTGAGTATTCTAGGGGAGTAATTGGGTCAAGAGAATTAGGTCAAGAAAATTTATGACCCAAGAGTGGTAGGTTTAAATAGGACCAGTGGAGTCCTCGATAATTGTAGCATATCGTATTTCAGGGTTGGCGGGGTATAAGAAGAAAAAGGGAGGTCGGTAATACCATAATTAAGGCCTAAATGTGCTGGGCCAACGTTTCAATAATGGGCGTGTAAACCACAGGAGTGAATAATTTTTCCACAATGGGTGGGTACAACTATTGGATGAAATCCTAGATATATAGCGGGTGAAAGTGATCGTGAGTTGTATATTTTGTTATTATAATCTTCTATTGCTTTGAGTTAGCATAATAGAACTCATTATGGTAATATTTAGTGATAAATTACCAATTTTTTTAACGATAGTAGATT
Source organism: Sambucus nigra (assembly GCA_949130495.1). NCBI lineage: Eukaryota > Viridiplantae > Streptophyta > Magnoliopsida > Dipsacales > Adoxaceae > Sambucus > Sambucus nigra. Next base: position 121,090,870 of record OX422222.1, on the reverse strand, counting down.
GAGTGATAAGACTATCGTGTCGGATACTCCAGGAGAGTAAAATTAATTTTGTGCGGCGCCAACTGAAATAGGGTTGGGCCTATATTTCAGGATATCATAGACCTTAGTGAAAATTTTGTCTAGTTATATGTGTGAGTAGAAATTTATACTACTGATCTGACTCAGTATATATTTTGTTTTTGTCGAACAGCGAGAAATAGCTCATTATATATGGCGCCGAGATTTCGGGATACTGAGAGAAACATGGTTTATGTTATTTTTAGGGATATATAAGCGTGGACTAGTAGACTTTTATGTCAACATACAGAAATTATGGGAAGGTACAAATTATGGACTGTCGGCCATTACGGATCTCGACAACCGACTATGTTAAGTAGTAGGGTATCGGGGGGTTCCTTGTTTGTATTTTGCTTTGCGAGACATCCCAGGCTTGAAACTAGCGAACATCGGGAGTGGGAGAGAAGTTTAGTCGATAGTACATAAGTTTGTACCTTAGTCATTTTAAATATACAAACATAAATTTAGAGTTGATAATTCTATTATGACTTAAGAGTCGCCTAGTCCTAGTAACATTATGAATAAAACAATGATGCCACTGATAGAGTAATTAAGTTATGACTAGTGGGGTGATTGAGTGTACCCCTACCATATCAGTATGCCAAGTGAGCGGAAATTGATTTAAGAAGAGTATATGTTATTTGTGCAACAATGCGATAAATATAGGGTGTATGGGCACCCTAGGTAATTGAATCTAATATTGTTCCCCACATTGGAGACATCGGATAAGGAAAATAAATATAGAGGTTTAGATATCGGGACTTGAATGTCCGATCATTTATGAAGAGTAGAGATATAGTTGGTAGAATAACAAATGTATCAGGCTATAAATGATTATGGTAATAGGATTTAAACGAAGAGATGTTTGGCTAGATTCCTCTTGTAGCAGGCCACCTGTCTATTTGAACTAGGGTGGACCATTCGAAACTAGCAGAGGTTTCTCCAACCGTTAGGGATTTCTAAGTAGTATTGGGAGAATATTCGTAACGATTTTATCACAAAGATGGTTACGATCCTATATGGGTGAAAGTGGATCAGTTGAATGAAGTAGATCATATTATTCCAGTTAGGGTTGATTATACTACGAGACAATATGCTTTGATCTTAATATAACCGAGATAGAGAGGTTACATAGGGTACCATTTAATATTGTGTCCAAGTATGACGAAACTTTGTGTCCCAATTTTGGAAGAACTTTCATGAGGCATGGGTACCGAGTTGTGATTGGGTATGACCAATCATTCGCAAAATAATGGGAAGACTAAGCGGACAAATCTGATATTGGAAGATAAATTATGTTTGTAACCTTGAATCTTAAGGGAGGACGAGAGACGTACATTCCACTAGTGAAGTTGGTGTACTATAACTCTTATAGTTTACTGTTGGGCATAGTGCTAGTTGAAGTATGGTACGGTAAGTATTATTGTTTCTCCTACTTGTGGGATAAAAGTGAGGAACCAGGAACTATTACGAATAGTGTAGATCATTTGAACCTTATAGTATATATTGTGTGTAAAATATATACTGCATAATTTGCCTAATTGTGTATGATAATCGCATTACGAGATGGTATTTATCTAAACAACGGTTAATCTATAGTAGAAGGTTAGATAGTGAATATATAAAATAAAGTATAAGTTGTGAAACTTAAACTGTAAGCCTTGGAGAAGAACCTACGTGACAGGGTAACCTGGGGTTAAAATGATCATAAGTGAGGTGTTCATTATATAGGGTATTCGATAGCGTACTGTATGGGCGGTACAGAGTAGTCTACTTGGGAGCACAATTATATGATGCACAATACTTATCCAGAATTGTTCTTGCCTGCTATAATTTTGTTCTTCGAATTTCGGGACAAAATTTCATTGTAAGGGGGGAAGTATGTAGTACCCCATATTTTTAATGACTTTTAAAATGGGCTTAATTAGAATTAATTGTGATATAATTAGAAATTAATCCGGATTTTAATATTACTCGAGAATAAAGTAATATGTGATTATGTTGAATATTACTTTGTGATTAAAGTAATATATACGATTATGAATTTACAATTGATTATGACTTTATATATTGTCACGAATTATGTGTACGACAATTTTGGTAATTACGTCGGTACGCGCATTTGAGTCGTGTCGGGATTATAATTTAATGAAATAAAAGTGAATTCTTATTATGTCATCTAAATGGTCGTTTTGACTATGCCCAAGTGTCCATAATGGTTCAAATAGTCAAAAAAGTCTACTTGGGTGTTTGATTTGGGTCTCGAGGCACTTTAAAACCGAAAGGACACCCCGGAGGGGCATTTTGGTCATTTTAATTGGGAAGTGAATAGTAAACACAGAAATTGGGTTTTAATAAATATTAGTGAGGAGGTTAGAGAGCTTAGGTTCATTCACCAAAAATAAGAGGAAAAGGTTTAGGGGAGATTGAGAGACTTTTTATGGGAGAGGAAGAGACTTTTCTGGGAAACCAAAGGACAACCACCTTGCACCACCACTACCACCAGTAGAGTATCATCCCCAATGAATCAGACCTACAATCTAAAGGCAAGTGATAAATTATTGCAATATTACCTTTTATATTGTCCACTTTAGGATAGTTAGGAAAATTCTGAAAAGTTGCATGAACAAAGATAAATTTGTGATAATTTTAAACGGATCTTTGAAATGGATATTATCTAGGAGTGATCTCTTTTGATTATAGAATAAACTCCATGAATTTTATATTATCTTGTGAAGAAATTTGGGATTTACACTCTTATTGATGATAATGTAAAAAAATTAAAGCTCTTGAGAAAACAAAGGAATTTGAGTAAATTGATTCATGTTAATGATGTTTAAATGATTTTGGATACGTTAGAACTTATCCATATATGATGGTATATGATCCGAATATCATGAGATTAAATTGGGAATCATTTGGTGAAGAAAAATTGGATTTTATATGATGTTCATGGATAAATATAAAAATATGATTTTTCTGGAAATTGTATGTTTTGAATCCAATCTTCTTGATGATTTTAGGTGGTTTGATTATTAGAAATCATTTATATATCTTGGTATATCATATGGAATGAATATTGGGGAGTTTGGGATTATTTTATAAAGGTTTTGATGATTAAAAAGTATGAAACTGTAGAAAAAAACAATGCAGAAAACTAGGCAATATCTGGTTGGTCGATCGATCGACTCAACACTATCGATCGATCGACTGATCGATCGATCGACTAGGAACAGTCGAAAGATCGACTCCCCTGAAAAATGTGATTTTGTTCCTTTTTACCTTTTATTCAATCCCAACTTTGAGAAATCTTTGGTGATGATTTATTAAACATATTGGGACTTAGAAAAGGGCAGTAGGATATACCTAATACCCCAAAAATATAGAAGTTGGGATTTTTGAATGAGGGGAAATTAAATGAGTTATTATCGAGACTTATGTTACTTGGGATTTAAATTGGATAAATGATAATTTAAGGTTCGTACCAGTGGTAAGAGAGCTATTAATTACCGGTATAACCTTAGGAATAGGTGGGATTAACCCTGAGAGATAGACTGAAGGGTTAAGAATGAATTAAGGGTTATCGAGAATTAAACCTAATTAAAGATGAGTTTAATTCATAGAATTTTGGAAGTTGTGATGACATGGACAAGTAGGGTGTAGACATTTACCTACTGAATTAGGTTGAGGAATACTTATTTAATCTTCGAGAAATAAATGAGGCTCAAGAATATAAAATAAAGAAGTAAAGTCATAATCTTTAATACGTAGGATTTGATAGATAATTATACTACGTATGGGAATTATCATATGGTTGTGTGAATGCCATATGGATGTTATATTTATGTAGGTGTGATGAATACCTATAATATTATTTGTATGTATGAAATACCTACGTTGCTTACTATCGGGGTGGAGGTTTCGCTTTGTGGATGGTCTTAGCATGTGCGCCCATTAGGGAGGATTTTAGATTTGTACCCTGAACATAGGACCTTGGACATGTGCTATCGGTGTAATGATAGTTTCGACGGTTGAATGGGAGCGTAGATATGTGATCCAATATATTTGTGTTATGATATGATTCGTGAGAGACACCGAATCAATAGTCCTATATACAGTGACATTATGTATTAGGAAATGATAGTAGAGTATACATGCACCGCAGCTGTGACTGAGGAGGTGCTGTATTAGTATATATATAATTAGTGTGATATTATATATATAAACTGTGATGTAATCAACTGTGTGACATTATAGATATAGAGATGTAATCTTCTGTGTGAAATTGTAGATTAAAAATATAAGTTGTGATTTAATCTACTGTGTAATGTTGTAGATAGAAGTAAATAATGAAATCTGAATTGAATTAAGTAAACACTTAATTCCAAGGTTGTAATAAGACTAGTTCATATTAAAGAAAAATGAATATGAATAATTATATTACGTATGGTATGGGACATACGGGTTTATGATATGGGTTAGAATTATGTTGTGGAAACTAGTTAGGAGGGAACCTTAACTAGGAAGTTATTGAGATACGATAGGTAAGCACTCTAGATGAGAGGTGAGAATTCTCAAGAGAGAGCCCGAGAAACTAACATGTACATAATTAATGATTATTGGTACCTGTTAAGCACTTGCTATTTTTAAAATCTTTTACAATCGGGCTCTCACCCGTTGCCTTGCATATTCTCTTCTCTATTATATCTTATAAATCAGGTATCCAGTAGCATGGATGTCTAACTTAGATTATGGATGTTCCCATGGATTATAGCTACTAGCATAGATGCGGATTTTATTTAGGTGCTTCCTTTCTGTTGATTCCCTCATCTGCAGCGTCTACTTCATTTAGGGCATGTCGCCTAGGATTCTAGAGGTTGTAATTATTTATGTAAGCATTGCTGATATCAGTTTTATTTAGTGTAAATATTATAATTTAACTGGAGAGTTATTCTAGTCACATTTATTCTTATTGTAGTTAATTCAGTTGTGATGTGTTGTTTCATATTATTATTCTTGTGGTGGAATGGTTTTAATTAAATTAAAATTGGAAAAAGTTTTTGACAATTAACTTAATTAACTATAAGGTGATTAATAAAGAAATTATTTTCGAAAGTGATGCTGATAATGAACCAACTGGATATGTTGATTTAATTAAATAAAGGACTGATCACCCGATATTTAATTAGGCGGGTTGTTATAGTGAGGTGGGTTAATGTCCCAACTATCTTTGAGAATTGTTGAGTAACCCTGTTGTAATATATGTTTGATCCCATAAAACTCCTTAACATACTTGGCATTGTGGGCCCCTACTCCATCACAAACAACATCTTACTATAATCCACCGAAATTCTAACCTCTTATACAATGGCCCCCTAAGAAGTACACTATTTGAACCAAAATATACACACTTATGCTCCTGAAGTGTCTACGAACCTGTCCTCATATGCTATGCATACTCCTCTTCGAACCAAGAATACACCAAATTATCGGCAATGAACACTATAACAAATTGGCCCAGGAATGGGCGAAATACTCTGTTCATCAAATCCATGAACATAGTTAGAGAATTTGTCAACACTTAAATCATGACCCGAAACTCGTAAGATCCATACCATGTTAGAAAAGTCGGGTTCAAAATATCCTCCTCCCAAATCCGTAGCTAATGATACCCCAGGCGTTAGTCGATCTTCAAAAATAATGATGCGACTCTCACTTAATTGAATAGGTCATCGACACAAGTCAACAAATACTTGTTATGTATCTTGACCTTGTTCATCTTCAGATAGTTCATATAAATCCTTAGTGAACCATCCTTCTTCTTCACAAAACATACAAGAGCTCCCTTCAAACACATGCTCCTCTACACGAACTCGTGACTCAAGAGTTGTGGAATCTTCTCCCGCCATGTACTTATCACTAATGGAGAAATCTAGTATGATTCCCTCATAATGGGCCTGGTTCCTAGTGTCAATTTGGTAAAAAATATATCACTCATTCAGGTGGTAGATGTGTTACCTCACAAAACACATCGACAAAACTCCTAGACTACAGGCATCAAATCCAAAGATATAATAACCTCCTCTGACATAATTGCATTGATATAATATCGTTGAGTGTTAGAACCTCCCTCGAGCCTATGCATAGTTATAAGTAAAATCTCCTACTCAGGAATGGAAAACGTGTTATCCTTCCTGATGTAGTTGATATGCGTGTGATACTGTGCTAACTAGTCCATACCTAAAATGATTTCATAAGTTTGCTTATCTAATATTAATAAATCAGTCTAAAAGCACAATTGACCAAGCTTAACTTCCACATCCCTACAAACTTGAGGTCTGGCAGCACCCCTACCCACTGGGGAATTTATATGCATATAAATCTTAGTAGATGCTCCCTTGTTAAAAAAAATCAGCCATAAGGGTCGTAAACATAAAACATACCCTATAAGTCTTGTGGTGGGGCCTACTAGTCCAATTATTATATGTTGAATACATATCCATAATGAAACTACAGGTGACCCTACGATGGGTCTTTATGTGGTGGTGGTGGCAATGATGGATACGACGATGGTAGAGACAATGCCTGAAAATGAGGTGGGGTAGCTATAAACTGTTACTGCCCTTATAAAAAATGGTTCTGAATGTCCTAGTTTCCCCTAGGGAACATCTTGAATGAATGTCCCCACTCTTCACATGAGTAACATGACCCTCATAAGGGGAATCCCTATTGGCGAAACTATTATCCTTGGCCCTAACCCAGACCATGTTAACCCTAACCTCTTTAACCAATGCCTTATTATCCCTCATATGTTGGCCCTAATGGCGTTGCAAACTCTGCACTTGACCTCCCTGATGGAACTGATCCTCTGAACCTTTGAACCTCTTAAGGGTATTATCCCCCTTTGGTGGTCCCCTATAGTGTTGTGAACCTACCCTTGCTCGAGAGGTCTCACTAATCCCCTAGTCCTCAACCCTTGGTCAGTCCCAAACTTTCTCTTCTTAGGAGCTTTGTCTCTCTGAAGGTCATTGTGGCTCTAAAAATGGAGCAAAGTTTATCCCACTACCTAAATATAAGTAGTGAACGTCGAGCTACCAAGCAACACATGCTTAATCCTCTAGGTGAGGCACCCGACAAAATGATCCATTTTCTCTTCCTATGTATTTATATCGTCTCAGCCAAAAAAATATGAGTAAATTCCTACTAATACTCTGCCAAATGTATCGTCCTCCTGTAATAGTCTTGAAAAGTCAGTCCTCATACTCGCCTGAAATGATGGGAGAAATAATTTTCCTCCAACGTAACCTAAAATTGTCTAATGGTCATCCTCTACCTCTCCTCATTGGTGGGGACTAATTCCCACCATTGAAGTGCATCACCTTTATCTAGCATCTACTTATGAACCTACGAGCACTCTACAAGACATACGTGCCTCTAAATATCTCACCTCTAATGATGGGAGACAATAGGTTCTATAGATTCGACAAACTCTGGTAGATTGCCTTTTTTTTACATGTCAAAGTGATATGCGAGGAAGGTACAACCCCGGGTGGTGGAGGTTGTCGGAGAACATGGAGGACATAGTTTTTGCAATGGTCTGGGGTATAATGGTAGCCAAATTAGTAGGAGCAAATGCCGATTCCTACCTTAGGGCTGCGAATGATGATGTCATGCGTCTAACTTGGCCGTCATAGCCTATCGGTGATATACAACTCGGCTCCATGTATTCACCAGCTGAAAAACGATAAACAAACGGGTATCAGTAACATATGAGATAAAACACAAAGCTTAAATAATTTAGCTATAATGTATCAAATGGGTCTAAGACAAAGCCGAGTCATACGCAGTCCTATCGCTAAGAAAGTGGCCAATTTCATCAGGAAGAACATCATCTACCGATATGGGGTCCCACATGAACTAGTGTCAGATAACAGGTTGCACATTCGAGGCATAAGTCATAGAATTGGTCAACGAGTATGGGATTCAGAGACACAAATCTTCTCCCTACCGACCTCAAACCAATAGTGCAGTTGAAGACGCCAACGAGAACCTCAAAGCCATCATCAGTAAGATTACCAAAAGCTATCGAGATTGGGCCGACATAATTCCTTACGCCCTCTGGGGATACCAAACTTCAATCCGAACCTCTACTAGGGCTACCACTTACTCTCTGGTCTACGGCATGGAAGTAATCCTACCTATTGAGATAGAAATCCCTTCGCTTCGCGTCATGCTCGAAAGCCAAGTCAATGAGGAGGACTAGCATCAACGACATCTCGATGAGATGTCACTCTTAGATGAAAGGAGACTGAAAGCATTGTATCACATACAAGGGTACCATTGCCGAATAGCCTGCTCATTCAATAAGAGAGTCAAGGACTGTAATGTTCGAGAAGGGGGCGTAGCCCTTAAAGAAATCATAGAACCCATCTCGAACCCCAGAGGGAAGTTCAAGCCCAATTGAAGTAGCCCCTACATTGTAAAGAAGATCTTGTCAGGAGGTGCCGCTATGCTCACCGACCTTGATGGAGAAGATATGGCTCGTCCAGTAAACCTGGACCGTCTTAAGAAATTCTACCCCTAGTCCGAAACCTCGGTGTGCTACGACTCTTCCCACCTCCCTTCTATTCTCACAAAAAAAATCTCTTCATTTCCCTCTACCCAGAACTACGTGGGCCTGATCCTCTATAAAACCATTTCAAAAAAATTAAAACTTTTCAAAATCCCCAAAGGTACATAGGCAGATCATGCATCCTACATGAGCATGGCCATTTCTTTTTGACAAAAAACTATTCTTTTCTTATGTCCAAGAACGACAGTTCATTCTAACATATACTTGAACAAAAGGACTATCCATGCCTTAGCGATCGGTATAGGTAATTCAGAATATAAAATTCATCAAAATGCACAATTGGATGATCAAAAACTTGTTTATTTCACTAAGAAGTAATTACAGTGCAATTATATAAGAAAAAGAATGGATAACTCCCTTCCCCCTACCTTCTTAAAAAGCCAAATAAATTCCCTAATTTATTCCCCATTACAAAACAAACTCTCCAAGAGTCCTACCCACAACTACCAGAGGATCCCGCTCCATCATCATCTATATCCTGGGGTCCCTAAGCTTCCCCTTCCTGAATAGAGTGTCGCAGACGCTCCATAGACCGATAAGCTCGAACCAGCCTCGGAAAAACTACAACACCTCCCTCCATGGTATCAGATAAGACAAACCAACTTTGTCCAATCTCTACTACCAACATCTTTCTAACTACTCTTCTCCACAATCACTTTATATAATCCCCAAGGATGTTCCAGACTCTCCCAATATACTGGGAAGGATGGGTCGATAGACGATGACTCTCCCACAAAGAGCCAAGCCGCATACACAGATGCTCTGTCACATCTTATACCGGAAAGAAGTCTAGTGTCCGAGGTGGAACAAACTGCTCCTAGCCAAATTGGCGCAGAAGATGTCAACGAAAATAGAAAGAGGTATGTCTGAGACCAACCAGCCGAACGTATCGGTATTCCCCAAGCTCTAGAATAGGCAGCAGTTGTCCCCACCAAGGCACTGACCAGTGCAGACTTAGAGCCCCATGCTCCACAAACCAATTCTCCCAGCTCTTGATATCCAGGCCAACACTGATGAAATGGTTCAAAAAGAAATTATCCATAGCCAAAAAAGGATATTCCGAAGGAGTCACCAGGCGAAATCATTCAGACAACCACATGAACAACATCACAGGGCTACCCCTCCAAACGTGAAAATAACTTCTCGCCACGCATCCAGGTCATTCAAAGTCTTCGCCAAAAGCATCGTAGTTGATGTTGTAGGAGCAAGTCACCTCCAAAATCTTGAGGTAGTTGGAAAACTCAACACTACTAGGGAGATTCATCTCATAGAATAAGAAAGTAAGAATGTGAAAGTGTGATGAAAACACTCCACCCTTACCCCTTTTTATACTTGAAAACCCTCACAAAAGGCACAACCCTTGTAGAAATCGGAGAGAATCCTGCCCCACAAGGTATAAAAAGTTGAAGAGGATACCAATCAAAGCCTTGAGTAGATGGGACTAGACTGACCTGTCGATAGGTAAGGGCGACTACCTATTTTATAAACTTCCCTTTTTCCTCTTTTGTCAAAATCAAAAAAATCAATAAAAATAAATTGATATTCTCAACAGGATTTCAAATCCCCTTTCCATCTTTATATAAGTTCTCATTTAAATAAAACTTTCCTTAAGTTCCAAAAAAATATTTCTTTCCACGGTCTCAGCAACAAAGTAAAAAGCGCATATGCATTCATTCATTCATTCATTTGCTAAACAGAAGATAATAAAGAACTCTATTACATTGCATAGATATTTTTTTCTGTGTTACATCAATTTTGCAGGAAATAAAGAAAAGAAAAAAAATAACGAGACTCGGCCCGAACCCACATTCTCTCTCTCTCACCTACCCTTCCCCTCTCTCTCCTAAGAGCTCCCATCCCTGCGACGCACTCTCTTTCCCCTGCGGCGAGATGACGTCCCACCACTAGCTGAACCAAATTCCTCCCAGATGAGGCAGACAGTACCAAGCAAGAAGGAATAGGAACTGCGTCACAAATATGGGCCATCGCCGAAGATATCCAGTCCCTAATGTCCCTCGGCTAAGTGGTGGACACCCGTACTTGATGCAAGAAAGGACAGAATCAGTATCAGGCAAAGAAAATCAAAAGAAACCAGAAAAGAAAGAAGAAAATAACATAAAGATATACCAAAGGATGAAGAACCTCCTCTGTCAAGCCCAACTCCTCTGGGTCCATCGCATGAGGACGATGCAACATAGGCACCATCCCTCCATCATCCCGATAAATTTTTTATGAAGGGGTATGCAACCGCACAAAAAGAACCTCCTAAGTCACCGTCGCCGCAGATGTCAACGGACCACCCCCAATGTGGGAGGACCCCACTAGCCTACTCGAACCCGCATGAGGGAAAGGCATCGCATCATATATGCTAGGCGCCATCAGCCAACTCGTCAGGAAGTCCATATAATCATATGGCACAGCCATGTCAGTGTATAATAAATAGAACTCGCCAATTATCATCGCAATCCTCGCATCCTTTGGAAACATCCGCTCTCGCCTCATAAACATAGAGGGCCTCGCAGGTGGAACCAACACCTCCTCCTCAGCAATCTGTCGAACCACCTTTTCCCTAAGATACAAGGAGTGGCCAAACTCATGCGCCAGCAAATGCCTCATCTGCGCATACACCCTAGTCGACCCCATGTCCTGGACATCCGTCCCCCAAGGGTAAAAGCTCACCTGAAAAATCCCCAGCAGATATAAGTCAATATGGAATCAGAGCACATATAGACCCAGACTGAAAAAGGAAAAAGTCTTACCCTATCACTGGCCAGGCCATTCAAGACCTGATGCACCGCCTCCAGAGAAAGAGACTTCCTCGACTGCCGATTGGCCTTCCGCTATCGATACAACCAAGAAAAGTCCCCAACGATCTCGTACTTCAAAGCAATCAGTTGGGTATTACACCCAATCACCTCATAGAACCACGACTACAAAACATAAGAATCCGTGATCAAAAAGAGCGCACAAGTAAAATGCGAATGCATGAAAGGAAAATGGGCAAACTAAAGAATACCTCAAGAAGATACGGGTCCCCAGTAAAAGACTGTCGGCAGCACCGGCTAAATTCATCCAGAGAAAAATAAAGGGTCAGTAAAGTTAGGCTCCCTCAATCATAGAGAGGGATGTTCGAAAACATCCTCAACTATGGTAAAAACCACAAGTGGATAACGTCACCGCTCGATGCCACCAGAAATCCCCCCAACACTAGCAAAATAAATAGTTGGTCCATCTGCCTCACCTGCAGCCCATCCAACACATCAATCACCCTACCCAGCAAAACATCCCTCAACAGAGACTAAAGGATAGAGTCCCCAGATACTATCCTCCCTACATCACCTAGTGCCGCATGCACCACCTCTGACCACACCCGCAAAGAGATATCCACCTCCATCTGCTCTCCATCACAATCTAGCCCCAGTAGCTGTTGTACATCTATAGGAGTCACAATCATCTACCCAAAGCTAAAATGGAAGGTGTGGGTAGTGACTCACCACCTCTCCTCGAAAGCACATAAGACTGCCATCGAATGAGGCATCTCATCCAGCACAGATGCCAGCCTCCCAAAGCCTGCTGACGATACTACCCAATTCACCACAGGTGGAAGGTGCTCCCAGACATCCTTAAGCCCCGTCGTCCCGCGGGCACATACGTCGATAAAGAAACATCAGACAGTCAAAGAAAAAAATCCTTGTCAAAGTCCAAGAAAAAAGGAAATCACCAAAAAAGAATGCCAAAAGTCATTTAGTACTTACATAACCACCAGGGTTCACCACCCTAGAAGAGTGATGACACGACGGCTCCCGCAGTAAATTTCGGTCATCCGCAACCGGCTTAAATGCATAAAACGAATTCTTACTCCACAAAGCAAAAGGGGCCCTGGCCCTCCACTCCTCATTCTCCCAGTCATCAACAGTTAACCACTCCCTGTGTGTTGTAGTGATCACAAAAGCGGCCATTTTTTAGGTTACGGAATGTTAAGACGATTCACAGAAGAAAATCCCAGAGAGAGAGAAGGCAAAAGGATGTGAAAAATGAGGGGAAGTCTCCACACTATTTATAGGAAGCCAAGGGTCATGCCGATCGGCACTAACCTTCCACCTTCTCGAGGCAGTCCAAAAGTCTGTGCCACTGTCGAATGGCACCCTCCACACCTTGCCGACTGACACCCCCTTAAATTTTCGTACAAAAACTCCCAAAAAATACCAGAAACCCCTGAAAATCCTCAGAAAATTCCTAAAAATCCCGAGGAAGATTTAGAACATTTTCACCAAGAAAATTTCACACTCCCTTAAGCGAAACCTCTACTTCCCCAGCGTAACCCTCAAAAGCTAACTAAATCTCTCCACGATAACGTCCCCAGAGGACCCCTAAAGCATCCCAAACTTCAAGTTATCTCCTATTCCCCAAAAGTATCAAATTTTCCCTAGCAAAACGTCCAATCCCTAGACCACCTAATCACTCCCCCGGTAGAATTTACAGCATCAAATTGGCTATTCCCCTCTAAAGTCTCCGAAAGACACGAAAGTTTCCCCAGCAATCAATTCCCTAGCCCAAATCAAAATCACAAGGTAATTTCCTGGACAGAGTTCCCCGATAACATCACAATTTAAGCCCTCAAAATTGGCTTCGACCCGCAGAATTGGTCACCACAATATAAGCCCTCAGAATTGGCTTCGACCCGCAGAATTAGTCATCACAATTTAATCCCTTAGAATTGGGTCTGACCCGCAGAATCGGTAAGCCCTCAGAATTGGCTTCGACCCACAGAATTGGTCACCACAATTTAAGCCCTCAGAATTATCTTCAACCCGTAGAATTGTTCATCACAATTTAAGCCCTCATAATTGGCTTCGACCCATAGAATTGGTCACCACAATTTAAGCCCTCAGAATTGGCTTTGACCCGCAGAATTGGTCATCATAATTTAAGCCCTCAGAATTGGTCACCACAATTTAATCCCTCAGAATTGGCTTCATCCCACAGAATTGGTCACCACGATTTAAGCCCTTGGAATTGCCTTCAACCCACGAAATTGGTCACCACAATTTAAGCCCTCATAATTGGATTCGACCTGCATAATTGGTCACCACAATTTAAGCCCTCATAATTGGCTTCGAACCGCATAATTGGTCATCACAATTTAATCCCTCAGAATTGGCTTCGACGCGCAAACTTGGTCATCACAATTTAAGCCCTCATAATTTTCTTCGACCCGTAGAATTGGTCATCATAATTTAAGCCCTCTGAATTGGCTTCGACCCACATAATTTGTCACCACAATTTAAGCCCTCTGAATTAGCTTTGACACGTAGAATTGGTCATCACAATTTAAGCCCTCTGAATTGGCTTCGACCCACAGAATTGGTCATCACAACCTAAGACCTCAGAATCAGCCTCGACCCTCTGAATCGGTCATCCTCATCCTTAGGTTCTCAAAATCGGTGTTGACCCTCTGAATCGGTCATCCTCATCCTTAGGTCCTCAGAATTGGCCTCGACCCTCTGAATCAGTCATCCTCATACTTAGGTTCTCAGAATCGGCCTCACCCTCGGAATTGGTCATCCTTGTTTCCTTAGGTCCCCAGAATCGACTTCTTTCAAAAGGCATCATGCGGTGTCCATTCGTCATCTACTGTTTGTTCCAAACTCACTCGTCGAGGGGCTCTGTAGACACCCCATTCTAGCATCCCCCGCATCACCACAAACCTAAGTCATGTTTTTAATACTTACCAAGAGGCCATCGGGCACTCCCAGGATCCATTTGACCAAAAGTCAAACTCATCTCGATTGAGACTGAATAAATCTTCAAAGGGAATTGAAACACCTTTCCAACGGTCTACCCCGTGCACGATTCTGACTTACGGTACAGGCGAATGACCCATTTTCCCTCGAAACTTGATCAGGAGGCCACCGGACGCTCCTGGGCTCCGTTTGACCAAATTCATATCTTCATCTTGATTGAGACTGAATGAATCTTCAAAGGTCATGGAAACCCCTTTCCAAGGGTCCACTTTGGCCCCAATTCTCACTTACGGTAAGGACGAACGATCCGTTTTACTCCAAAAGGTCATTGAATGCTTCTTGGCACCAGTTGACAAAAATCAACTCCCCAAATCGAGTCAAAATCTTTGGAATGTCAAAGTTCATCTCCTAAAATTTCCAACGGTCTTCCCCGTGCACGATTCGGATCAACAAATTACGTTTTACGATCATTTTTCCAAAGGAATCTGAAAGAGACTGCCAAACCCCAAGTTTAAAATCATGTCTATCGACAGTGTGCCTAAAAACACCTTTCAATTGGAAGGACCAGACCTATGCCGATCGGCAATGCCCTGGGCCTATAAAAAGCAGGGCCCAAACTTATTGCAAAGGGACCCAAGATCTGAGATCCATCACTCTCAACGAAGTCAGAAAACCTCTCTCGAAGTTAGCGTGATTTCTACACCCAAATCCCTTTCCAACCCTCACTTTTCATCATATTTTTCATCAAATTTGGTGAATTAACTACCCTTCATCATCATCCAAGTGCAAGGGTTGCTTTCCAACATTCAAGATCAATTTCAAGATCTTTAAGAAGGTCCAACTTTCTCAACTCTCTCTTCAAATTCTCCTAAATTCGCATTAACTTATTTTATTACTTAGCACTTTTTCTCTCTATCTCACATATCCTAATATACTTTTATTTAGTATTATTGTGCATCTTTTATTTTTTTATATAAATAAAACCCAAAAAAAGGAAAAAACGGGTTTACTCATAAATTCCAAACGCGAATTCTCACACTTTTTTTTACACTTTTCTCACGCTAAAACACCTTTTCGCACATACACACACACACATAAGATAAGTCTCTTGTTGGATTTATGGGATAAACCCCATCCTTCGTTTTGCATATGAACTACGTGAACTTTGATGCCTCTACAGGCTACGCAGGCTTCTCGGGATAAAACTCGAGACTCGAGTCCTATTTTCTCAATTTTCTATTTTCCTTTTTTCTAATTATTTAACTCAATTATCTCCTATCTACATATTTACATATACATATATTTGTTCTTAGTGGCGTATTATTCCATACGCATTATCGTTCCATTATAACGGCCAATGTAAGGATAATTGCGTAAATCCTATTTTCTAATATTACTTTTAGGAACATTTTTATGGATGACAAGCTCTATCTCTTCCATAATACTATTCGATGATTCCTATCTCCATTACATATACACATGCACACATATCACGGGGAAAAAGAGGAAAATAACAACAAATCCATGAGAGACCGCAAGGGCGGAATGGGTGCCTAACACCTTCCCATTTCGTAAATTAGCCTCCAAAACCTACTCAAATCATTTTTTTTGGTTTCATATGTATCAGTATGTCTTTTATTTTGTCCTTCGGGATGGCTCCACTTTTTTTGTCTGTTTTGAGTAAAATAGACTCGCAACTCCATCTATCTACATTTTCACCTCACACATCACCGACGACGGCTGAAATGCTCCTGAGAGGGATGCATGGGACCGAGATCCTCCCACCACAGAGATACCTTCCTTCTCTCTCTCCGTGAGGATCATTGATGGCCACACTTCCCACACATCGACTAGTGCCAACAATGATAAGGGAAAGCAAATGTTTACCACCATTTGGGTACCTAAAAGTGATGAAAAATCCCATATTGTTCACGTTGCTCTTAAAGTTCAAATTACTTCTCAATGGTATTTTGATAGTGGGTGCTTTAGGCACATGACCAGTGACAAGTCATATTTTACCAATCTTGTGGATCATAACGAAAAAAAATTCAACTTGGGGGAAGGGAGTAAGTCTGGTATAATAGGACGAGGTTGCATGGAGATTTTGGGCTTTCCTAAGCTAGACAATATGTTTTATGTCAAAGGGATGAAGCATAAACAATATGCATAAGTCAACTTTGAGATGCTAAATTTGCTATAATATTTGACCGGTCAAGATGTAATGTTTGTTATCAATCTGGTGAATTTCGCTAGAAGGTGTGAAACTATCGACAAATGTTATGGTACCATTCCCAAGTACTATTTAGTGTGTAGTAATGCTAAGGTCTCCATTATGGACCTTTGGAATCAACGACTAGGTCATGTTAATTTTAGAGATCTTGCAAAGTTAGTTAAGAAAGACCTAGTTCGTGGCATACCATCACTTGAAAAACCAACTTCCTCGATTTGGGGTCCTTGCTAATAAGGAAAACAACTCAAGAGTCCATATAGGAAATTAAATATCATTACCACCTCCCGTTTATTAGAGTTAATACACCGGGATCGTATGGGTCCCAAGCATACGGAGTGTATTGGTGTTAAGAATTATATCATACTATGGTTGATGACTTTTGAGATATTCTCTTGTCGGGGCTCTTAGAAAAAAGTATGATACTATTACGTTTTTAATGTCAATTGTCCTTCTCTTCAGAATCAGAACAGTATCACTATAAATCGTGTTCGTAGTGAAAATGTCACTAAATTTAAGGAAGCCAAAATTGATGGTTTTTGTGATAAAATTAGCATCAAACATGAGTTTGTTTACTGTTCTCACTCCTCGGCAAAATAACATTATTTAGAGGAAGAATCGAATAATTCAATAGATGGCTAGGTCCATGCTTCTTAGTAGGAACGTGCCTAGACGTCTTTGGGAAGAGGCTGTTAAAATTGTATGCGACACGATAAATAAGGTTTATCTTCATCCATGCACACTTTACAATCCATATAAGTTATGGATATGTAAGAAACCGAACCTATTGTATTTTTGAGTTTTTAGGAGTCATTGATATATCCTTAGAGATAAAGATCACTGAGGGAAGTTTGACTCTAAAAGAGAAGAGAGAATATTTTTAGGATATTCATCGATGATAAACCCTATAGAGTGTATAACCTTAAAATATTTAAGGTCATGGAATCAATAAACATCGCGATTAGAGATAATGCACCGCCTACGTTTTTTAATCATGATTTTTCATGTGAGAACAATGCACCCCCATTAACGATCTCATTATTCCCTACACCCCCATGGTGGGACCCTCTCTTGACATAGATGATCCACCCTCTTGGGTTTTAAAGAGTCATGACATTATCGACATCCTTGGTAATCCCACACTAGGTGTCAAGACTCTCACTCAACTAGAGAATGTGGTTATCTACTTTTGCTACACTTCCATAGTAGAGACTAAGAATGTGAACGAATCACTCAAGGATTAAAATTGGATATGTGCTATTAAATATGAGTTGCTTTAATTTTGAAAGAAATATGTTTGGGAATTAGTCCTCTGACCTAGTGAGACTAATGTGATTGGTACTAATTGGATGTACAAAAATAAGATGGATGAGAATGTTACCATCGTTCCTAATAAGGCTAGGTTAGTCGCTCAAGGTTAAACAAAAATTAAGGGTGTAGACTTTGACAAGACATTCGCTCATATTTCTAGGTTTAAGTCCATCCACTTACTACTCGCCATATCATGTCATCTACAGTTTAAGCCTTACCAAATGGATGTCAAGAGTGCCTTTCTTGATGGCATTATTCATGAGGAGGTTTACATGGAACAACTAAAGGGGTTTGAATATCAAAATCACCCAAGATATGTCTTTTATCTAAAGAAGGCCTTGTGTGATTTGAACAAAGCACCTCATGCTTGCTACAAAAGGCTTACTTTTTATCTCTTAGCTCCTGACTTCAAGAAATGGGGAGTCAATATGACGTTGATTGCAGGAGATAGGGTGGTACTATATTGGTTGCCCATGTATATGTGGGAGACATAGTCTTTTGACCCACATGTTACCAACATGCTCACACTTTTGAAGAGGAGATGAAGAGTGAAATTGAGTTGGGCATGGTTGGTAAACTTACTTTCTTCCTAGGTCTCCATGTACGTCAACTACAGAATGGTATATTTATATCTCAATCTAAATATGATGGGGGCTTAGTGAATAAGTTTGGTTTGGACTCCTCTAAAAACTCACACACAGCCATGAGTTCCTCTACTAAGCTTAGCAAGGACACTTTAGGTAAGGATGTAGGGAAAAAACTCTATAGGAGTATGACACATAGTTTTTTCTACTTTATTAAAAGGCATCCTGCTATTGCCTTTGGTATTGGAGTTTAAGCATGTTATGGGCGTCCCTAAAAGAGTAACACTTGCTTTCACTTAAACATATCATCAAATACGTGAGTGGAACTTTTTTATGGCATTTTGTATTTCTTTGATACCAATGACCATTTATCAGTTTATTCTAATGCCTATTAGGTCGGTGATGTTGATGGTTGTGAAAGAACATCGGGTAGATGCTTTCACTTTGGAAGTGATCTCGTCTCATGGTTGCGCAAGAAGCAAAATAATATTTCTTTATCCACAGCGGAGGTCGATTACATAGACTTAGGTAGTTTTTGCATACAACTCTTATGGATGAAGAAAATATTGGAGGATTATGGGATTACTCAAGGCACGATGATTATTTCTTTAGATAATCAATTGCAATCCACATTTCTCGTAATTTCATATAACATTCTCATACAAAGCACATTAAGAGTCTTGAGCACTTTGATCGTGCTTTTGTTAAGGCGAATATCATTTCCTTGAGCTTTGAAAGTACTCAACGTCAATTAGCTGACATTTTCACTAAACCTTTAGATGCACTTAGATTTGAGGATCTTAGGAAGTCTTTGGGTATTTGTTCCATTGACTGAGTTTGGGTATTGTTCCTAATTTTGGGTGATTTTTACAATTCTGTCATTTGTCCCTAAAACTATATTTTATTCTTGTATATATGCATTGAAAAATACATAAATATTTTCTTTTCTTTTAGAAAAAATTTCCAAAATTTAAAAAAAAATTGTGATAAAAAATTTCAAAAATTAAAAAAAATATTTTTGTATTTTTTACACCGTATATGGATGCGCATTTAAAATCTTCAAATCAAGATTTCATTCAATCCATTCATGCCACTTAATCATGGTGTTATTATACTTGGCTTCATTTTGTCTGTGCTTAATAATGCATGTTTGGCTTTGTGTTGTTCATTGTTGATTACTTCCTTTACGCTAGACTCATATCAACTCTATTACACACATGCATGAAGTTTTGAACATTGTTCTTGCTTGTCATATGTCTAATAGGATGTTCTCATCTCGGTTATGCTTAGTAATTAATCAAATATACTAGGAACTAATTATTCACATAAAAACCATTGCCCAAATTTTTTGTTATCAAAAATTAATATATGTTTAAGAAATGGGAAGGGGCTACGAAAGAAGTAGTTTTCTTTGCATTAAAAGGCAACATTGGCAAGAGCCTAAAAGATGATTTCGACACATTAAAATAGAAGGGCCAAGTCCAATGTTTTAATTTCATTAATGCTTCATTATTCATGATTTATATGATTCCTACCAAAATTTTGAGAGTTTATGCTTAAAATATAATAATTTCAGGGTGTTATAAGTTGAAGATCAACGAGCTTGCACAATAAAATTCCTTCAAAAATTAAAATAGGTTGGCGTTATTGATTTGACAAGAATTGAAATTCATGACATTTTGTATGGGTTGAGTTAATTTCACTTTGTTCAAAAAAAATCACCAAAGGTTGAATTGAGTTCTTTGTTTAAGAGTATCTCTTTGACTTTGTGCACCGTTATTACGTATGCTTGTGCCAACTTTCTCATATTTAGTTCACAACCATTCCTTCCATTTTCATGATTGGGATTGTTAACGCAAAAATTCTCCATCTACGAGGACCAATCAGAAAAGCACACATGCCATCCTACGTGGCAATATTCGACACCCGATGAGAGTTGGTCGTCATCCGAGGAGAGTTGGTCGGCACCCGAGGAGTATTAGTCGGCACCCGAGGAGAGTTAGTTGGCACCCGAGGATAGTTGGTCGGCATACCAACCAGGAAGATCAAATGATAACTATGCATTTAATGTGCATTGATGAAGATGACAGCGCATTTAATGAGCCTTAATGTACATTTATACTGTATTAATAGATGACAACACATAGCATACCAAGCAATTCAACAATCATATTCGTTGAATGTAGACATAAATGTCTACATACAATGAATCTCTTTATCTACCATCACTATAAATACATGTATTCCCTTAGCCAAAAGGGAGGGGGAACCTAGAAACACCATACACAAGATACACCTATTTTCTCTCTCTACACCATATTGTGCTATTGTAAACCCCTGGGAATAAAATAACAGTGGACGTAGGCTTTATTCATAGCCGAACAACTTTAAAAACCTATGTCTATTATATGTTTGATGTGAATGTTTATCTTCATCTTCAATCTCATCCTCATCATTTATCTGCTGTTGACGCCACTAAAATGACAGTGGCCATTTTCTGTCTTCAACAAATTGGCGCCGTCTGTGGGAACGTGTTACAAGCATTGTTCTCCATCAAAAGCTAAGTTTTTATTTTCTCTATGTATAATCAATTATACATACATCTTTTGATTCAATCATGATTTTTATGTTTATATACATAAATTAATTGTCCAATTTTTATCTACAAAATATTGCATATCATGATTTTAAAATCATAACTGTTAGATTAATTCTTATTTAGAAATCTGAAAAATAGTGGATTTCATAAATCATAACTTTTTGCTTAATTCTCGAGTTTCAATTTTATCTCATGAAATCAATATTTTAAATGATTACATATACCAATATATACGACGATGATAAGATTTGATAATTTATATTTGATTTTGAAATAATTTTTGAAAGATCTTTGATGACTATTCAAATTCCCATCATTTTTTTAATCAGAGAATGGGAAAAGTTAAAATCAAGAACAATTTCTCTCTCTCTCGATAATCACAATTCTGACCCAGATCTGCTTCAAAAGTTCTCATCTATTTGATTCATAAAATATATATATATATATTCACTGTTAGATAATTTTCATCATGAACGTTAAGCATCTATGGCTCTTCTTGAAAATGTTCTGGGCAAACACGTTTATGTAATGAGTTACATCAAGGAAAAAGATTTGACATATGTTGATTCACATATTTCACATCTTCTACAAGGGAGTAAAAATTCAAAACCATTCTTTTTCCTCTTGGATATTGATCATATTTTCTCTTAGATCTGATGATTTCTATTGGTTATCTCTTAGATCTAAGAATTTTGATTTGTTACGATTTATTAATTCTGATAAAGATTGATTTGTTGGTTCGATGATTGATTTTTGGTATAATTTTCGTAATGATTTTTATCATCCACCATATTTTTTATCTCCACAAATAGAAAATAGGAAGGAAACCCAAAATAACCTTCTCTCTCCTGAAAAACCATTACCCACCTCTTGTAAAAAAAAAAATATATATATATATATATATATATATATATATATATATATATATATTTAAATACAAGTGATAAATAATTTTCAAACATCAACTTATACATGACTAGTTGTTGGAGTTTAAATAACTTTACAAAAAAACTCTACGTCTTATTTATGGTGCATATCTAATAAAAATTTGTCCATCTCACACACATTTGGCACAAAACATATTATTTCATATTTTGAAATTTTTATTGCCTTATGCTGATACACATCACATATTGTTTGGCTGAATAATTATTCTCATGACAATAATTATTTGATCTAGTCTCGACAGGTGCTCGGGCAGCTTATTAAGATTTCATAGGGACAATATTAAATCCCGACGAAAGCTCAGCCACAATCTTAAACCTCTGGAAACTATTATTGCTCGACATCAGGCAATTTTGCCTCGACATGGCAACCAACATATATTATTTCATATTTTGAAATTGATATTTTATTGCCCGAGCATATAGATATCATATATATTGATTATATTACTAAATTATTCTCATGACTAATCAATTCAGCCTACACAAATGGTAGAGCAAGATATTAATTTTTACAGGTACAAGACTCAACGCCGACGAATGCTCGGAAATAATCTGGAAACTATTATCATTTCACCTCAGCGAGGCATTATATATTTTATTATTACTCGGAGATATCGGCTCAAGCACAAATTATTATATATCCCTTGGGATTCATATTGTATATTCATCTCAACATGGAACTCGGCGAGATACTTATTATCATATTCAGCTCCGAGGAGAACTATAACATTTATTATATGTCACCCTCAACAGATAGTTGGTCGGGGTAATTCTTATTTATATGCAGGCCCAGCAAAGTTCTCGGCCATATTCTTATGTTCTGGAAAATATTATTCTTATTCGGCATTATGCAATTGTGCCTCGGCAAGATACTTATTCAGCTTTAAGGAGAATTATAACATTCGTTTTATTTCACCCCCAACAGATAGTTGGTCGGATAATTCTTATTTATATTCAGGCCTGACAACGTTCTCGGTCATATTCTTATGTTCTGGAAGATATTATTCTTGTTCGTCATTATATAATTCTACCTCGACAGATCAACGAGGCACTTTATTATTTTTAATATATCTATTTGGATGCATATTCTATTCTTATTTCAGCATGGAGCTCGACAAATATTTATAATCATATATTCAGCTCCAAGGAGGTCTCCAACATTTATATTATCTTATTCGCAACAATCTGTTGGTCAGCTCCAAGGATGTCTCCATCATATATTATCTTATTTCCAACAATCTGTTGGTCAGCTCCAAGGATGTCTCTAGCATTTATTATATCTTATTCCCAACAATCCGTTTGTCAGCTCCGAGGAAGTCTCTATCATTTATTATCAAAAATATATTCCCAAAAATGCCAACTAAGGTTGGTTGGGAAGAAAAACTATTCCTAAAAATGCCAACTAAGGTTGGTTAGGAAGTAAATCTATTCCTAAAAATGCCAACTAAGGTTGGTTAGGAAGTAAATCTATTCCCAAAAATGCCAACTAAGGTTGGTTGGGAAGTAAATCTGTTCCCAAAAATGCCAACTAAGGTTGGTTAGGAAGTAAATCTATTCCCAAAAATGCCAACTTAGGTTGGTCGGAAATAAGAAGCTGTCAACTACAGTTGGTCGGAAACATTTTATTTAAACAAAGTATGAGTATGTGAAAGCGATCAAGCAAAAAGCATTCAAAGTTCACATTCCACACTTGGGGGCTTCTATTACAGATATATTTGTTCATTCGGTGGCACATTCTTATAACATCATGCAGTCGAGCATCAAATTCAACTCCACAAACTCACACGGTCGGGGCCCCAACCAATCATCATTCAGGAGTTATTTTTCTTGCTCATGAATTATTTTTGATATTGAAGTTCGGAGGCTATTGAAATTCAGGAGGTATATTGAAATTCAGAAGTTCAGGAGGTGCATTCAGAAGTTCAGGAGGCATATTCAGGAGTTATTATGCACATACTATTGAAGTTCAGAAGTCAATTTTAGCATCTACAGCACTGAGATCTTTACTACTACTATCCCGACCAACATTGAAGAAGAAGTTGTATGAAAATGTTTCGAAGTCCACCACTAGCTTGGTACTAATCATATTGAAGAGTTGGGTTCAAAATCTAGTACGTTACTCGAAAAAGTATTCAGAGGATCGTAAATCAGAAGAATCAAGCACGTGAGGTTAGCACTCAGTTGCTCGGCACAGGAGGCAGTTGGTCGGCTAGCAAACCAATCAACATACTTGAAGATTATGACAAGCTACAAGCTGCATACTATGGCATGGTTGCATCCAAATTCCCAGGGGTGATACATAGCACACGGAGTTCCTCTAAAGAAATATTAGCAACCATCGATCAGCCTGCATCATATGTCATCCAGGAGATAATGCACTTTATGTTGAACAAATCAAGAAGGTAGATCAAGAATTTCACGAGCACCGAGCAACACTACAGAATAAATACTCCATCCTTTCAAGTAAACCATCAAGCATGGAGCATTGGGGGCTTCTGTTAACGCAAAAATTCTCCATCTACGTGGACCAATCAGAAAAGGGCACATGTCATCCTACGTGGCAATATTCGACACCCGAGGAGAGTTGGTCGGCATCCGAGAAGAGTTAGTCGGCACCCGAGGAGAGTTAGTCGGCACCCGAGGAGAGTTAGTCAGCATACCAACCAGGAAGATCAAAGGATAACTATGCACTTAATGTGCATTAATGAAGATGACAGCACATTTAATGAGCCTTAATGTACATTTATACTGTATTAATAGATGACAACATATAGCATACCAAGCAATTCAACAATCAGATTCATTGAATGTAGACATAAATGTCTACATACAATGAATCTCTTTATCTCCCATCACTATAAATACATGTATTCCCTTAGCCAAAAGGTAGGGGGAACCTAGAAACACCATACACAAGATACACCTATTTTCTCTCTCTACACCATATTGTGCTATTGTAAACCCCTGGGAATAAAATAACAGTGGACGTAGTCTTTATTAATAGCCGAACCACTTTAAAAACCTTTGTCTCTTATATGTTTGATGTGAATGTTTATCTTCATCTTCAATC
The DNA here is from genome assembly GCA_949130495.1 of Sambucus nigra. Classification (NCBI taxonomy): domain Eukaryota; kingdom Viridiplantae; phylum Streptophyta; class Magnoliopsida; order Dipsacales; family Adoxaceae; genus Sambucus; species Sambucus nigra. The sequence goes on along the minus strand of OX422222.1, from coordinate 121,065,699 downwards.
TCATCCTCATCATTTATCTGCCTATCATTTTAGTGGCGTCAACAAGGATGTTTTCATATTATTCCGTGGTGTGCATGTTTATACTTATTTGTATATGTGTATACTCACAAATTTTAAAAATAATTGGCTAGTTTGTTGAAATTTAATAACTTATGCATAATTGTTTACACTTTGGGTGATGATATTTTAATTGTAGATTCTCTTGATACTAACCTTGCAGGATTATATTCTATCCCTTTGTTTATTTGTCACGCCCTGAATTGTTCAGGATTATATTCAGAATCACAGAGTTCTAGGGGCAGGCTGAATTGTTCATGTCAAACAAATACAAAACAAAAATAATGTAAGTATTATTTGCGAATATATATATATATATATATATATATGGAAATTAAAATTGAAATTGAAATTGAAATAGAAATAGAAATACATTATCTGTAGTGCCGCCCAAATAGCTAACTTGAGCTCATTTGGCACCTCCCTCCAACTGGTGTACCCCAGGACGATAATTATCTTCACCAGCTCGAGGGATCTTGTCAATATGCCCATCTTGTTCTCAACGGTCATTCCCAATTCGCCCCGTTTGGGAAGCCTAGGGGCTGATGAGCCCTCGTCGCCTCCTCTACCGTCGAGCCCTAAAGAAGACTTCATCATTATCATCATCATCCTTACCTTAATCCCTGAAGGAGATATTTTCTGTAAAAATTGTTGTTATTGGTACGAATCCAAATGAATTAGAAGAATACAAACACACATGCACACACAGACCTGAAGAAGACATACAAACATTTTATGTGGTCGTGTCACTCTCGAATGGGTCATGACACAAAGTAATTTTAGAAAATAGTTGACCCCCCCCCCCACACACACACACATATATAAAGGAAAGAGAGAAAGAGAGAAAATGATCAAGTACAAATGAATTAAAAGCAGTAAACTGATGTCCGATAAAACCATTAAACTATTGTCCAATAATTGGAATACTTATTACAAATCTAAAAATTGTTTCAAATTTGGGTTATCATAAAAAATGGATTGATATTTGGTAAGAGCCACCAAGTCATCCAGACTACTGTTTAGACGCTTTGGCGCATGTAGGACGATTGACCATGGCTCATTGTTGATATACTCCGAGTAAAACACTTGCTCGACCTTTTGAAATGCACAAACAAATGGCTCATCGCTCACGTGTTCGTCGCTCTTCAACTTGGACAAGTCAATCATGATCAAATTGATTCCAAGATCAACTTTACAAGCATTTTTATCCTCAACTCTTACCCAATCACAGTAAAATACAAACTCTTTGAAGCTTACATAGTCCAATTCAAATATATTTCGAATTACACCATAGTAAGTCATTTCAGCTTCAACGAGGTTTTTATCTTTTACGCTCACTCGAAAGAAAGGAAGAGTCTTGTATGAAATGCCTGAGTTTCGTACATTTGTACTTTCCTCGTACACCCTTTCGTCAAATATGTAACCATTCAATCGATAATTTTTGTACTCTTGTGCCATAAACAAGGGTCCAGTGGCTAAACGAGCAATCCTTGATGTCGTGTCACCAGTCTTTAAGAGCTAAGAATATAGATAAATTAATTAGGTTAGTTGTAAATTTTATTGTAATGTAACGTTACATAACAACCATTTTCATTATAATTACCTCGTGTGACAACCACAGTCCAAATTCGCTGTCTGATTGTTCCATTATTTTTCGTCTTTATGACATCTTACCATTCTCACACCTAGCACACAGACACGAAAAATCTTAATCATTATGAAATATCTTTGTGTATTTCACAAATTTATTAGCACCTCTGCGAAACACATCCCCCAATCTATTTGTCTCACCCATCCACTCTTTGTATTTAGGATATCCCATCACAGCTACTACAAACAATCACCTATTAAAGGTTAGAAGCATATATTCGGGGATAAGTATAAACAAAACTTAGATTTATAGTATGTTTCATTTAATTATGACTTATTTATATTCGATTTTTAAATTTCAAATTCAAATTCAATTTATAATATTAATTTATATTTCCTCCATCTCCTTTAAAGGGTGAGTGGTCATATCCCATTCAGGATCGCATATTTCTATTATATACTGAATAGCTCATGCACATTGTTACGATTTGAGAAAAATTTGGCCGCATATCCCCATGGTACTCCAAGTACATGACGTAGATTCGTAAGTGTGAGTGTTATTTCAATTTATCAATTGAAATAACACTCACACTTGCCAATCTAGTATGTACTCAGAGAACATTAGGATACGACTGCAGAACTTCCTCCAAAAGTAACAAGTTTAAGCCACTAAGAATATTATTATACATAAATTATGCAGTCCCAAACTCTCCAAATGGGACAATTCGAGAGATCTCATTATAGGGGTAATGACTCTCGAACGGGTCTAAAGGCTATTGAATGCGTACGCATAAGAACTAGAAGGCTAGTATATATGCGCACTATATGTAATTTCAAGTATGTTTCATTTAATTATCATAAAATAAACATACTATATATATGAATTAATAATATATTGTTCGCAACACAAAGTGTCATGCCACTTTCAAAATTAACCGACCCAACATCGGTCCACTATAATCCAACAGCAACAGCAACAACAAATGTGTATCCCATACTCCTTCAAATTTATCTACTCAATTAATTCATTTCATCACGTCTTATAAATATATCATCATTAAAGCTATATGATTAAAGATATATAATTAAAGTTACAATTAAAGCTATATTTTATTAATCAATTTGTCCGTTTCAACTGTGACGATGAATATTAATGTTTAACAACTTAATTCTTAATTTCAAGACAACAACATCTAACCCATAATATGTACAATTACTAAAAATCCTAAACATCAATTCAAACTAACTACTTATTAATTTAGAACCAACAATTAATAAGGGGAATCTAAAGGCTCCTAACCCATTTATATCCAATTAAAGTCATAATTAAATTAGCAATAATAATTATAAGTCCCAATTCCAATTCCTATTATGACTATTCCGTGAGAAAAATCTCAAATTGAACTTTAAGCCTCTTAAACATAGGGAGAATCATTATTTACACATTTAGTATGAAACCAACAATGGGGAGAATCTAAAGGGTTAATTACTTATCATTATGTATTAGCCAATAATATTTGGGTATTTATACTTAAGGGTACAATATATATTTGGGTATTTACACATTTACGTTTGAAACCCTAATTGTTCCATTACCCGCACACGTACACACGCACACATGCACACTACACACACACACACTACACACATGCACACACGCCTCTGCACACACACCCCACCCCCACCACACACACACACGCACACATACACACACAGCACACGCACACGCAACACACACACACACACATATTCATATACACATAAAAGGGGGATAGAGAGAGAGACAAACTTGAAAGTAAAGAGAGAGCAGCGCCATAGAGAGAGGGGGGAGAGAGAGAGAGAGGGGGGAAATAAAATGGTGGGAAAAAAAAAGAGGGAAGAGATTATTTTACTGAGAAAGTTGTCACTGACCTATCAAGATCTTTGACAGTGACAACTTTTTAATGTTATCACGGTCATTGACCATGACAAGTCCGTGACAAGAACATTTGTCACGGACTTGTCATGATAATTGACCGTGAGAAGGGTGGTCGGCTGAAGGGTGTCAATTTGGCCTTTTTGGTGTAGTGTATCATTAAATGATATCAATAGCAGTTAAGAAAATACGCAAAGTTTATTATTAAAGAGGTAAAAGAACCTACTAGATCGATATTTTTAACTTCTTATGGATCAAAAGAAGATATTCGAAAGAGCTGGTACTTGATTATCTGAATACAATGTTTGGGTGAATAATTATTTGTTAGAATTGGTTTTGTTTTAGGTCAGTTTATATAAAAAAAACTCTATCTTTTAAATTTTCAGGGGATTAATTGTAAATAACTTGGGACTTTAAAATCTTGGACTTAAGTTCAAATTTAAACTTTGGTGTAGAAGACGTTTTGACTGAAAATAATTTAGAGTACATATAGATAAAGTTTGAGGTTTAAATTCATAAGTTTAAAAAGTCAGAAGGGGACAAATTATAATATAGGAAAAATATTTCAAACCAAAAGTCTCATTTTTTTCATAACTTTGGCTAGGCTTAACCAAACACAACTTTACCTTATACCATTTTGACCATAAAAATAAAATTAAAATATAGGAAAAAATTTAGAAAATTTTGATTGGCCACGTGCCCTCATGTGTGTGGTCAAGGTTCCTGATCAACCTCTCGATTTTTTACTTTAGGCTTTCAGATTTTTGATCGAATATATCTCCTTTATTTCTAAGCCATTCGTGATGATTTCTTAACAAACTCAACCTAAAATTTCATAAGGAATCCAAATATATAGGTTTTATGAATTGAGGCGTAGTGTACATCGAGTTCTATAACTGTACTTTTTTTTTAAATTTCGACTTAACATTCGTAGCTTTTGAGAATATGGCAGGTATTCTTATGAACATGGTTTGATTTTTGCTATTTTAAGGAGTAAATTGGTTTTGATTTCATGGGTTGAGGTGAATTATACAAGGAGTATTTGAAATTTTGAATTTTCTTATTCAGAAAAAACTTTCAATCAATTTAAGCATGTTGTATAAATTTGTGGATTTTGATCATTGAGCAAGAGTTCCTAAGGTTCTGATGAATGTACTCATATCTTTAAATCTGAGTTCTAATCTTTATATTGAAGTTCACCATTAAAGGTCAAGATTTAATGGTGAAATTTTCATATTTTTCACTTAGGGTCTCTTTTACACATAGTTTCTACTATTAAGATGTATTTAAGTTAACAACACAAAAATCATTTGGAATTAAAAGAACTTAATAAAATGCATAAAATTATAAGTTACTTGTTTTGAGGGAAAATTTGAGTTTTTGAATCTACTGATGAGGTGGGTTTTAATAGGTGAGCTCATGGGGTTTTTATAGTGTTAGAGAAGGGGAGTTGATTGGTTCGAATGGGAGGTGGATTTTAGCTGTTTTAAATAGTTAAAATTCTTGGTAATTGAATCTCACATGTTTGGTTGGTTTAAACATGTGCTATTTGGCATTTGGTACTTATGTGGAGGCTTGGGTGGACAAGGGGCTTTGTGTGAATGAAAAATATTTGGCTTTCAGTCCTTGATTAATAAGGTTTATGTTAAAAGTGTGATTTTGGTAAAGTTGAGGGGTATTTATATAATTTTAGAAAGTTATGAGAGTGAAAATTGTAATGTCTAGTGAATTTAAGTCTAAAAGGTCAATTCGATATAAAGCTTGGGTATATGTGTTAAGTATAGGTTAAGTTATGATAGTTTGAAGTTTTTAGGGTCTAATTAGAAATTATTAAAACTTCAGGGATCCTAGGTAAATTTGAAAATTTTGTAGGTTTTATAAAATAGTTTAATCCTTCTTTTGAATATGTTAAAACTTATTTATTCTGGGAGGGATTAGACTGAGAATTGGGATTTCATGATTTGAGTACGGATATTAGAGTCTACCTACCTAAAAAAATTGTCATCGAATTTGCCTTCGAAGAGATCAGGATATTGGTCTTTCATAGCCAGCTCTGGTTCCCATGTGACTTCTTGTTGATTTTGATTTTCTCAAAGTACTTTGACTGAGGTAATTTCCTTATTCTTGAGACGTTTTACTTGATGATCCAAAATTTGAATAGGACGTACTTCAAATGCATGGTTCTGCGTGATTGGGATTTCTTGCTATGCGATGGTATGAGAGGGATCAAAAATATACTGGCGAAACGGGTACACATGAAATACATTATGAATATTGGATGATTCTATAGGCAATTCTAATTAATAGACTACAGGGCCAATACGATAAGAAATAGTGAAAGGTCTAATATATCTGGGGGATAATTTTCCTTTCCTTCCAAAGCGTAAAATTTCTTTTCAAGGACAAACTTTCAAAAATACTAGGTCATTAACTTGAAATTATAAGGGCTTCCAGCACTTGTATTCATAACTTTTCTAACGATTTTGGGTTATCTTCAATCTTTTTTTAATCTGTTGTATTCTCACGGTGGTTTCTTGGATTATATCGGGACCAAATTGTGTACTATTTTTTGAATCTATCTAACATACAGGCGATCGACAAGGTCTTCCATATAAAGCTTCAAACGGGGCAGCTTTAATACTTCATTAATAATTATTATCAAAAAACTCAATAGTTCATTCCAATTTTCGGGCACATCTAATGCAAAAGCTCGTAATATATCTTCTCATGTTTAGATTGTATGTTCCAATTGTCCATCCGTTTGTGGGTGGAATACGGTACTGAAATGAAGTTTGGTTCCCATTGCAATTTTTAGTCCTTGCTAAAAAAATTCTATAAAATGGGAATATCTGTCTAACACCATAGATAAAGGAATTCCATATAATCGAAAAATTTCTCAAATGTAGAGCTTACTGAACTTTTAAAATGAATTGGTGGTTTTCGTTTGCAGGAAATGAGCATATTTGGTAAGTCGGTCTACTATTACCCAAATGGAATTATATTCTTAGGATGTACGAGGTAGTCCACTGACAAAATCCATGGTAATATGATCCCATTTTCACTCAGGAATTAGTAAGGGTTGAAGGAGTCCACTAGGGTATTGGTGTTCTATCTTCACTTGTTGACAAGTAAGACATTTCCTTATAAAATTCTTGATATCACTTCTCATATTTGGTCACCAATATTATTTCTTTAGGGCATGGTACATTTTGGAGCTTTCGGGATGAATTGTAAATTTTGAACGATGGGCTTCTTGCAATACTTCTTCTCGAAGAGATAAATTATCTGGTACATACAATCTATTTTTATATCGTAAACCTATTTTTTATCATGTGAGAAGTCGTGATTTTATCCTGAAAGAATTTCACAAAAGGATCTTAGGATTGTTGAACTAATATTTTTTTCTCTCAATTCGGAATAAGCAATGATGTTGGAAAATTTTGATAAAGGGGGTATTAATTACAGATCATATTGATCTATGGTATAAGCAATATCATAAGAAATCAAAGTATGGATTCTTCCTACTGGATTACGACTTAAAGCGTCGGCTACCACATTTCCTTTTCGTTCATGGTAGTTTAATTTAAAGCGGTAATCTTCCAAAAAATTTATCCAATATCGTTTTCTCAAATTTAAGTCCTTTTGAGCAAAAATGTATTTCAAACTCCCCTGATTAGAAAAGACTTGAAAAATTTTACCATAAAGGCAACAACGCCAAATTTTTAAACCAAAAACTACAGCTTCTAACTCAAGATCATGGATAAGATTATTACATTCATCAGTTTTGAGCTATCGTGACCCATACTTTACAACTTTCTTATTTTGCATTAAAACACATCCTAATCCTTGTAATTAGGCATCGATATATATATAATAATTCACGTTACTAGAAGAATAGTCAAGACAGGAGCAATAGTTCATCTATCTTTTAGAATTCGAAATGCTTAATTACATTCACCAGTCCATCCAAATGGCATTTCCTTCCTAGTTACCTTTAATTGGGGAAGAGCGATACTAGAAAATTATTCCGTAAAACGATGATAATAACCAACTAATCCTAGAAAACTCTTTATCTAGATGATATTGGTAGGATTTTTCCATTCCAAAATGGATGAAATTTTGACTGGATCGACTTGGATTCCATTTTCAAAAAATCACATGTTCTTAAAATTTTATTTCTTTCATTGAAAAATCACATTTTCTCCTCTTAGCATATAACTTATGGTTTCTTAGAGTTCCTAATACTTTCTCTAAATGATGGGAATGTTTTGCTAGACTTGAGGAATAAAAAAGAATATCGTCATTGAAAACGATAACAAATTGGTTAAGAAATGGTCTAAAGATTCAATGCATAAGATCCATCAAAACTAAGAGTGCATTGGTTAATCCAAAAGATATTATGGTAAATTCAAAATGTCCATAACGAGTTCAAAAAGCATTTTTTTGAATATCTTTTTCTCTTACTCACAATTGATGGTAATCATCTTGTAAGTTTATTTTGGAAAAGAACCTTGTTCCTCAAATTGATCAAATATATCTCCAATTCGAGGTAAAGGATACTTATTTTTAATAGATACTGAGTTCAGTTTATGATAATCTGCGCATAATCTAAAGTTTCCATCTTTTTTCCAGACAAATAATATAGGAGCTTCCCAAGGAGATGAGCTAAGGATAATAAAACCTTTTTCCAGAATATCATCTAATTGGGTATTGAGTTCTCGAAGTTCTAAAGGAGCCATTTGATAAGGAGGTATCGAAATAGGAAGAGTATTCAGATACAGATTTATAATAAATTTTATTTCTCGAGAAGGGGTAATCCTAGTAATTCTTTAGGGAAAATATCTACGAATTGTTCCAAAATTCATGGAATTAACAAAGAATTGTGAATATCTAAACTAGATGGTTCAGACGGACCTGATCCTTGAAATATAAAGGAACAATTATCTTAATTTTGAAAATAAATTCCCTTGGCCTGATAATCGATATAAGCATAATGTCCTGATAAAAAATCTATTCCGATAATTGTGACAACCCGCCTACTAAAATAATAGGTGGCCAGCCCAATACTCCAATAATCACAGGAATCATAGATGGTCCATTCTTAGCATCACTGTCGATTAAAATAATAGTATGAGATAACCACCAATCTATTTTAGAAAACGGACTGGAAAATTTAAAAATTTTGAAAGTAAAAGAAAAACACTTAGACGATCCCATTTGCAAAAACGGTGGATACCAAAAATCAATGGACAAAGAATGACAATACAATAAATATCACCGAATAAGCTGTCGGCGAACAGACCAATAAAAATAATCACATCGAGTATTACATTTCAATATTTACCATATAATGAATGAGTGAAATACCTTGGGCAAACACGCCCGAATAAATATACTGAACATAACTAGAGTGCAATAGAAAGAAGCGTCTAATACAAGTAACCTACAACATTCGCAATATGTTGTAGCTCCATGACAACTGAAATAGAAATGTAATCACGGGTGTCCATGCGGTAGAGCACCTGTAGCGGCAAAGAGTATGCAGAAACAGAGAAATATAGATACGGGTCAGGTCCCGGTTTGATATGATTACCATGTGACTAAAATGCATGACAGATAAGTGCGAATTCTCTCGCAGATAACAATAATATTTCTCACCTCTCAATCTAGCAGCAACCTAACGCAATATCGTGAGATGTTCTAGTTAACCCTAAATACTAAGGGCTAACTTCTTCCGAGTCTCAACACTATGCCCTATTCGTACGTGGGGTGTCTCGCAAAGCGAAATCCAAACAAGGAACCCCCCCCCCCCCGATACACTACTACTAGGCAAGGTTAATCGTCGAGATACATTAGATCCTTAGCACGAAATAATCAACAAATGTATATGTGTGCAAGTGTGGGAGGTCACATCTACAGCTACTGAAATAAAAATAAAATAAAATAAAATAAGACCCATCCATCATCTAATGGCACAATTCCTAATTTCTTTCTTTAGGAATATACATATAAATGGTACAACATTTTATCAAATGTTTACCAAATTACTTTCATCATATACTATTTCATTTCGAAATTCCATTCCTTATCAGGAAATAAAATCAGAGTTTCTATGCTCTTTGTGGCATTTTATCTCAATTATACATTTGTGAAAATCTCTTCCTTATCAGGAATATAATCATCATTATATGCTCTTTGTGGCATTTCATCGTGCTCTTTATGGCACCCATTATACATCAAGTCCAACTTGATTCAGAATAGTTATAATCATATATATATATAACGATTCTAAGACCGCCCGTCCGGGTTTCCCCACTGTGCGCGCCCCTAAATGGCTATCATCTTCCAGGGCCTCCAAGACAACCTGGGATCCTATCGAAACGTCGGGAAGCGGCCATGTGCCTGCGGGATAGTCAAGACCACACCCGGAATCTCCTAACCAGCGCAGAAAATATACAATCACAAACGCTCACATGGCCTAGGGACTATATCCACCCTACATTCATTAGCCAGGGGGCTTCACCACAACGCGCGCGACTTCCCTTATGATAGCGATTTAGAGAGGTGTGTATCCATAAATTAACATTTTTGAAAAACATTACTGTTTCCATTTTTGAAAAATTCCAATTTTACTTTTCCAAAAATCATCCATTTAGCCATTAAGCACCAAGTTTTAGAAGGTGCAATTCATTCTTATTAAGTCATATTTTATTAATGACCCAAGACCCAAAGTGCCACTAACTTCAAACTAGCCTCCAAGAGTTCATATAATTTCATAAACCCTCAAAGTAAATCTCCATGAAGGAGTGTCTCCCAAAAGCTCAACATTAATATTTTAACTTCCAATTTATCTTTAGTTTAACCTCCTATATCATTTGGACATTAACCCATACAAACTAGCCCTCGGGTAAACCCAAACATCCCATTAAATCCTAGGGCATTAGTCTACCCAAAACCACCCTCTAGGAATCTTAATTACTTCCCAAGAGAAAGTTCCTAAACCTTGGACCTAAAAGAAAAAGGGCTAAAAAATCAAACTAAGAAAATCTCACAAAAATAGGGGAATCGAATCGATTCGCCCTTGCGAATCGATTCGCTAAACATCTGAATCGATTCGGTGAGCAAAAACTAACTTTCTGTAATTGCCGAATCGATTCGGTTTTAACCCTAATCGAATCGGTCTGCTAGACCTGTATCCCTCTCCTTATCCGAATCGATTCGCCCCTAGGGCCGAATCGATTCGGTCCTGAGATTTTGCCCAATTTGGGCTACGGGGTGTAAGAACCCTAAAATCCCAAAACCTCAAATCTTTGCTTTTACCCAACATCTACAACATCTAATTTTCCCAAATCATTTCTACCCCATTCATAACTAATAATTTATCCTCAAATCAAATTAAAACTAAGATTTAAAGGTTTAAACATCAATAGGTTAAAAAAAATGGCCCAAGTGAGCGAGTCCGGGCATGTGGGTTAACTGACACCAAAGTATTAAATTAATTGTCGAGAGAGTAAATTAATTTGGAGTCGGAACATAGACTCGGAAAATATTAAGTTATGGGACAAATGAGCGAGCTCAGGGATAATGGTTGGGTGACACCAAGTTATTAAATTAATGGATATGTTAATTAATGAAAGTAGAGTCGGAAGGTAGACTCAGAAAGGTAATAAATTAATTGATGTTGTAATTAATTTAATTAGAGTTGGATGATAGACTCGGGAAGGTATTAAATTAATAGGTGTGTAATTAATTTAATTAGAGTCGGACGATAGACTTGGGAAGGTATTAAATTAATAAGTGTGTTAAATTAAACCCGGGAAGGTATTAAATTAATAGGTGTGTTAATTAATTTAATTAGAGTCGGACGATAGACTCGGGAAGGTATTAAATTAATAGGTGTGTTAATTAATTTAATTATAGGGTTAAATCTCCAAAACCTAACTATACATGCAATATATCACATTAAATCACATCTAGCAAGTAATAAACTTGCCTCGGGGTTCGTAGTCTCTGATCCTCTTCCGGTAGCAACGAAAATTCGGTCCAAATCTTCATTTTCTCTCTTTTCTCCCATCTCTCTTCTCTATCTCTCTCCTTTGGCTTCTAACACAAATGAAGAAAGAAAAAGGGGTGGGGGACTTTACTGGGTATTAAAAATACAAATGCCCTCTTTTAATTACTAATACACCATTAAAATGACTTATAATCACTAATTTGAGTCATAACCCCTTAAAAATGCCCGAATCTCAAAAATTACAATTGGGCACTTATTTCGACTATCTCGACTATTCTAAAAACAACCGCACCCCCTATTTTGGCATTTGGGAAAGTGTGAACTATTTTGTGTTCCAGTTTCATTTTAATTCATTAATTTTACCCAATTTTAAATATAGGTCATAACCGTCGCCTTACATATAACGACGCAATAATACACAATATAATGCCATTTACCTTCCCATAATGGTAAATGGGCAAAACATAGTAAATATTATCCCTAAGTCTCACGGGAAATAATATTTATTCCAACATTCCCTATTTTATAAAATTAGCCCATCAGGCAAAATAGTATAAAATAGTCACTCAAAAAACCTGGGTTGTTACAATAATAATATTAAAACCATAATTTTCTTAAATTATCAAGCTAACAAGGAGTGTACCTAAACCAAGTTGAATTTTACAATTTCTACAACCCTGTGTAGGTTTATTGATTTCACCCGTAGGTAATTCAATATCCAATGGAATAATTAAAGATATAGGTAGTAATCGTAATAATTTAGATAGTCTAAGATTGATAAAGGAATGTATTGATCCTGGATCAAACCAAATATGTGCAGGAAAATGATGAAAAAGTATTGTACCTTCCATCACGTCATGGGAGTTTCGTGTAGGCCATATCGCGCAATTCTTTTCATGACTCGAGATTGGCATAATTTTTTTAGAAGGATTTGGCTTAGGTTGATTTTGGATAAGACAAAAATTTATATTTCATGAGGGATTATCTAACTGACGAAGAACTTGAAGAGATCTTAATTTAGGACATTGTGGCCGAATATGTCCTAATTCTTGACATTTATGACAACGAATCACTAAACGGACTGTGTTATGGAGATTTTGGGAATAATATTATCCAATTGGATTTGGATAAGGATGAGGTCGAGATTGAGGTAAAGTCCTAATCACGTGATTATTTCTAGTAACGGGGGGATAAGATCGTACTGCGGCAGAATAATTTCGTTCCATAATTTTCGTAACATTTATAAGTTGAAAATACTCGTGGATTTGTATAGGAGCGACCGAATTATTGATCCTCAAATATAGTCCTCTTCAAATTGCTTGAATTTCTTTATCTTAGTATCTTCATATTCAATAGCGTAATGAGATAACTCAATAAATTTGGCTTCGAACTGGGCTACAAATAGATTTGCTTGTTGTAATTTTAAGAAGTCTAAAGTTCATTGATCTTGTTCGGATTTAGGAAAATACTTTTTGAAAAAGATTTCTTCAAATTTATCCCATGTAAAATTAACCACATTTTGGTTACATGACACCACTTGCCACCAAAAATCAACTTCACCTTCGAACATGTAAGCTGCTAGAGTTATTTGGAGATTGGCTGCTATACCTAATCCATTTAGAATTTTCATAACCTGACGTATCCATCTCTCAGATTCATTAGCACCTATCTTTCCAAAAAAATACGGAGGTCTTTGTCTCAAATATTCCTTCAGATCGTTCATCTTACAGATTTCTTCTGAGATTTCCTCTGGAGCAGAGCGAGGAATTTGTCATTGTTGGGTTAAAGATGTTAATTCCTGAAGGCATCGCATGATTCCTTCAGTGTGAGTCTATTCAGTTTGAGTTCCAGCGGAGGTAATTAGAGTACTAACCATCCTAAAAAAAATATAACAGTTATAATAATACATAATAACATAAAATAGGAATATGTCACAAGCCTAATATATTGTACAAGATATAGTTCCACAGCACATTAGAATTATATCACATTACTTACTCTACATTAGTACTTATGATATAATAGTTAAAGTTAATCAACCTCCTAAAATTAGTATGACGTTCTACGTATAATACTTTATTTTTATATGTCAAGGATGGATGATTTTCTTTCGTTGAATTTGGATTTTCTTCAGGCAGGAATAGTAACATCATTTTCTCATGAGTCGGAATCTATAATATCAAGATAATCATTAAGTTCTGGGTGATCATCTTCTGTCAAATCACTGGAGTTAGAAGATAGACCACTATGAAGTTCATTATTGGAAGTAGCATCTGGGTACATTAGTGGAGTCGGTGGTACATCTGTTAAAGCAAGATTTATACCTTTCTGAAGTATTATTGGACCATTATTATAATTGTATACTTTCCTCATCCCTTTCATTTCTCCCAACACTCGATTAGTCAATACTTGTCACTTTATATCCGTGTCCATCCCGGTCGGCGCGACGTTCGTCTAGGGAAAAAAGAGAAAGAGGATCCCCCGAGAAAGAAACTGTGTCACGATCTTGCACCCTTCTCTTCGAAAAGGGGGCTTCGGCCCTCGTCGGTGTGGGGTGAATGTGAAAAGATAGAGTCACCAGCCTATTTTTCTCAAAACAGGCAAAAGAATATGTTTCCATCTCAAGAGAGCGGCATCAAGGACAAAACTGATGCGTGCGAAACCAATAGATCGGAGGTCCAGGAGCTAAGTTTTGGAATGGGAAGGTGTTAGGCACCCATCCTGCCATTTCGGTCTCTCATGGGAAAATGTTAATATTTTACTTTTTATCCCCGTGAAGTTTATGCATGTGTTTATATAATGGAGATTGGAATCATTCGACCCATATCATGGAAAAGATAAGGTGAGGTCATCCGTAGGAATATTCCCAAAGTAATAACAAATGTAGAAGATTGAATATGAGCGTTCATCGTGATATTGATTGTTATTGGGAAACAATAATATGTGTGGGATGAAACGCGAACAAGCATATGATATATGTATATGTGTGATAAAAATGAGGGATTTGAGAAATTGGGAAAAATATAAGAAGTTGGAAAATTAAAAAGTTGGACTCGAGTCTTGGATTTTAATCCGAGATGCCTACACATCATATAAAGGCATCAAAGTCCACGTAGTTCGAATGTAAAATAGGGGTAGGTTTTATCCCATAGATTCGAACGGGATTTTTTTAGGTGTGTGTGTAGAAAAAGTGTTTCTAGTTTTGGATAAACGAGTGGTGGATAATTCCGTTCAAAATTTATGGGTGTAACCCTCTTTTATTTATTTTTGGGTTTTTTGTGAAAAATAGAGTATGGGAAATATACTAATAAAAGTGTAGATGTTAATGTGTGTGAACTAGAATGAAACTAGATTATGAATCTGAAGTGATTTATGAAAAAATGAGAGATTTGAAAGAGAGGGAGAAGGAATTGGACCTTCTTTTGGAGCTTGATCTTGGATCTTGGATCAACTCCATTGAATGTAGATGGACATTGATGAGAGAGAAGGATATTTGCCAAATTGGGTGTGAAATGGATGGCTATTTAGGCTTGACTAATATTTCTCATAGGGAACTTCGCTGACTTCGAGAGAATGTTGCCGATATCATTGATGTTGATCGGTTTTTTGCTCTCCATAGAAGTGAGGTCATGGCCCTTATTTATAGGGTCAACGGTTGAAGATCTCCGTACCCTAGGGGGTGCCTATCGGTAGGTCACTCTTGACAATGTGTCAATAGGAAGGGTTCAGGACCTGCCAATTGGCAGTCTCCTACGAACTTTTCTGGAAAAACAACTATAGAGCACAAACTATTGATCCGAATCATACACGGGGTATTATCAATAGAAAGGTATTTCAGAGGCCTTCGAGAGTCCTTTGGACTGCTCCCAGGTTTGAGAGTTGACTTTGCATCAAATGTGGCTCGGAAGTGCACGTCGGTCCTTTGAATGGGAGATCATCGGACGTAAACGGATCGTTCGTCTGCATGGTAAGTTAGAATTATGCACAGGGAATACTGTTGGAAATCTTAGGAGATGTACTTCATCATTCTAAAGAGTTTTGCTCAGTTTAGAAAGTTGACCTTAGTCAACCGGGGCTCGAAAGCACCTGGTGACCTCTCAGAGTAAAATGGTTCATTCATCCACACCGTAGGTCAGAATCGTGGATAGAGCGGATCAATAAAAAGGGTATTCAGTTCCCTTCAGATATTCATTCAGTCTCGTTCAAGCTGAAGAGTTGACTTTGGTCAAATAAAGTCCGGGAATGCCCGGTGGCCTCCGGATCGATTTTCAGGGGAAAACTGATTGTTTGTCAAAATGGTTATGTTATTTCGCGCATGGGGGTGGATTGTTGGAAAGGGGTTCCAATGCCCTTATAAGATTCAAAGAGCTTTCGCTCTAACGATGGAGTTGATTGGGGTCAATTCGGGGCCCCGGGGAGCTCGATGGTCTCAAGATTGGTACTTGGAGTGCGACCTAGGTTTGCGGTGGAAGGGGGAAGTGTAATACCCCGTATTTTTATAGCTTTTAAATTATGGGATTTATTAAATTTAATTGAGATAAATTAATTTAATTTTAATCCGGAATGTTGTTTTAAATAGTTACTAGCGTGACGAGAGTTAGTAATTATTGGAAATTTGTTATTTTTTATTTTTTGAATGTTACTGGATGAGTATAGTAATATATGAGATTTATTTTTATAGTATTGTCACGTGTGAATAAAATGACAATTATGGAAATTTAAGTCGGGACGAGCTTGTGTCGCGTCGGGAATAAATGTTGATTAATAAAAGTGAAATATTTTTAGTTATCCGTATGGTCATTTTGAGTGCGCTAACATGTACGGAAGGGTCGAGATAGTCAGAAAAGTGTACCCGGGGGTTTAGTTTGAGTCTCGGGGCCATTTTAGGCTTAATTAGTACCCCGGGAGGGCATTTTGGTCATTTTACATTTTTAGGTAATTAAACTCACGAAATTTCAAGGGTTATATCACATGTCTAAGGTTGTCTTCTAGGGTTAGAACAACCAAAGACAAGTGACAGCCATAGGAGAGGGAAGGAGAGAGCTTCCAAAGCAATCCAAGGCCCGAAATCCATCCGTTTGCACCGCCTCCACCACCAACGCGTAGATCGCGAGACGGGGAACGCAACCACACCAAATTCGGCACCAAACCAGAACGTCGAAAATCCCAGGCAAGTGTTTATCTTGCTTATTTTCGTTGATGCATCACTCATATTAGTTTAGCAATGATTAGGATGAGTTGTATGGAAGAAAAACCCCATTTGAGATAGGAAATCGCATGTAGTGATGAATTAATTGTTATTCTGGAAACCCCTTAACATGTAGAGGATTAAAGCATGAAATTTTGATGTTTTAGGAGAAGAAAATTCTGGAAAAGATTTGTTAGAACCATGTTTAAGAGATTTCTAGGGTTCTTGACATTTACATGAATTTTGGGCTGTTAATCCATGTTTAGTGACGGAAATTTACATGCTTTACGTAGGAAATACATAATATGATGATATAATGTTAGTAGTACAAATTCTAGGATGATTGGGAATGAAAAATATGGAATTGGTTGAGGTTAGAGGATGAAACCCGTAACTGCAAAACTGCAGAAATCGCATACCTACTTGATCGATCGATCGAGCCAAGAGCTTCGATCGATCGAATGTTCGATCGATCGAGCCCCAGACCTCGATCGATCGACCCCTCCTAGCAGACTCCTATTTCCCTTTTTAAATTAGTTAAATTCAAGTTGATGTGAAATAATTCTTGGACATCCTTAATAAAAATGTTTTGGGAGATATGGAAGACCAGTAGGACATATGAATAATGTTGGGGCCTTTAATGTGAGACGAGAATTGTATTTTTGGCATAATCACATAAAGAACGATGAAATCTTGTATTAACGGGAGAGATTACGTAAAAATGATTACGACGGAAAATAGATATTTATACTTGGGAGAATAGATTCCATGAGTGTTACATAGTAAGTTGGGATAATACCTCGAATTAAAGTTAAAGACGAATCGTTAAACGTGATAACTAATAATGAGATATGAGGATAAATGTTGTAACTATGGGATTTGAGATATACCTAATATGGATATGGTAATATTAGTATAGTTATATGATTGTGTATACATATGATATCTATGTGTGAAAAACGTACCCACGCTACTTGCTATCCCTGAGGTTACCACGCTGGGACGATCTTATCCTGTGTTGCCTTATGGGGGATATTGACTCGTACCCTAGGAGATAGATATCCTTGGTACAGGCTATCGGAATGATAGTTCAGACGTTCCTAAGAGACGCGGGTATGTGCTTTCCTCTTAGAGACTTGGAATATATGCTTCGCCTCAATATTGTTTGTGTATGTGTTAATACAATTCGAGAGTGATTCCGAATTTGTATTCCCCTTAATACGAGTGATACGGGGTTTGGATAGTAGAGTATGCTCGTACCTTAGTTTTTATGTGGAGTTCTGTTATGACATATATATTTTACGAGTAGTTAATATATATATGAAATTCTAAAATCTGGAACTGCCTACTGTGATTTGATGTGTAGGACATGGTTGATGACTCAAATTGTAATACTTGTTTTGAGGAAGTATAATATGACACTGGAAAACTTTATAAATTAATAAAGTTAAAAACGAGAATTTTGGATACCAATTGAAATATTCTTTTCAAACAGTTGTATCGTTCAATTTTAAATCCTGCGAATAACCTAAGATAAGTTAAATCATTGGGGAAAGATAGTGTGATATATGACGAGATAGACCGTTGGGAAGGTTAGTGCGATAGGTGTGCACATTAGAAGAGAGGTGAGAATTTCTCAAGAGAGTGTCGCACTAATATGTTGTTGCATTGGCCTGTAATCAATTTAAATAATTGCTAAATGAATTTTTAAATCATATACACTATCGGGCTCTGACCCGTTTCGTTTTCTTTCTTTCTTGTATATATATGTATGTATTATAGGTGCCCAGCCACAGGGGCGTCTTGCATAGGATCCTTTGGATGGAACTCGCTGTAGCTTTTGTGGGAGTTGCAGGCCATTGTTTAGACGACCTCATTGTTGACTCTACTTCTAGTTCATCTTTATCCAGTGGGGGCATGTGTCGCCCTTTTTCCATTATTTAGTTGATATTGTTAGAAATTATAATTCTTTTAATTTCAGTATCTTTATTTCGGGATTGGTACTGTCAGGATGTTTTTCTTAGTATTTTAATGTTGGGATTTATTATTGTTAGGTAAAGTCTTGAATGTTCATTTTATTCTTCTACTTATTGTGTGACCCTTTAGATGTTAATGGTTTGAGGTTTTATAACCGGATTTAATAAAATGAGAATAAAGGTTTAAATGGTTTTGACACTTAGCTTAATTAATTAGGGTGTTTAAATTGGAAAAGTTTTTCATTTGCGATAGTGATGCTAGGAATGAACCAACTGTTCACCTTGATTTTAATTTAATAAAGGAGTGATCGCCCGGTATTTAATTAGGCGGGGTGTCGCAGGTGGTATCAGAGCATCAGGTTCTAGTGTCCTTTAGGATCTGTACGGCTTATTTCGTTTCCAGCTTAGCATCTTTGATATAGAGACCTAATACTAGGAATGTTGTGTCCATCTCTATACATTGGAAATTCGTGCTTTTGCGATTTGTTTATGTGAATGATGAACTCATCCAAATTTATTTAAATTTTTAGATGGATCGTCAAGAAGAACTAGCTAAAACGGTTAGGGGAGTCAACGAGCAGGATCGACTCACACCTCAGGTATCTCCAGAGAGAATATCAACCTCCGAGTTAGCAGGTATTGTGGCACAGGCAGTTACCACTACGGTCTTACAGTATCAAGCACATAGCCTATGGGGGCAAAAGATCTAGAGAGTACAGTCAGTCTGTCATGACTGGAAATAACAAGTGTGTGAAGACACAAAAATCGCAACAACAAGCTCCTCAGGCCCGTAAAAGCCACGAAAGTAACGAATTGTGCGGGGAAGCCCAAAAGCGTCAGGGTCAACAAAGCCAGGGTCCGAGTGAAGTCACGAAGGAGTGTTTCAGATGTGGAATGGACGGTCATGAACGTAAAACTTGTCTGGATCAGTCTAAAAAGGAACTTCAAATCAACCAGCGAGAACTTTTGGTACTCTGCTATATATGTGTAAAGCCGGGTCACAAGTGGAGGGATTATCCTCACCCTGACATAGTTTTCCCGAAAATTTCCCACCAAGGCCAACAAGACCAGGGAAAAAGCGAGACTAGTCAACAACGTAGTGAAGTGAATCAGTTTCGAGGAAGGTGCTTCCAATGTAGCAGAAATGGCCATAAGCGTCAGGATTGCCCAGAGAAGAATAGGGCCCCACGGCAGGAAGGTGATAGTAATAAAACACAGAAGCCAGCTCCACCACCCTTTCCAATAACCTCAGTTCAGCAGAGGAAGTTACAGTATGGACGTGTCTGTAACGTCCACCAGATAGCAGCATCTCAGCCCCAGTCGAGAAAAGAGGTATGTTTCCTATCCATGGTACTATGGGTCGAGTTTTATTTGATAACTAGGGTGACGCACTATTTTATAGCTACTCATTTTCCGAAGGCCTTGGGGCTATTAGTCACAGCAGAGAGCACTGTGACGTGTGTAGACTTACCACTGGGAAATGGTTCACTTGTTTTTCTTTATATGTCGGGGTGTGGGCGTAGAGATTGGTAGCCTAGTATTACTAGCAGACATGTTACTATTAATATGCTTGAGCACGACGTTATTATCAGTATGAATTGGCTCACAGCTTATAGAGCCATGATAGATTACTTTGGTGAGAGTAATGTCTTTGCCATTCCGGGGCAAGAAAGGTTTGAGTGGCAATACCTCGCCCAGAAGGGGGATCTTACACCTATTTTTATTATATAAAGGAGGATACCTCTAAGGAAATTGTAATTCTCCTGGATTCGATTCCAATAGTTCGTGAGCTTTCGAATGTATTTCAAATGATAAGTGGATTAAATATCGAAATATCTTGCGGAGAGTGAAATCACACGTGCTAAAATATTTTTCCGAAGCAAGTATGTAGACAGAGTGTGGTGTCTAGTAAGGGACAATGGTTATAGTAGTTTTGTTTTGGTTTGGATAGGCATGTTATATCCGGAGTCAATTTGTACGGTCAAGACAATTGGCAAGGCAGAATTATAGGTTTTATCCTCAGAGGGTGAAGCATGTTTTCTGTGACACGAGCGAGTCATTGTATTATGTTCATTACTAAATTGGCATGTGAGGCGGGTTTAATGTGTATCTACAAGCGGTATTATCATGTGAATATTTTTCCTAGTGTAGTGGGATTTTCCTTAGTACTATCCGCGGAGGATGAATGTGTATATTAACAGTGTTACGTATTTTATTGAGGTTACTCGTCGTAGTGATGCGATATACGAGTATAGTATTATATTTGATAAAATGTTATAGAAATGGTTAGTACGATGGTGGGCATTTATTGCAAGGGTATCGGAGTAGTTGCATTAGTGCAGAACGTTTTGTTTTAGTGAGGCTTTACCTGTAAGAAGGTTGGACTTGCGCTTACATTATCTATCCTAGAGACTTCGGAGGAGATAGTGGGCTCGAGATATTCGATGCCAATGTATGTATAGACTTTGCCAATATGATTCAGTATGTATCGGGATTTACCGTTGGGCAAAAAGATTTGACTCAGTATTATGTTTAGCACTCCGGACTTAGTGATAGGAAGAGTGCATTGTTATATTTATCCTTTAGAGATGTGGGAGTTAAGAGTTATACCCCTATTATTAGGGAAGGGAATTTTGAAAGTTCCGATCGTATGTATCCGAGGTTTATAGAATGTAATTACCCTCAACCTATACTGAACAATAGTGCAATTAGTGAAACGTTCTTTGTTAAGCATAATTACGGGAGAAATTATAAGTTTTCTGTCAAGAGACGGAATAAAGGGGTACATGCCACGGATGGAGGACCTAACGAATTTCGATAACCGACAATGCTAGGTAGTAGTGTATCGGGGGGGTTCCTTGTTTGGATTTCGCTTTGCGAGACATCCCACGCATGAAACTTAGCGTAAGGTTGGAAATAGGGAGACGTTTGTTCACTATTCCATGAGTTCGGTACCCTGGTCGAAATGGGATCAAGTAATTATGTATGTAAGTTGGAAGTTGAATTTTGTTTTAAAGCCACTGGATCCGGACTGTGTGGTAAGAAAGCATTGAAGTTATCCCCACGAGTTGAGGGGTGGAATGATGATAAGGAGGATTTAAAAATTCTGATTTCTAGGGTGATTGAGAGTACCCAAATGTCGTAACCGCGTTCAGAACACGAGGCGAATAAAGAGTTGGAATGATTTTTAGCATGGATTATCTGGAAAGAACTTTATTATACAAAAGAGATGACTTATAATTATTTTGATGAATAAAGCGTTAGTGATTTATTTTGGTTAATATACATATTTGGGAAAATTGCTGAACTTATCTGAAAAAGGTTGAGATTTGTTATTTCCCTTTTATCGTCATGGAATTTGAATGCCCTATTCCTTCTATTTTGTTGAATTTAGTTCGTTCTACAGATGAGTAGCACGTGCAATTAACATCGTCCGAGTCGAAGGGACGTGGTTATGGATGTGTGTCATATATGTTTGAGGGAATAGTTTAACGAAGTGGAAGTGATAGAGTGGATTAAACGTCACATGAGGGGAGATAATCCATACATAGGTGTGCAATTAGAATAGCACACCCCAAATTTGAATTGGAAGACTGTGGGAAGCCGTTTAAGAAGAGTATTCCTTGAATGGAGCAGAATTAAACGATTATGAAGAACACTCGGAGCGAAATTGTTAGTAATCAAATTTGAGAGAGACTCACTCATATAAAGGGTGATGATGTTAGTACGGTATAAGAGGTCCAGAAGTATGCTTCGTGAAGATAAGAGCACGGGTGGAACCTTCGGCATACACCAAGGAATTTTGTGTTTATCTACAATTGCTGAAATTGGAGGAGGTCTATAAAGTCGGTACAGTCCTTGGATGGGTTGCCATCCTCAAAAAAAGATCAAGGGTTCATCCCGAACATGTGAATTAAGCCGCCGAGAAGGAAGTGATTGATATTCCTTTGGGATGGTTTACAATATTAACTAGTATGACCCAGACTTCCTTTGAAAGGAAGGTCGCGCCAGTGCATGGTCCGGCGCAGTATAAATTTCTGAATCAGGATGAGATTGGTGAATACCACATTTGATATGGGATTTCAGGAACCAACAAAGATAAGGCTTCATTTCGAGTAGGATGTATCACCCTTAGCCAGGGAATAGACGCATGGTGATTAAAGATTTGTGGAGCTAGAAGAAGGAGATTTTGGAATCTTGATACGATGATTCCAGGAATGCTCTGTAGAAGCACTCGTACCTGTTTGTCGCTTATGAGGTGCTTATTTAGGTTTTGTTATGGAAGAACCTCGACTATTCTCCTTCCGTATGTTTAGAGGTGAGTAGATAATCAGAGTTTTGGATCGGTCGAGAGAACATCCGATAACTGTGGTAGAATTCCACGACTGTTTTAGGCGAGCAAGAGTGATCAAATGTTCGTATAATTTTCTCATAATGGGAGTTTTGTATATGAATAAATCCGAGTATTTGTGATGTAGAGAGGTGCGGCCTCCTAATGATAGTGAGATAATGAAATTTATAACGTATAGGCGTGACCTATGCGAATGTTGTCGGTTGGGAGCACAATGTGAAGTGTCTCCAATGAGAATGTAAAACAATGTTGATGTGAAGAAAGGCCTATAGTGATTGAGCGTCGTAATGTGTAGTTAGTTTGTGTACGGAAAAGGATATCCAGAATTGTGCTACCTGATAGACCTTATTTCCCGAATTTCGGGACGAAATTCCGTTATTAGGGGGGAAGTATGTAATATCCCGTATTTTTATAGCTTTTAAATTAGGGAAAGTCTATCCCCACACCCTTATATGTTTTCCCCACACCCTTTCAGTGTCTAAAGACATTATTATCCTTCAAGCTTTTAACTTTTTTTTTCTTAAGCTAACTTTGAAAATAAATAAATAAAAATTTATAACTAACTTTGATAAAAAAAAAAAACAACTAATTACATCTAATTTTGATTAAAAAAAACAACAGACTTTGATTTTTTAAAAAAGGTACATCTAAATTTAATTAAAAAAAACTGCAATTAATTTTGATAAAAAAAAAAAAAGAAGCTACAACCAACTTTGATAAAAAAAATACAACCAACTAATTATAGCTAACTTTGATAAAAAAAAAAAAGTTTAGAGTTAACTTTAATATAATAAAAGAAATAGCTACAACTAACTTTGATAAAAAAAGCTACAATTAATTTCGATAAAAAAAAGTTAGAACGAACATTGATAAATAAAAACAAGCAACTAACTATGGTAAATAAAAAAAATTACAGCTAACTTAGATTAAAAAAAATTATTGCTAACTATGGTAAAATTAAAAAAAAAAACTACTGATTTTGATAAATAAAAAACATTACAAGTAAATTTTATAAAAAAAAAAGTAAGAGGAGATAAAAGTGTGACGCATGATTAATTAATTGAGCGCAACTAATTAATACAGGTTTAAATACGGGTCAATTGGGTGAGTAAACAGGTCAATTGGGTGAGTCCGGGAATATTACCTTTATGAATTAGTTGCGCTCAATTAATTAATTATGTGTCACACCTTTATCTCCTCTTCCTTTTTTTATTTTATCAAAGTTACTTGTAGTTTTTTTTATTTATCAAAATAAGTAGTTTTTTTTTTAAATTTTACCAAAGTTAGCTGTAATTTTTTTTATTTAACATAGTTTGTTGTAATTAGTTGGTTGTTTTTTTTATTTATAAAAGTTCTTTCTAACTTTTTTTTATCGAAATTAATTGTAGCTTTTTTTTTATCAAAGTTGATTGCATTTTTTTTATCAAAGTTGATTGCATTTTTTTTATCAAAGTTAGTTGCAGCCTTTTCTTTTATTTTATCAAAGTTAACTCTAAACATTTTTTTAATCAAAGTTAGCTATAATTAGTTGGTTGTATTTTTTTTTTATCAAAGTTAGTTGTAGCTTCTTCTTTTTTTTTATCAAAGTTAATTGCAGTTTTTTTTTAAATCAAAGTTAGATGTACCTTTTTTTTTTAAATCAAAGCTTGTTATGTTTTTTTAATTAAAATTAGATGTAATTAGTTGGTTGTATTTTTTTTATCAAAGTTAGTTATAAGTTTTTATCTATTTATTTTCAAAGTTAGCTTAGGAAAAGAAAGTTAAAAGACTTAAAGGGTAGTAATGTCTTTAGACATTTAAAGGGAGTGGGGAGAGCATATGAGGGTGTGGGGATAGACGTTCCCTTAAATTATGGGATTTATTAAATTTAATTTAGATAAATTAATTTAATTTTAATCCGGAATGTTGTTTTAAATAGTTACTAGCGTGACGAGAGTTAGTAATTATTGGAAATTTGTTATTTGTTGAATGTTACTGGATGAGTATAGTAATATATGAGATTTATTTTTATAGTATTGTCACGTGTGAATAAAATGACAATTATGGAAATTTAAGTCGGGACGCGCTTGTGTCGCGTCGGGAATAAATGTTGATTAATAAAAGTGAAATATTTTTAGTTATCTGTATGCTCATTTTGAGTGCGCCAACATATCCGTAAGGGTCGAGATAGCCAAAAAAGTGTACCCGGGGGTTTAGTTTGAGTCTCGGGGCAATTTTAGGCTTAATTAGTACCCCGGGAGGGAATTTTGGTCATTTTACATTTTTGTGTAATTAAACCCACGAAATTTCAAGGGTTATATCACATGTCTAAGGTTATCTTCTAGTGTTAGAACAACCAAAGACAAGTGATGGCCATAGGAGAGGGAAGGAGAGAGCTTCCAAAGCAATCCAAGGCCCGAAATCCATCCGTTTGCACCGCCTCCACCACCAACGCGTAGATCGCGAGACGGGGAACGCAACCACACCAAATTCGGCACCAAACCAGAACGTCGAAAATCCCAGGCAAGTGTTTATCTTGCTTATTTTCGTTGATGCATCACTCATATTAGTTTAGGAATGATTAGGATGAGTTGTATGGAAGAAAAACCCCATTTGAGATAGGAAATCGCATGTAGTGATGAATTAGTTGTTATTCTGGAAACCCCTTAACATGTAGAGGATTAAACCACGAAATTTTGATATTTTAGGAGAAGAAAATTCTGGAAAAGATTTGTTAGAACCATTTTTAAGAGATTTCTAGGGTTCTTGACATTTACATGAATTTTGGGTTGTTAATCCATGTTTAGTGACGAAAATTTACATGTTTTACATAGGAAATACATAATATGATGATATAATGTTAGTAGTACAAATTCTTGAACGATTGGGAATGAAAAATATGGAATTGGTTGAGGTTAGAGGATGAAACCCGTAACTGCAAAACTGCAGAAATCGCATACCTGCTTGATCGATCGATCGAGCCAAGAGCTTCGATCGATCGAATGTTCGATCGATCGATCGAGCCAAGAGCTTCGATCGATCGAATGTTCGATCGATCGATCGACCCCTCCTAGCAGACTCATATTTCCCTTTTTAAATTAGTTAAATTCAAGTTGATGTGAAATAATTCTTGGACATCCTTAATAAAAATGTTTTGGGAGATATGGAAGACCAGTAGGACATATGAATAATGTTGGGGCCTTTAATGTGAGACGAGAATTGTGTTTTTGGGATAATCACATAAAGAATGATGAAATCTTGTATTAACGGGAGAGATTACGTAAAAATTATTACGACGGAAAATAGATATTTATACTTGGGAGAATAGATTCCATGAGTGTTACATAGTAAGTTGGGATAATACCTCGAATTAAAGTTAAAGATGAATTGTTAAACGTGATAACTAAATGAGATATGAGGATAAATGTCGTAACTATGGGATTTGAGATATACCTAATATGGATATGGTAATATTAGTATAGTTATATGATTGTGTATACATATGCTATCTATGTGTGAAAAACGTACCCACGCTACTTGCTATCCCTGAGGTTACCACGCTGGGACGATCTTATCCTGTGTTGCCTTATGGGGGATATTGACTCGTACCCTAGGAGATAGATAACCTTGGTACAGGCTATCGGAATGATAGTTCAGACGGTCCTAAGAGACGCGGGTATGTGCTTTCCTCTTAGAGACTTGGAATATATGCTTCGCCTCAATATTGTTTGTGTATGTGTTAATACAATTCGAGAGTGATTCCGAATTTGTATTCCCCTTAATACGAGTGATACGGGGTTTGGATAGTAGAGTGTGCCCGCACCTTAGTTTTTTTGTGAGTGCTGTTATGACATATATATTTTACGAGTGGTTAATATATATATATATATATATATATATATATATATATATATGAAATTCTAAAATCTGGAACTGCCTACTGTGATTTGATGTGTAGGACATGGTTGATGACTCAAATTGTAATACTTGTTTTGAGGAAGTATAATATGATACTGGAAAACTTTATAAATTAATAAAGTTAAAAACGAGAATTTTGGATACTAATTGAAATATTCTTTTCAAACAGTTGTATCGTTCAATTTTAAATCCTTCGAATAACCTAAGATAAGTTAAATCATTGGGGAAAGATAGTGTGATATATGACGAGATAGACCATTGGGAAGGTTAGTGCGATAGGTGTGCACATTAGAAGAGAGGTGAGAATTTCTCAAGAGAGTGTCGCACTAATATGTTGTTGCATTGGCCTGTAATCAATTTAAATAATTGCTAAACGAATTTTTAAATCATATACACTATTGGGCTCTGACATGTTTCGTTTTCTTTCTTTCTTGTATATATATGTATGTATTACAGGTGCCCAGCCACAGGGGCGTCTTGCATAGGATCCTTTGGATGGAACGCGCTGTAGCTTTTGTGGGAGTTGCAGGCCATTGTTTAGACGACCTCATTGTTGACTCTACTTCTAGTTCAGCTTTATCCAGTGGGGGCATGTGTCGACCTTTTTCCATTATTTAGTTGATATTGTCAGAAATTGTAATTCTTTTAATTTCAGTATCTTTATTTCGGGATTGTTACTGTCAGGATGTTTTCCTTAGTATTTTAATGTTGGGATTTATTATTGTTAGGTAAAGTCTTGAATGTTCATTTTATTCTTCTACTTATTGTGTGACTCTTTAGATGTTAATGGTTTAAGGTTTTATAACCATATTTAATAAAATGAGAATAAAGGTTTAAATGGTTCTGACACTTAGCTTAATTAATTAGGGTGTTTAAGTTGGAAAAGTTTTTCATTTGCGACAGTGATGCTAAGAATGAACCAACCGTTCACCTTGATTTTAATTTAATAAAGGTGTGATCGCCCGGTATTTAATTAGGCGGGATGCCACAGGAAGTGATAGGAGTCTAAGGAGAGACTTAGGGGGTCCTCGAATGTGGTTTCAACAGAGCCCCTCATCGGGTGAGCTTGGAATAAGTGATGGTCATTGAATAGAAACCACTTGATAGAAGGAGGTCAGTTCTGCACACCTAAGGGATGTGGATGATCGATTCAGAGGGTCGAGGTCAATTCTGACCTAAAAGAGGTGATGACCAAGGGCAAATGATAATTCTGACCTAAAAGAGGTGACGATCCAAGACCGAGGTCAATTCTTACCTAACTAAGGTGATGATCTAGGACCGAGGTTAGTTATGACCTATAAGAGGTGACGACCGAGGATCGAGGTCAATTCTGACCTAACTAAGGTGATGATCCAAGACTAAGATCAATTCTGACCTAAGAGAGGTGACGATCGAGGACCGAGGTCAATTCTGACCTAACTTTGTTGACGATTCAAGAACAAGGTCAATTCTCACCTAAAAGAGGAGATGACCGATGACCGAGGTCAATTGTGACCTAACTAAGGTGACGATACAAGATTGAGGTCAATTCTGACATAAAAGAGGTGACGATACAAGATTGAGGTCAATTACGACATAAAAGAGGTGACGATCGAGGACCGAGGTTAATTTTGGCCTAACTAAGGTGACGATCCAAGGTCGAGGTCAATTATGACCTAAAAGAGGTGAGGACCAAGTCTCGAGGTCAATTCTGATGTAACTAAGGTGACGATCCAAGATCAAGGTCAATTCTAACCTAAAAGAGGTGACAATTGAGGACCGAGGTCATTTTTAACCTAACTAAGGTGACAATCTAAGATCGATGTCAATTTTGACCAAAGAGAGGTGATGATCGAGGATCGAGGTCAATTCTGACCTAATTAAGGTGAAGATCCAAGATCGAGGTCAATTCCGACCTAAGAGAGGTGATGACCGAGGACCGAGGTCAATTCTGACCTAACTAAGGTGACGATCCAAGATCGAGGTCAATTTTGACCTAACTAAGGTGACGATCCAAGATCGAGGTTAATTCTGACCTAAAAGAGATGATGACCGAGGACCGAGGTCAATTTTGATCTAACTAAGGTGACGATCCAAGACTGAGGTCAATTCTGACCTAAGAGAGGTGACGATCGTGGACTGAGGTCAATTCTGACCTAACTAAGGTGATGATCTAAGACCGAGGTCAATTATGACCTAAGAGAAGTGACGATCGAGGACCGAGGTCAATTCTGACCTAACTAAGGTGAAAATACAAGACCAAGGTCAATTCTGACCTAAAATATGTGATGATCGAGGACCGAGGTCAATTTTAACCTAACTAAGGTGATAATCTAAGACCGAGGTCAATTCTGACCTAAGAGAGGTGACGACCAAGGATCAAGGTCAATTCTGACCTAACTAAGGTAATAATTCATGATCGAGGTCAATTCTGACCTAATGAGGTAATGACCGAGGATCGAGGTCAATTCTAACCTAACCAAGGTGACGATCCAAGATCGAGGTCAATTCTGGCCTAAAAGAGGTGACGACCCAGGACCGAGGTCAATTCTGACCTAACTAAGGTGATGATCAAAGACTAAGGTTAATTTTGACCTAAAAGAGGTGACGATCCAAGACCAAGGTCAATTCTGACCTAAAATAGGTGACAATCGAGGACTGAGATCAATTCTAACCTAACTAAGGTGACGATCCGAGACCGAGGTCAATTCTGACCTAAGAGAGGTGACAACTAAGGACCGAGGTTAATTCTAACCTATCTAAGGTGATGATCTAAGACCGATGTCAATTATGACCAAAGAGAGGTTACAAATGAGGACCGAGGTCAATTCCGACCTAACTAAGGTGACGATCCATGACCGAGGTCAATTCTAACCTAACTAAAGTGAAGATCCAAGATCAAGGTCAATTTTGACATAACTAAGGTCATGATCCAAAACCGAGGTTAATTCTTACCTAAAAGAGGTATGACCGAGGATCGAGGTCAATTCTAACCTAACTAAGGTGATGATCCAAGACCGAGGTCAATTCTGACCTAAAAGAGGTGACGATCGAGGACCGAGATCAATTCTGACCTAACTAAGGTGACGATCTAAGACCAAGGTCAATTCTGACCTAAAAGAGGTGACGACCGAGGACTAAGGTTAATTATGACCTAACTAAGGTGACGATCTAAGATCGAGGTCAATTTTGACTTAAGAGACGTGACGACTGAGGACCAAGGTCAATTCTAACCTAACTATGGTGACGATCCAAGACCAAGGTCAATTCTTACCTAAGAGAGGTGATGACCGAGGACCGAGGTCAATTTTGACCTAACTAAGGTGACTATCCAAGAACGAGGTCAATTCTGACTTAAGAGAGGTTACGACCAAGGACCGAGGTCAATTCTGACCTAACTAAGGTGTCAATATATGACTGAGGTCAATTTTGACCTAAGATAGGTGACGGTCGAGGACCGAGGTCAATTATGACATAAATAAGGTGACGATCCAAGATCGAGGTCAATTCTGACCTAAAAGAGGTGTACTTTTCCTTTGGGAAATTTGGGGACTCCACTGGGGATAAAGATTGGATTTAGGGTTCCGTTGGGGAATAGTTAATCAGCTGGAGAAAATTTAGAGCATCCTTTGGAGACATTGCTGGGGAGAATGATTCCCTAGAATTCCGCTGAGGTTGTAAAAAATGTTCTCCTTGGTGAGCAAGGTGCTTGAACGGTTTTGGCAATTTTAGGAGTTTTCCAGGAATTATTCGAAATGTTCTGGTATTTTCTCAGACTTTTTTGTACAAAATTCTAAGGGGTGTGCCTATCGGCATGGGTGTGGGTGTGCTAATTGACATTGGCACGGACTTTTGGTGTGCCTCAAGTAGGTGAAAGGCTTAGTGCCGATCGGTGGGTTGAGGGTGTTGCCAATCGCCATGACCCTTAGCCTCCTATAAAAATAGGGTGGGTTCTCCTCATTTTACATAGCTTTCTAACTTCTTTTCTTTTGCCATAAACCTCTGCAAATCTTCCTAATGTCCGAAATGGCTGACTTCTCATGCAGTGCGACCCATATGGCGTGGCTCAATGCCGATGACTGGGCAGGGTTGGAGTGGAGGGATAGGGTGGCCCTCGCATTGGGTAGCGATAATTCTTTCGACTCATTTGAGCCTGTGACAGATGATCAGACTCTTCTGTGCGATTCTTCACGTCATCGTTCCTCAAGGGTGTTGAACCCTGGTGGTTATGTAAGTATTGCATGACTCTTAGTATTCCTTTCTTCTTTTCTTGACGAGATTGCTTTATTTCTTAAATCTGACAAGGGTTTTCTTCATTTCTTGATAGTATGACGTCTCCATATCAACTATTCATGCCCACGGTATGACATGTCTTAAGGATGTTTGGGAGCACCTTCCTGGTGTGGTGCACTGGATGGTGTCCTCTACGAGTTTTGGGAGGTTAGCATCGGCATTGGATGAGACTCCCCACTCCACTGCGATTCTATGTGCTTTGGGAGAGAGGTGGTTGGACACTACCCACACCTTCCATTTTAGCTACGCGGAGATGACGGTGACTCCCATTAATGTTTAGCATCTATTGAGGCCGGACTGCGAGGGTGCTTAAATTGAGGTGGACAGGACGCTACGGGTGAGGCCGGAGGCGGTGACGTGGAGAGGGTGGTTTCTGGAGATTCCCTCCACTTGTCTTCTTTGAGGGAGATTTTGCAGATGAGGAGGAAGATTGATGAGAACGACGGGCCGCAGATGCGTCAGATGGCCCGACTGTTTATCTTGATGGTATTGGGAGGTTTTCTGGTGGCGATGAATGGCGCTTCGTCCATTTATGGTTTCTGCCATTTTTGAGGATGTTTTCGAGCATCCGCCTCTGTGATTGGGGGAGCCTGACTTTGGCGACCCTTTACTTTTTTATGGATGCATTCAGTCGGTTCTGCCGGACGACTTTTACTGGGGCCACGTATCTTCTGGAGGTATTCTTTATTTTGCGCATTTTCCTTTATGCCTTTGTAATTTCCATTCATGCACTTCCTTTTGATTTCTTGAATTCTGATCTTTTTCTTTTGCGGACATGGTTCTATGAGGTGATTGGACTGAACACCCAACTGATTTCTTTAAAGGATGACTTCGTTGGGGACTTTTGTCGGATGTTCTAGCGGCAAAGGTCCAACCGGCAGTCGAAGAAGAATCTTTCTCTGGAGGTTGTGCGTCAGATCTTGAATGGCCTGGCGAGCGAAAGGGTAAGCATTCTTTTGTCCTTGAGACTGTTATTTTCCTTTGATTCCATTTTAGCGATACCAATCCTTCACTTTCACTGGGGATTTGCAGGTGACCTTTTATCCCAGGGGGATGACTATTCAGCACACTGGGGTATCTAGGGGACATGTGCAGATGCGGCGCCTGCTGGCATATGAGTTCGGCCACTCCTAATATCTTGGGGAGAGGGTAGTCCATCAAATTGTTGAGGATGAGGTTGCGGTGTAGCCGACAAGGCCTTCTATGTTCATGAGGCGCGTGCGGGAGATGTCTGATTATGCTCGGGTGGCTGTGATAATGGGAGAGTCATACTCCATGTATACTGACATAGAGGTGATGTATGATTATATGGACTTTGTCACGAGTTAGCTAATGCCCCATATCATTTATGATGTGATGCCTCTCCCCAGGGCGAGCTTGAGTCGGCAGGTGGGGTCTTCTCATAGCGCAGGTGGTGCGGCTACGTCAGCAGTGACGACGATGACTTTAGGGCCTTCTTTCATGCGAATTCATTCCCCTAGTTACAACCTTCAGTGAGCTGATGGGGGGTCCTTGCGTCTGCAGCATTGCCCTCATGTGATGGACCCAGAGGAATTGGGTCTGACGGAGGAAGTCCTTTAGCCTACGGTACATCTTTTTTTATTTCTTTGACTTCTTTCTCTGTCCTCATGATTGACTGATTGATCTTTTCTATTCTTCCTTGTAGCATATCAGTGTTTTGACCAATCACGGACTGGATATCCTCGACGATTGCTCACATTCGTGAGGCAGTTTCGATTCCTTCTTGCTTGGTACTGTCTACCTCGTCGGGGGAAGGATCGAGATCCGGTAGTGTGGGCACTTCATTTCGCCATAGAGGGAAGAGGATATGCCGCAGGGATTAGGGATCCGAGAAAGAAAGAGAGAGAGATTGAGTTCGGGCTGAGTCCCGTTGGTTTTTCTGCTTCTTCCTACGAAATGTTAATGTGACACAGCAAAATATATACAAATGAAGTTTTTTGTTAATTTCTTATTTAGTGATTAACGCACATGCTCTTTTTACTTTGATGTTGAGACCGTAAAAAGAATTTTGAAAGATTGATTTAAGAAGTATTTTATTTAAAATGAGATTAGTAAAAGCATAAGATAAAATTTATTTTTGTTAAGTTTTTTTATTTTGACAAAAGAGGAAAAAGTGAAGTTTTCCAAAATAGGGGGTTGTCTATCGGCATGACCCCTGTCCTTCCTATCGGCATGTCAGTCCAGTCCAATCAATCCAAGGCTTTGATTGCACTTTTGTCAATTTCTTGGTACTTGGTGGGGCAAGTTTTACTCCGATTTCTGCAGGGTTCCTTGTCTTGGCTTGGGAGTTTCCAAGTATAAAAAGGGGGGTGTGGATGGGGCTTTCCTCCTAACACTTTCACTTTCTTTCTTTTCCACATTCTTACTTGCTTACTATCTCTTAGTCTTGCAAGATGGCTCTCCCTGGTAGCATTGGGTTTGCCAAATACCTCGAAGCCTTGGAAGTAATGTGTTCTTACAATGTTGATTATGACGCCTTTCACATGCAGCGAGTCTTTTTGTGGCGCAATCGGCCAACTGAGTGGAGCCTGTTGATGGAAACTGTCGAGTTTTTGTATCCAAAAGATCATGTCTTTCGCTTAGGGTTGGATGAGATTCGTCCTACCTACGAGGAATTTTATGCCATGCTGAGGATAAATCCCAGTGTTGTTGTGGCTCTGCCTGAGTTTTCTAGTTCTCCTAGGGAATTATTGGCTGGGTTTCTTCATATTTCTCCTTCGACAATCAGGCCCTTGGTTACGGGGGGAATGATTTCCCTCTCGGTGGTGTTATAGTCCGTGCATTTGCAGGACGTGGGTGATGTCGGATATGCCGGGTCCGTCATCCTAGGCATTGTTCAAAACGTCTTATTAGTGACTAGGGAGACACTAGTGAACCCCCAACTGGCTTCTATTATTTCTTGGGTGTCATATCATCGCAATCCTACGGCGGTGATACTAGCAGAGACCTTGAATGTCATGGATGCTTGGTGGGAGGGTCGTTATGATTTTCTTAGAGGGAGCCATGTCGTGTTGTTTATATGGCTATCAGAGAGGTTTCATATGGCGGTACCACCTCAGTATACCTTGTTGGCAGTGCCAAACTTCTTCTCGCACTATTTTATTAGCATAGGCCTGATCATTGAGAATTGAGGGAACTGGTTTGTAGAGCATGGGGCGCGAGGCTTACGCCGGTCTGTGCCTTAGTGGGGGGAGATGCTTCCCATTCTGGAGTTTGGAGAGTACCATTACATCAGACTAGTTGGCCTCAGGCAAACCTCTTTCTACCTTCCATGGAGGATGATGCGCCAATATGGTTGGGAGAAAATTGTGCCACCTCGGACACCAAACTTCTTTCCTATGAAGGACCTGATAGAGCATATGCGCATGCGGCTTGGTTCTCTGTGGGAGAATCGTCGTCTGTCGACCTGTCCTTCTCAGTCTACTAGGCGAGTCTGGCATGTCTCTGGGGACTACATGAAATTTTTGTGGAAGAAGGTAGTGTCCAGGATGCTGGCTGTGGAGGCTGGTCAAAGGCGGTTTGCCATATCTAACACCATGGAGGGGGGCGTTGTGGTCTACCCCAAGTTAGTTCGATCTTATCGCTCCATGGAGCGTCTGCGATACTCTATTTAGGCAGGGGAGGTTTAAGGAGTCCATGATGCATGTGATGATGGTGCTAGTTCTTCTGGTAGCTACGGGTAGGGTTTTGTGAAGTTGTTGTTTTGTGGGAATAACTGGGGTGATCTTCAGGAATAGTGAGGCTTCTTATTATCTGGGTTTTTTGGCTAGGGAAGTCATTTGACTCCTTGCGTCGATGAAATCGTATGAAAAACTCAGATAATGAAATAAATAAGTTTTTAATCATCTAGTTTTTCCTTTTAATGACTTTTTGCATTTTGAATTATCTATACCAATCGCTAAGGCATACATAATCCTTTTGTTCATGTTTATGTTAAAATGAACTGTCATTCTTGGGGATAAGAAAAGAATAGCATTTTATGAATAAGAAGGGAGTTGGGATCATGTGAAGCAAATGAGCTTCCTATGTACCTCTGAGGGTTTTGAAAGACTTTAAAATTCATGTTTTTAAAATGTTTTTTTAAGAGGATCAGGCCCACATAGTTCTGGGTAGGGGAGTAGAATTCCTTGAGGAAGTCCAGGTTGACTGGGTGCGCCATTTCTTCCATGTCGAGGTCGGTGAGCACAGCAGCGCCACCCAACAGGATTTTCTTCACAATGTAGGGACCACTCCAATTAGGTTTGAATTTTCCTATGGGGTCCTAGATGGGCTCTACTAGTTCTTTGAGAGCTAAGTCCCCTTCCCAAACACTGCGGTCCTTGACTCTCTTATTGAATGATCGCGCTATACGGAAATGGTAACCTTATATGTGATATAGAGCTTTCAATCTCTTTTCGTCTAAGAGGGCGTCTCGTCCAGACGACTTTGGTACCAGTCTTCTTCGTTGACCTTGCTTTCAAGCATGACACGTAGCGATGGTATTTCCAGCTCCATGGGTAGGACCACGTCCATGCCGTAGACTAGAGAGTAAGGAGTATCCTCAGTAGAGGTTCGAGCTGATGTGCAGTATCCCCGGAGGGCATAAGGAATTAAGTTCACCCAATCTCGATAACCCTTGATCATCTTACTGATAATGGCTTTGAGATTTTTATTGGCTACTTCAATCACTCTGTTGGTTTGAGTCTGGTATAGAGAGGATTTATTTCTCTGCATTACATACTCGTTGACCACTTCTGTAACCTCTGCCTCAAAATGTAACCCATTGTCTGATACCAGCTCGTGTGGGACCCATATCGGAAAATAATATTTTTCTTAATGAATTTGTCCAGGCATTCAAAACTGTGTATGACTCATCTTTGACACATTTATTAAAGTAATCAATAGTCATTAGGATGAACTCATGTCCATTGGATGCCTTCAGTGTGACTTTCCCTATGATGTCGATGCCCCATGTGGAAAACGTTTAGGGAGAAGTCATGATGTATAGTTATCGCAGAGGCAGATGTTGTAAGCTGGAGAATTATTAGCATTTGAGACATCTTTGCACGTAGGTTGTGAAGTCTTATACCATGGTAGTCCAGTAGTATCCCTGTTGGAAGATCTTTTTGGCGAGCACGGTCGCTCATGTGGGGTTCGTATTCCCCATGGTGGATTTTTTGCATCATTTCTTCAATGCCAGTCCCTGTGATGCAGTGCAAATGGGTTCCTTCTAAGTTTCTCTTAAATAGTGCCTTATCACAAACAATGTACTGGGCTACCAGTCTATGAAGAGTTTCTCAGTCTTTCTTATTGGCTCCTTGGGGATACCTACCATTTTTTAGGAGGCGCCAAATATCATAGTACCAATAGTCAGTTGTTTCAGATTCTTCCTCTGTGCAAAGCTCAATGTGGTAGCAATTGGTTGTTTTATCTTATTTTTAGATAAGGAAGGGAGCCATGGTTATTCTTTCAGGCATGTCAATCATGGACGCTAAGGTGGAAAGGGCATCAGCCAGGTTATTCTTTGCTTGAAGCAGGTAGTGGAAGGCAATTTCGTTGAATTTGGAAGCCAATTCTTCAAGGTGGGCATGGAAGGGTAAGAGTTTCTCATCCTTAACTTTCCATTTCCTGAGTACTTGACCGATGATGAGGGATGAATCCCCATAGACATCGAGGTATCGAATTACAGATGTCATATGCCTCCATGAAGGAGTTCACATTCTACATCAATATTACATTAATCCATCATAAAAAATAACCACGAATACACCATCGTGGGATCCAATAACATAAAATAAACCCATAAATACGTGACCATATTAGTGGGATAAGATCGCTGCAAAACAGGAGTTAGCACAAATCTATATTCAAGCCAACATCTATGAATATATACGATTGTCTTAAATGGACAACATGGTTGAATTCAACCTATATGCAGTATCAACATGGCTTTGATACCAATTATTGGAGCGAAAGTCCAAGGGTCTATGTAAAATGCGATAGATCGAACTAAAAAAAACTACACATACGTGAAATCTTGCGAGGAAGATTTAGGATTTACTTACGAGATATCTTTGATATGATCTAGTTTTATCACGAAGGTAATATGTGACGGCTCGATTCACCTGATGATCTTCTACTGTATTTTCGACAAGGATAGCCATGAGTAGAGGGTGAGCTCTTATTTCGTGACCACATTCTTGTCTCCTCTTTCTTCTTCGATGTTTCTCTTTATCACAAGTATGAACTAGAGCCTTTTGAATATCCAAGAGTGACAGTTAGGTTAAGAAATAATGAGACTTTAATGCATATATATATAGGCTACAATAGGGACCCTAAGGAGAGATAATGATGTGGCTCCTAATAGACGTGAGAAAAACTAATCCTTCTAGGATCCTAATCTCAGTCCCTTAATTATAATTAATACCACTAAATAATTATAATTATAACTCCACTCCTTAACTCAAAATTATATTTCGAGATCCTCATTATTAATTACTTAATTCTCCCCATGTTAAGGTTACAGATACCCGTTAATAAAATAAATTACTGTTAATTTATTTCATTAACTTATTGAAGTCCTTGTGCGGTCCAAATTAACTTATTTGTAGTGTCTGATTAACATAATCCACTTGGAGGGTTTGACACATACATAACTTATAAGTATCTCAAGGGGTATCACCAGTCTCTATGCCGAGACGTGTATACCATCCATAAAAGATTTTCACTGTACATTAATCACCATTACCCAATTTATCAAGATTATTGATCCAATAATGAATCTCACCCGATAAGTCAAAATAATAAATAACTAGTGATTATGTCCATTAATCATGTCCGGATTAAGAGCCTTAAGTAAACCTAATAATCACGAAGTGTACATTGTCTTATAAAATCAGTATAAAAAAATGATCTCAAATTAGTCCCGTTCAACACACACAAAGTGTACTAGCACAACAAGCTGAAACTATACAGTTTCCTATAATCAAAATAGACCTACTAAAATATTGTGCTACAGTCCTATTGATAGTGTGCCCAGATCTATCTAAGACTGTGAACGATTAAACTTATATTCCACAAGAACTGGTGATCTGATCCTCTTTGTGTAAGCCATACTCTACACATCAGAACACCTACTGGGCAGAATAAAAGACATCATCAATATATAAAATATTGCAAACATTATGCTGATACATGATTTTCATTAAAATAGGAATAACTGATTTTATTATAACAATAAATCCATAACTAAATTTTTTACATAAAGCATGGTTTTAGTCTACTTCTCTAACAACTTACCAGTTCGCTAAGGGGTATAGAATTAAATAAGCCATCAGTAAAACCAAATGAAAAGTAATCCAAAACTGTTGGATAATAACTGACTATGCACACAATTAATGTGCCACACGTACTTATGTAGCAAGAAATCTGGCTATCAACATCAAAGACCATAGGCTAAGTATAAAAATTATGTGGACAATACGGAAGTCTACTCGCTAGTTATTATTAATGCTTTTACAAGAAATAATAATGCAAAAAAGTTCAGGGTGAACTGAATCATTACAATAAATTGTTCTAATATTAGTTAATAGGTTAGAAGGGTTAAATTTGATCTGAAGGAACATAATTAAAGCAATGAGTGATATAATAACATATGAGTATGGTAATTTCTACACATACTTGGAATCAAATTTCGCTATCATTGAATGATATCAATAACAGTTAAGCAAATACACAAAGTTTATTATTAAAGAGGTAAAAGAACCTACTTGCTCAATCTTAAAAACTGCTTATAGATCAAAAAGGAATATCGGGAGGAGATGGTACTTGATTATCTGTATATAATATTTCGGTGAATAAGTATTTATGGGAATTGGGTTTGGTTTTGGTCAGTTTATACAAAAAAATTGTATCTTTTAAAGCTTCAGGGGTATAATTGTAAATAACTTGGGACTTTAAAATCTTGGACTTAAACTCTGGTGTAGAAGAATTTTTGACTTAAAATATTTTAGAGTACCTATAGACAAAGTTTGAGGTGTAAATTCATAAGTTGAAAAAGTCAGGAGGGTCAAATTGTAATTTAGAATAAATATTTCAAACTTAAAACCTCATTTTTTTCATAACTTTGGATAGGTTTGACCAAGAACGGCCTTACCTTATACCATTTTGACCAGAAAAATGTAATAAAAACATTGGAAAAAATTTTAGAAAATTTTTATTGGCCACGCGCCTTCATGCGCGTGGTCAAGGTTCGTGGTCAAATGGTTCATCTTCAACCTCTCGATTTTTGACTTTAGGCTTTTAGATTTTTGACCGAAGATATATCCTTCATTTCTAAACCAATTTTGATTATTTTTTAATAAACTCAACATAAAATTTCATAAGAAATCCAAATATATAGGTTTTATGAATCGAGATGTAGTGTACATTGAGTTCCAAAACTATGTTTTTTCTAAAATTTTGACTTAACATTCATAGATTTCGAGAATATGGCAGGGATTTCTATGAACATTGTTTGGTTTCTGTATTGTTAAGGATTAGTTTATCTTTTATTTCAACGTTTGAGGTGAATTATACAAGGAGAATTTGAAATTTTGAGTTTTCTGGTTAAGAAAACACTTTCAATCAATTGAAGTTTATTATGAAAATTCGTGGGTTTTGATCATTGCGCTAGATTTCCTAAGGTTCAAATAAATTTATTCATAGCTTCAAACTTGCGTTATATCGAAGTTCACCATTAAAGCGCAAGCCTTAATGGTGGAATTTTTATATTTTTCACCTAGGGATTTTTTTACACATAAAATTTCTACTGTAAAAATGTATTTAAGTATTATAACAACATAGAAATCATTTAGAATTGAAAGAACTGAATAATATGCATAAAATTATATGTTACCTATTTTGAGGGAAAATTCGAGTTTTTGACTCTACTGATATGGTGAGTTTTAATAGCTGAGCCCGTGGGGTTTTTATAGTGTTAGAGGAGGGGAGTTGATTGGTTAGAATGGGAGGTGGATTTGAGCTATTTTAGAGACTTAAAATGCTTGGTATTTGAACCCCACATGTTTGCATGGTTCAAATATGTGTTATTTGGCATTTAGTGCTCATATAGAGGCTTGGGTGAATAGGGGGCTTTGTGTTAATGACAAATATTTGATTTACAGTCCTTGGTTGATAAGGTTAAACCTTATATAGCCTTAAAAGTGGGATTTTGGTAAAGTTTAGGTGTATTTTGTAGTTTTAGAAAGTTACAGGGTTTGGAATTATAATTTTTAATGAAATGAAGTCTAGGGGATCAATTTTATATACAGTTTAGGTCTAGGGGTTAAGTATAGGTTAAGTTATGATAGTTTGAATTTTCAGGGTCTATTTGGAAATTTTTGAAACTTTAGGAATCCTAAGTAAATTTGGATGTTTTGTAGATTTTATAGAGTAGTTTAATCCTTCTTTTGAATATCTTTGAATTTATATATTCTGGGAGGGATTAAATTGAGAATTAAGGTTTCATTATTCGAGTACGGATATTATATTATTACGGACAAAAAAGGAGAGAACATATTCAAGAGGATAACATATTGAGGGGGAGTTTTGTTTTCGTTAAACACCATGTGTCACGGTATTATTTTGGCTTCGTATGTGCATTTATTTTCCACATTGATGATATCCTGGATTACACGATGAATATTTTTAGTTGAGACAAGAGTTGCAAGTGCCTTGTACTTTTCATGTTTGGGAGGAATATTAGTTGAACTTGTCTTATGAGTTATTTTTTTCGATATTGTGTTTTGTACTGGAATAGACAAAGGGGGAGATTTTTAAGAGCTAGTTTTATGATTTCTCATTATGTATTTGGTTTGAAATTTTCAATTGCACCCCATGTTGTATGTAAAAATTACTCTCCTATGTGGACCAATGAAAAATAGACACATGTCCTCTTATGTATCCTTTTAGCTATCTTGATCGGCATCAGGGATACCTAGTCAGCTGGCAAGCCGACCAACACCCAGAATGTGAAACATCAAGAATGGCAAAGGTTACTCGGATAAGATGACGACTAGTACTGAATGTCAAGAGTCTCATTTATTGTGCACATATGTAAATGCCTGGAGATATAAAGGCATTCCGCCTTTATGGTTTCAGGCCATTATAAATAGACAATCTCCCATAGCTCAAGGAGAGGATTCAATCAATCACAAGCACACCATACCGAGATATTGTAACCACCAAAAATAATACCAACAGTGGACATAGGCTTTTTACAGCTGAACCACTTTAAAAATATGTGTCTCTTGTGTGCTTATTTAGATTACTTTTGTTTATTTATATGTGATTATAAAATTTGATCCATTCCATTTTTAGACATCAACAGATTAGCGCCATTTGTTGGTAACGACTGCTTGTCATCATTCTTTACCTTTTGTGTTTCCTTGTCCATTATATGTTTTAAAGCATGGCCAATGTCCGAAAAGCAACCTAGTGAATGCAGATAACAAGCTAGATCCCTCGACTCCCCCTGGTGTGGAAAATTTCCAGGTAATTTCGCTCAACTTGGCTAGGGGAAAAGAAGCCATGCAGGAGTTAGTTAGATAATCGTCTCATACGATGCAAGACAAATCCTCCAATTCCGAAAGGATATGCCACCTCCTCCAGCTAGGAATGAAAGAATTTTTCATTCCAGGTCCTCTCGTGATAGGTCATATCATCCTATAGTAGCACCATCATTTCGATCAACGGATTACTATGATGGTCGATCTTTTTCCAACGAAAGGCCAAGCATTTTGGAGAGGCTAAGTGGGGAATATTCTTTCAATCATTTGGGTCCCCGAGAAACCAGAGGTCATCACAGGGAGCCAAAACTTCAGCGCGATCACAGAGATGGATCCCTCAGATCTAGATCTAGCACAAGAGGCTTTTTGCGTCCCGAGAAGACTTCTCAGGAAGCTCAACACATGTGCATAGCAAACTACAAAAGCTGCTTCAGATAAGTCTAAACCTAAGGAACATTTCTCGAAAGGATCCATGCAATGATTGGAAGATCAGCTAGGGGAAATGGCCAAAAATAAAAAATCCTTTGCAAAGGAGTATTATCAAAGGATCGCCTTTTATCTAGGCTATTGTGAACTACTCCACACCTTCCAAATTCAAACTACCAGTTATTACTCCTAAGTATGATGGGAAAATTGATCCAGTCCTCCATATTGAACATTATAAATCTACCATCGATATCTATTATGTCCCCAACGAGATGACGTGCAGGGCTTTCTCTATTTCCTTCATAGGCCAAGCCCAAATATGGTACAACAATCTTCCCATAGGTAAAATTTCTAGTTTCCATCAATTAGCGAAATTATTTATTGATAACTTCTACTTTGGGGCTAAGCCTATCCAGAGTGTTACTCGTCTCTTGACCTTGAGCCAAAAACCTGGAGAAAGTACCCAGGAATATATCACACGTTTTAATAATGAGAAACTAGAGGTGGTGGATTATGAAGAAAAGATATCCATTGCAACACTGATGAGTGGATTGCTCGCCAAGGATCTCTATTATGCTCTAGGAAAAAATACACCCAAAACTATAACAGAGCTGATGGCTAAGGCTAGGAAGATTATGAATGCCGAGGAAGCTATGCCAGCAAAAGAAGTTTCAGAGACAAAAGCTAAAAGTCAAAAGAATAATTCTTTTAAGAAAGTTCAAAAAGATAAGAAGACTAATGGAACCAAGAAATATGATGAGTATAGTCCACTCAATAAAGGTGTCCATCACATCCATGAGGAAATCAGGGGCAGCAAACACTTGAACTGTCTTGGAAAATTAAAGTCACCTCCCAACAGGAGGGATAAATCCAAATTTTGCGATTTTTATAGAGATTATGGACACACTACTTGTAGCTGCATCACCCTCAAGAATGAAGTGGAGACCCTTATTCAGTGAGGAAAGCTAACTAAATTTGTTAATCGAAATGGAAGCCGAGATACCAGAAGAGGATCTAGGTCACCTGGACGAGGAAAGGATGGTGAGAAAAGGGCACTCAACAATAATTATGATGATGATCCTGACCTGTCGAAGAAACCTGATGAACCAGAAGTAGAGGTAGGGATGATTTCCTTT
Organism: Sambucus nigra; assembly: GCA_949130495.1. Classification (NCBI taxonomy): domain Eukaryota; kingdom Viridiplantae; phylum Streptophyta; class Magnoliopsida; order Dipsacales; family Adoxaceae; genus Sambucus; species Sambucus nigra. The sequence continues at coordinate 121,022,330 of OX422222.1, read as the reverse complement.
CGTTATCACTTCATTGCAGAGGAGATGCTGGTGGACGTGATGGACTTGTCGAGAGGAAAGCCTACTTAAGTGAAACCAAATCATGTCCTACTATTAGGAAGATGGATAATTTCGAGAGCAATGATGGTCGCCCTAGGAAATTCAATAAGGATATATTATTGATCAGCTTCTCCAAAAATTATTTGAATGGAGTGAACTATCCTCATGATGATTTATTAGTCATTACTTAAGGGGCTGACTATGGTAGAATGGCAATAATTCTAATTGACAATGGGAGTTCTACTGACGTCGTGTTCTATAACTATTTTCACAACCCAAGGCTACAAGATAGTAAGCTAAAACTATATCATAGGCTCTCATAGGATTCTCAGGAAAAAGGGTGTATCCCTTAGGAACAATCAAGCTGGATGTGTTGGTCAGCACTTGGTCAGTAAGCAGAAAAGAAAGAATACACGTCTTTGTATTAGATAAATATATCCCTTCAACTTACAACATAATTCTCGGCAAAGTGGCAATGGAGCAATTAGAGGAAGTCCCATCTACTGTGCATGAGTGCATGAAGTTTTCTACCAATTATGGAGTCGACATAGTTAATAATAATCAGATAAAAGCGAGGGAATGCCACTATACCTCAGTCGATCAATAGGAAGTACAGAAGGGCACAACTACTTTCCATATTGATACCTTGGATCCTCGGGAAGAGGAAGATTTAATAAAGGGGAATGTTGTGGAAGAAATATAAACTTTTGTGCTTGATGATGAGAAACTAGAAAGAACCACTCAGATTAACTCAAAACTAACACCCTCTCTCAAATAAGAATTAATTAGATTCCTTTGAGATAGGAAGAATGTGTTTGCATGGAGTCATAAAGATATGTCAGGGATTGATCCTAACTTCATCTATAATGAACTAAACATTTATAAGGATTCCAAGCCGATCAAGCAGATACGCAAAGTTTTTAGTCCCGAGAAGAATATGACAATCCAAGATAAAGTAGAAAAGCTGAAAAAATCACAGTTTATAGAGGATGTTAAATATCCGACTTGGTTGGCCAATATGGTGATGGTCAAAAAGAAGAACAATAAATGGCGCATATGTGTAGACTTCACTGATCTCAACATAACATGCCCAAAAGATCATTTTCCTTTAACAAGGATTGATCAATTAGTAGATGCAACTGCAAGTCATGAGATAATGAGTTTCATGGATGCTTATTATGGTTATAACCAGATCAAAATAAAGCCAGAGAATAAGGAGAGCACATCTTTCATCACTAGCCGAGGAACATACTGCTACAATGTTATGCCCTTTGGGATAAAACATACTGGAGCAACATATGAGAGGTTGGTAAACAAGGTATTTGAATACCGTATTGGAAAGAACATAGAGGTATATGTAAGCGATATGCTCACCAAGAGCAATTTTTTTGCTGACCATATTACGGATTTAGCCCAAATATTTGATGAGTTGAAGAAACACCAAATGAAGCTCAATCCGACTAAGTGTATATTTGAAGTAAAGAAAGGAATTTTCTTGGGATATATTGTAAATAAAAGGGTAATTAAAGCCAATCCCGACAAAATAAAGGCTTTATTAGAGATGCAATCCTCGACTAGCAAAAAGGATGTGCGAAAATTAATTGGAAAAGGGGCAGCTTTCAATCCTTTTGCTTCCCTAGCCACAGATAAATGTTTCTCATTATTTAAAGTTCTTAAAAATAATTTTGAATGGAATGACAAATACGATAAATATTATCTGGATTTAAAGGAGTACTTGGGATCTCCCCCACTACTCTCCCAACCAATTTTAAGCAAAAAATTGTATGTGTATTTAGCTATTTCAGAGTCCACTATTAGCTTGGCCTTGATCTGACTAGAGGAAGAAATTCAAAAGTCAGTATACTACACCAGCAACGCATTTTTAAGAGAAAAAATTATATACCCACGCTTAGAGAAGTTATCGTTGGCCCTTATTAAAGCTTCTAGATGGATGAGAACTTACTTCCAAGCCCATACCATTGTACTATACACTGACTTACCTCTCCGATAAGCATTGCACAAACCTAAAAAGTCAGGAAGACTAATATCTTGGGCAGTTGAGCTCAGAGAATATGACATTATTTATGAGCCAAGAACCTCCTTGAAGGGACGAGCAGAGGTGGATTTCATAGCGAAATTCACTTATGCAGAAGGGCGCGATAATCTAAGTTTACATGTCGAGAAAACTTCTTTGAAAAATAGCTCAGCTCAAAAGTAAACTGATATGGTTGCCAACCAACTAGAATCATCGACTGTTCAAGAGAGATCTCAACGACTGGCTGAACAAAGTAAGAAGGTGTTCAAATATAGAGTGTTAGCAGAAGAAAACTTTAACAAAGATATCCCAGCTTGGAAACTGTTTGTAGATGGATCCTCATGCACCACTAGTAGTGTGTCTGGACTCATTATCAACACTCCAAAAAATTTAAATGTGGAATATGTGTTGATTTTTAATTTCAAGCCTCCAACAATGAAGCTGAGTATGAAGCATTAATTACATAATTATAATTAGCCTCATCACTAGGTTTCGAGTAGGTGATAGCGTATAGTGATTCTGAAGTTCTTATCCACTAATTACTTCAGATATACGGAGTTAAAGGAGAAACAATGGTAGATACATGAATAAGTATATGGAGGTCATCTCTTATTTTCTTACAGTCAAGATGGTTCGAAATCTAAGAGTGAATAATAACTGAGCAGATACCCTTACTCGGCTAACCTCAGCAACTCTGATGGAGCTTGGATGAACCATTCCAGCAAAGATTCTCACTAGCAGAAGAATTGATGTGGAAGCTGTCACTGTAATTTCTTTAGAATTGGGACCTTCTTGGATGGATCCATTTAATGATTGCATCGAAAAAGACCTATTACCATCCAACCAGAGAGAAGCAAGGAATATGAGATACAAAGTAGCCAGTTATATCTTGCATAAAGTTGTTTTGTACAGGATAGGCTACACAGTCTCTTTACTTTATTGTGTCCATCCAGCTGAAGAAAATGATCTTATCAAACAGGTCCATGAAGGCTCATATGGCGCTCATTCAACTAGAAGATCTTTGGTATAAAGAATAGTTATACAAGGCTACTATTGGCCAATGATGAAAACAAATTGTGTTTCCTTCGCCAAGAGGTGTGACAAGTGCCAAAGGTTTTCTAGTATTGATAAAAGACCAGGGGCTTACCTAACTCATATTACTTCTCCCTATCCCTTTGCTATTTGGGGAATAGACTTGGTCGGACCATTGCCAACCACCAAAGGAAGATTCAAGTGTTTGCTTATCACAGTGGATTACTTCACCAAATGGGTGGAAGCTGAGCCCTTGATCAATATGCCCTATTAGAGAGTCATTTAGTTTATATATAAGCAAATAATATTCCGTTATGGAATGACTTAGGCTTTCATCACTGATTATGGTACTCAGTTTGACAATGATGAGTTTGAGGAATATTATCCAAGATTCATAAACTCGATTCAACACCTAGACATCCACAATGAAATGGTCAAACAGAGATTACTAATAAAACTTTGCTAGCTAGTTTGAAGAAAATATTGGATGACGCTAACGAAATTGGATTAATGAACTACACAGTGTCCTTTGGGCTTACAGTATTACACCGAGAACGGCAACAGGAGAGACTCCATACATGCTCGCTTTCGATAGTGAGGCAGTAGTACCAACTGAAATAGGTCTGCCGACTCACAGGGTGCTAGATTTTAATTCGCCTAAGAGTGATCTAATAAGATAACTAGACCTGGACATGGTTGAAGGAGTCAGGGAGGATGTTATAATCCGAATGGCTACTTATCAACAAAGTACTGCTAGGTTCTATAAACGGAGGATCAAGCCGACCAACATAAAATAAGGAGATCTTATCCTTAAGAAAGTGATTCAGAAGAATAACAAGTTGGAGCCCAATTGGCACGGTCCGTATCATATCTCAACAATTATTCGACCAGAAACATATCGCCTAGAAACACTGGAAGGCAAAGAATTTAAGAAACCCTGGAATGCCGACCATCTCTGCAAATATTACCAGTAATTTCATTTTTTATGTAATCAACTACTCAATTTAATGAAGTTGCATTTTTCTCTCAATTATACTCCCTTTTTATATTTTTTTCGGAGTATGGTGCGATACCACCACTTACTAAAAAATTTTAGTTTTTTTAGTTTTGGTTTAAACTTTTCCAACTACAAAAAAAGTTCTTTTCAGTTCAAACTTTTCCAACTATAAAAAGGTTTAATTTGGGATAATTTATAATTCAAACTTTTCTAACTTCAGAACAGTTATTCTTTAAAACTTTCTGTATGATTGTGTCTTCGACAAATCAATAACAAGAAGTTAGTAAAGCCTCATGTATAACGTCAATATAAACACAAGAGGTTTTACCTAGGGGTGGTAAACGGACGGATACGTATCGGATACCATATTTTCCATATCCATATCCGCTATCTGGATGTACTATCCATATCCGTATCTGTATCCGCTGGATAGTTAAAACAACTATCCATATCCATATCCGTATCCGCTCGGATACCTCGGATTCGGATAATATCCGTATCCGTTTACATTGTTTAGCCATCGTAAAAAATAACTATTAAAATATTCAATCTAATGAAATCTAATCCAATCCAAATAAATATATAACAAAATTACTACCATCTAACATCAACAATTATGGGTTCCATAATAATAGTAGCATTCCATAATGATAATATGACTTAAAGTCATCCATACTTTACACCCATAAAACTTAAACCCAACCAAAAAAAAAACTAATAGTAGCATTCCAAACCAGTAGATATAAATATGCACCTTTTATATTAAATCAAATTTATTGAGAATGATAACCTCATGGACCTTTTAATCTTCAAAACATATTGATATTTTAATTTTAATAAGTATACATTTTTATTTTGTATATAATATACCTGTTGTTAACTTCAGTTATCATCACAATCAAAACCATCTCTTTACTTTTTTGTTTTTCTCCTATATTTATTTAGAATTTAGAAAACTAATGAACAACCACATGAATAATATATAAATAGAGTTATATATTTGTATTTTTATTTTGTATGTACCTGTTGTTGCTAAATTTCTATTGCAGGAGGAGGGGATGCGCAACGGAGGGGTTGATGAGAAGTGGAGGTGTGGTTGATGAGCAGCGGCCGGCTGATGCGGCGGAGATGGAGGTGGCGGAACGAAGGTTTTTTGTCATGTAAAATGAGGGTTTCTTTTCTCTTGTTTTATACGAAAGAGAAATGAAGTGAAATTAGTTTTTTATATTTATTTTGAGTGGAGTATATATTCTTTAGTGGGTGTATGTTCTGGGTGATAGGGTGTATTTTAACTTTAGTGTAACTCCATGATAATATGCCTAGTAAAATAATAATATATGGCATTTTATAATATACTCGATAAAATAATAACTTTAGGGTATTTTTGTTTTGAGTGGAATATGTGTTTGTTTTGTTTTAAGGAATTAACAATTAAGGCTTTTTTAATATTATTTTATTAGTAACACTAATACATATATTATTAGTAATATTTTAAACATATGTTTGACGGATATGGATATTCGATAAAACGGATATCCGGTAAAATGGATACTCTCCATCGGATACGGATTATCCATGTCGGATACTAGTACTATCCATATCCGTATCCGTTTTCTCGGATATTTTTATAGAGTATCCGTATTCGTATCCGTTTCCATTTTTTCGGATAAATATCCGCTAATTCGGATTCGGATATCGGACGGATGCGGATTTTCGAATATCCGTTTACAGCCCTAGTTTTAACCAACTAAGTTAAAACACGGGGATAACTATATATTCCTAATACACTTAGTCATCGCTGATAACTAATGCTATAACTTAGTTACATAAAACTATTTACAGTTTTATCTAAGAGTATTAGTCGAATCTATGGAAATACAAATAGATTCAACTATGAATTACACATTTAACATTTGAGCAGGTTACTTAGTCAATGAGCCGGTTAACTAATCATTATACATATTACCTAGTCGGAAATGTGATTAACCACAAGCTTAAATTAAGAATACAAGGGATCAGAAATAACATCATTCCAATAAATTTGTAATGCGAAGTGATGATCAACAAAGCAAGAAATACAACAATCCTATCCTACATAGCATTTTCCTTCAGCTTTTCTCATCCCAATAGGAGGTTCATCAAGGGTGTTTGGTAGATTAATCAATATAAAATCTCTCACCCTGGTACATCTACTGCTTCTCAACCGATCAAATAAATGTTAAGGGAGAACAAACTTATCCTCACCTTCCAAGCCATAGTCCCCAATATACTTTATAATTAAACCCTGAGGAATGGCCTCAGGAGTAATTTATCTAACATCAATCTTAAAAGGAGGATCACGATAATCTAATATACCAGGATCATGTTAATACCACATTTCAGTACTCTTGGTAATCTTCAGCAGACCAAGCAAGTTCAACTAACCCCATTTATATCTTCATTCCTATCATGATCCATGTGCTTATCCAAGTAGGTCAAGGCCTCATCGTACCCATCCATCCAAACAGCCTTGGGTTGCTTATGAAAGTGGAATTTCAGTCGGTCCACACTATCTTGGAGTTTTTTTATAGCATTATCTTCTCCTAGAGCAAGGCAGTTTGGTAGGTCCAAGGTCATCTTAGTTCTTTCCTCATCAATAATTGGACGAACAACTATGGATTATCTAGAATACTGGCCAGATTTAGTCTTATTCTTTTTCAAGTTCTCCAGATCCTTCGACAGTCTTTCATTCTCCATTTCCAATAAGGATACTCCCTTATCAGGTCTACTATTAGTTAATTTCTTTAGACTCTCCAACTCAGCCCTTAAGGCAATATTTTCTTTCTCCAGTAATACAGCAATTGCTCGAGAATTTTAGCTTATTGGTTCAACACCAAATACTTCTTATTCAGAGCAGAAGTAATGTTTGTCACCTTCTTATCAGAAGCCCACCCTTCACTCAAAGCATTATATTTAGCCCCATAATTATAATGAAGCAAGGCTAGAGAAAGTTCGTTATCTTCTTGAAATTGCTCGATCATCTCATAAATAGGCAGCATTGTATGCCACCGCTCTATCTAGGAGACAATGAAGTTGGACATAAGAATATTTTACTTTATCAGACTCTTTTGGGTTGAGCACCCTATCAATTCTTCCTCAGGTAATCGCATATGACCAGCCTCAAGAAGACTCCTACATTGCATGAGTAGGTCGAATTCAGCAGATACTATCGCTTTTTTCCTAGCATCAAACTAGAAATTTACAAGTATAAATTTGAGGTGCCGACGAAGAAAGACAAACAGTATAAATAGTATTGAGACTAATAAGTAACAAATAATCAATATCGCCTAAAGCTAGTAAGAATTGGGGAAAAATATGTCATTTCATTCATCTTTCCAGGGTTACAGAGTTGGTTACATTATGAAAGATAAAAAATGGAAAATACAAAAGAGAAAAAGCAAAAATAAACTAGCAAAAAGTAGTTAAACCTTCTCCTATTCCTTAGTCTTTTCCTAATTAGTAACAGGCAGGTCGACATGGTCTACAGGCACCATGAAAGACTCCACAAAACCCTCCTCATTGTCATCAAAGTCTTCATCTAGGTTAGGTGGAATTCCTGGGTCATGTCTCTGAAATAATTCAAAGTCTTCCTGAGTGCCAACCTCCTTTGAAGAATCAGACAACCATATTTAAAGGACAGGTTTTTGGCATACCCTATCTGGATGGTAGCAGTAGCAAAGGCTTTCTACCATACCTTATTTGTAGCCTTTTCCTTGTCATTCTTGCCCATAGCCTTTATAGCAGAGTTATCAAAAGTTAGGCCGATAATTTTATCTACAACAGCCTTTGCCCAACGCTCAGATTTAGTAATTATTTGCTTAGTCTGGATCAATTGATCAACAACAGTCTTTCATTCATTCTAGGTTGTATTAGCCTTATCCTCTGTAGCCTTAATTTAATCCTTCTAGATTTATTTCTCTCTCTCCAGATCTTCTCTAAATGCTTACAAGGATTTTCGCCAACCCTCAAAAGCTTCCTCCATATTAGTCGAGGAGGAGGACCTTAGTTGGTCATCTTTCTCCATCATTTGATTGAAGTCAACCAAGAACTACAAAAAAATAAGTTTTTCACATCACTTTTGAAAAAAGGTAGTAAACAGTAACAAATCACAACAGAAAGGTTATAAATTTACCAAGAACAGAGTTTGGGCAGCCCTCTCAGTTAATCGGGCTCTAGTTATGAGGGTTACAACTGACCTATCTATTGGAAAAGTACCAACCTTTATCAAACCCCTGTCCAACCTAGGGTTGATCACCACATAGGCATCCTTAATTATGCCTTGCTCGATAGCGGACTTCTTGGCCAACTCAGCAGATTTAGCCAACTCAGTAGATTTTTTGGCCAGCTCTTGATGACCAAGCAAACCTTTCTTCAACCTCTTATATTAAGGTTCTTCAATTTAGGCCTCCTCGGTGTTAAAAACTTGAGGTCTCTTCTCACTGGCCTGAGACCTTTTTTGATCATTAGTGGACTTCTTAACATGAGGAGGAGGAGGAGGAGGAGGAGGAGGAGGGGATCCATACCCAGCTAGTAAGGGATGGTACTGATATCAAGGGATTCAAAAGAGGAAGATGTTCCTCCTGGGACAAGCTCTGCTCTGACAAACTTAGCAATAGAGGATGTGAAAGCAATTTTCTCGTCTACAAGGCAAGGTGACAGCAGGGCGAGCAACAAAAGAGGTGATCAAAATCTTGTACTCTAGCTAGACAGAAGCTACTCTAGGGTGTTCATCGCCAAACTTTTATTTGATCTCCCACATGAATTTGAGGTCGTTGATATTGATGTCCTTCTCTTTTGGGAACTTCTTATTACCCTCTTCTGTATAAGAACAATATGACAAAGTAAGTCAGCATTTCATCAAATAGTTAATAAACGATAAAGTGGAAACAAAGTCAAAATACTTTACAACCTATGACATGCCCTGATTGGGGGCATCTAGGTCCACTATATCTCTCCCCCTTAGGAAGGGGGAACATACTTACAGTTCTTTTCCACTACTCCAAGGTCCCAGTATTCTTTATTAGAATCGGGGAGATTTACAACTAACTCCCTATTGGCATGTTTAGTTTTTAAATAATAAGTGTTTTCATGAGTAGTACACCACTTATAAAAAAAACATCAAATTAAGAATCCCAATTTGAGTCCCACAAATCTCACTAACCCAATTTTCCCCAATTAATACTCTCCAAGTATTGAGGGCTATCATAGCTGGAACAACCTCGAAGTGTTCACAGAAATGAAGAAAAAGTTTGTTTGGAGGAATAGTTATGCCACATTCAGCTATAAAACGAGTTGGGATCCAGTGTCCTTCCAAAGACAAAACATCAAGGGGACCATCTACAACTTCTATATCCACCCAATTGGGAATTTTCTTACTTACCCTAAACTCATCCAAAGAATGTTTGTCTACAGCACACACCACCATGGTTGAAAGAAAATAAATAAATAAAAGAAAAGAAGAAAGGAAAGGATAGCTTACATAGATCTAAATATAACAGCAGGATTCGAAAAATAATGGTGTCTAGCATGTAGCAAAATATCGGAGAAGAAAAGCTTGAAAACGAAGAAAATCTTGGAAACAAAGTACAGAAGATTTGAGGTAATAGAAACGGAGGGAAATTTTTATCTATTTGTAGGTTGCCTTGAGAATTAGGGACGAAATGATTAACTACGCAAATGATTGAACTACCGTTGATTGCACATTTCCCAATGTGCAAAAAAACTAGTTACCCTTTGGCGGTTCAAAAAATTTTGAATTATTTATAAAAATTCCATTATCAATAGTGCTAGTAAAAAAAATTTACAAGTCCGGGAGGTTGGCTACCGACCAATGCTCAGACATTACATTGAGCAACATTTTGAAAAAACACTCCATACTTTCGATCAATCATAAAGCATGGAACATTGGGGAATTTTGTTGTATGTAAAAATTACTCTCCTATGTGGACCAATGAACAATATACACTTGTCCTCCTACGTAGCCATTCAGCTATCTTGATCGGCATCAGGGATACTTAGTTGACTGGCATGCTGACTAACACCCAGAATGAGAACCATCAAGAATAACAAAGGTTACTCAGATGGGATGGTGACCAGCACTGAATGTCAAGAGTCTCATTTATTGTGTACACATATAAATGCCTGGAGATATAAAGGCATTCTGTCTCTATGGTTTTGGACCATCATAAATAGATAATCTCCCTTAGCTCAAGGGGAGGACTAAATCAATCACAAGCACACCATACTGAGCTATTTTAACCATCGAAAATAATACCAACAGTTTATGTAGGATTTTAACAACTGAACCACTTTAAAAATCTTTATATCTTATGTGTTTGTTTAGATTTCTTTTATTTATTTATCTTTGATTATAAAATTGGACCCACTCCATTTTTATACATTAACACCCCACTTCACTATTATGTACATTATTAAGACGTCAAGTGAAGACAAGTCAGTGACCGAACACGTCAACTGAAGATCGAAGATTTTATTTCATCACTACAACATATGGACAAGGTATATGAGGTTTATTTTATGTTTACATATGCTTAGGGGTATTTTAAATCGTGTTTGAAAACAAATTATTTTTCCAAAATATTTTTAAAAAACTTGCGAAGTCGTTAGAACGACATTTAGATGTCGTTCAAATGAGTGCATGTACCTCGTTAGAATAACTAAGAATGAACTTAAAACAAAACCGACTTTGTTAACTTTTTACGTGTTCTGTTTTCTATTTGGATTGCTCACTAGAAGAGGTTATAACTAGATCGGGTACTTCATCTGAACGAGATGTACCTCATTCAAATAATGTGGAGAAAATATATTTTTCACCTAATTTCAGATACCCCTGATCATATGAAAATACAAAATCAACCTCATATAACTTCTGCATATGTTGTAGTGACAAAATAAAACCTTTGATCTTCGATTATCAAGTTCGGTCACTAACATGCCTTCACTCGATGTCTTGAGAATGTAGACATTAATGAAGTGGGATTTAACGAAAAAATCTAAACTAAAAACAAAATAAGCAATTATAAAACTTTCTCTCACAATGTGCGAGTTGTTCGTGGCTCTTATGGAGACGTTTGGTGGATGTATTATGTTATCGCACTCTAATGACAATTTTTCAAGCCTAAGTCTCGAGATTTGTAAATTATCATCATTATTTTTCAAGCTGAATGTTCCTTGGCTACGCGGTCAGTTCTTACGAGTTACAATGGTCTCATGAAAGGTGTTCGTGCCTTTTATGGGACCATTTGGTGGGTGTTTTGTATTTTTCCCCTTTAATGGCATATTTTTAAGCCTAAGTGTAGAAATCTGAAAACTATTGTCATATTCTCAAATAAGGATTCTAGTGACTACGCATTCAATTCCTACAAGTTACATTGGTCCTGTGTGAGATGTTTATGTCTCTTATGGCACCATTTGGGGGCCATTTTTGGTTTTTTCCCGATAACAGCATAATTTTAAACCAAAGTATAAATATTTTCAAGTTATCAGCATATTCTCAAACCGAGAGTCTCATGACTATAAGGCCAATTCCTACGAGTTACATTAATCACGAATAAGGTGTCCGAGACTCTTACTGAGCCGTTTAGAGACTGTTTGGGGTTTTAAACCTCTAACAGTGTGTTTTTAAGCCTAAGTCTATAGATATATAAAAAAAAAACATATTCTCAAACTAAGCATCTCGTGACTATGTGCTCAGTTCCTATGAGTTACATTGGTTTCGTGCAAGGTGTTTATGCCTCTGACGGGGCTGTTTGGTGGCTATTTTGTGTTTCCACCCTTTAATGACATATTTTTTAGCGTAATCTACATATTTGAAAATTATAGTCATATTCTCAATCAGGGAGTCCAGTGACTATGCAGTTAGTTCTAATGAGTTATAATAGCCCCCTATAAGGTGTTTGTGTCTCTTATGGGGTTATTTTATGGTTGTTTTTGCATTTTCGCACATAACGGCTTGTTTTTAAGCCTATGTCTAGATATTGGAAAATTATTTTCTTATTCTCAAACGAGGAGTCCCGTAACTGTGCAGTCAGTTCTTACTAGTTACATTGGTCATGTGTGAGGTATTCGTGTCTCTTACCGGGCCTTTTGGGGGATGTTTAGGGTTTTCGCCCTTTATCGTCTTGTTTTTAAGCTTAAGTCTGGATATTTATAAATTATTGTCATATTCTCAAAGCATAAGTCTCGTGACTATTCAGCCAACTCCTATGGGTTACATTGGTCTCATGCAAAATGTTCGCATTTTTACGGGACATTTGGGGGCTATTTTGAATTTTAGCCCTTTAACAGTATGTTTTTAAGACTAAATCTAGATATTTATAAATTATCATCATGTTCTCAAATCGGGAGTGTTATGACTATGCGGTCAATTTCTATGAGTTAGGTTGGACTTGTGAGAGGTGTTTTGATCTCTTACATGGTCATTTGGGGACTATTTTGGGTTTCAAACCTCTAATGGCATGTTTTTAAGCCTAAGTCTAAATATATGAAACTTTTCGTTATATTCTTAAATTTGGCATTCCATGACTATCGATCAATTCCTACGAGTTGCATTGGTCTTATGCGAGGTGTCTTTGCCTCTTATGGGGTCGTTTGGTGGTTGCTTTTTGTTTTCGCTTTAACAACATGTTTTAAGCCTAAGTCTACATGTTTGCATATTATCATTATATTCTATAATTGGGAGTCCATTGACTATGCATTTAGTTCCTACGAGTTACATTGGTCCCATGTAAGGTATTCGTGTCTCTTATGGGGCTATTTGGGGGGTTGTTTTGGGGTTTTGCCCTTTAAGAACATGTTTTTAAGGCTAAATATCTAGATATTTTCAAATTATCATCGCATTCTCCAACCAGGAGTCCCGTGACTATGAAGTCAGTTACTATGCGTTACATTGGTCCTATGTGAGGTTTCCGTGACTCTTACGGCACCATTTGGTGGTTGTTTTGCATTTTCTCCCTTTAACGACTTATTTTTAAGGCTAAGTGTTAGATATTTTCTAATTATTGTCATTTATCAAATCGGGAGTCTAGTGACTATGTTGTTAGTTCTTATAAGCTAAATTAGTCCCGTGTGAGGTGTTTGTATCTCTTACGGGGCCGTTTGAGGGCTATTTTGGGTTTTTGCCCTATCTTGAAATGTTTTTAAACTTAAGTCTAAATTTTTGCAAATTATCGTCATATTCTCAAATCAGGAATCCCGTGTAATCAATTTCTATAAGTTATATTGGTCCCCTACAAGGTGTTTGTGTCTAATACGGATGCATTTGTCTTTTGAGTTTTCACCCCTTAATGACATCTTTTTAGCTCGTGACTAGGCGATTAACTCCTACGAGTTACATTGGTCTCGTGCATTAGTGTCTTTTACGGACCATTTGCAGGTTATTTTGAGTTTTTCCCTTAACAGCATGTTTTTAAGCCTAAGTATAAATATTTACAAATTATGATCATATTCTCAAATCGGGAGTCTCATTATTATACGGTCAGTTCCTACTAGTTAGGTTGGTCCTGTGTGAGCTGCTTGTGTTTCTTACAAGGCCGTTTCGGAACTACTTTGGGTTTTAAACCTCTAATGGTATATTTTTAAACCTAAGTCTAGAGTTATGCAAATTTTCATCATATTCTCAAACTGGGCATCCTATGACTATGCGGTCAGTTCCTATGAGTTACATTAGTCATGTACGAGGTGTTGTGCCTCTAACCGATCGTTTGGTGTTTTTTTATTCTTTCACCCTTTAAAGGAATTTTTTAAGCATAAGTCTACATACTATTTTTAAATTATCATCATATTCTCAAACTGGGAGTCCAATGACTACATAGTTAGTTCCTATGAGTTACATTGGTCCCGTGTGAGGTGTTCATGTCTCTTACGGGACCGTTTGGAAGCTATTTTGGATTTTCTCCCTTTAATGATATGATTTTAAGCCTAAGTCTAGATATATGCAAATTATCATCATATTCTCAAACCTGAGGTCCTTTGATTATGCGGTCGGTTCCTACAAGTTACATTGGTTCCATGTGAGTGTTTGTGCCTCTTAAGGGGCCGTTTAGTGTTTGTTTTGTATTTTCTCCCTTTAACGGCATATTTTTAAGCCTAAGTGTATATATTTGTAAATTATTATCATCTTCTTAAATCAGGAGTCCATTGACTAGCGGTGAGTTTCTACGAGTTACATTCGTCTCATGTGAGGTGTTTGTATCTCTTACAAGACTGTTTGGGAGTTGTTTTGGGTTTTCTCCCTGTGATGACATGTCTTTAAGCCTAAGTCTAAATATTTTCAAATCATCGTCATATTCTCAAATCAGGAGTTCCGTGACTATGCGGTCAGTTCTTACGAGTTACATTGGTCTCGTTCATAGTGTTCATGCCTTTAATGGGGTTGTTTGCAATCTCCTTTGGGTTTTCGCCTTTAATATCATATTTAAAGTCAAAGTCTTGAGATTTGCATATTGGCATCATATTCTCAAACCACGAGTCCCGTAACTGTGTGGTCAGTTCCTACAAGTTACATTGGTCATATGCGAGTTTTTCGTGCCTATTAAGGGAATGTTTAGTGGTTATTTTACGTTTTCTCCCTCTAACAACAAATTTTCAAGCCTAGGTATTGATATTTGCAAATTATCATCATATTCTTAAGTCAGTTATCTCGTGGCTATGCAGTCAGTATGAGTTACATTAGTCTAGTGTGAGGTGTCCGTGCCTCTTACGGGGCCATTTGTTGGCTGGTTTGTATCTTTTCCCTTTACCGGCATGTTTTTATGCCTAAGTTTAGATGTTTGTAAATTATTATCATATTTTCAAACTGGAAGTCCAGTGACTACATGGTTAGTTCCTGCGATTTACATTGGTCTCGTGTGAGATGTTTGTGTCTCTTACGGGGCTTTTTGGGGGATGTTTTGGGTTTTTTCCTATAACGACATATTTTAAAGTCTAAGTCTAGGTATTCATAAATTATCTTCATATTCTCAAATCGAGAGTCCCGTGAATATGCGGTCGATTCCTATGAGTTATATTGGTTATGTTCGAAGTGTATGTGTCTCTTACAAAGTCATTTGGGGGTTCTCTTGGGTTTTAAACCTCTAACGTGATGTTTTTAAGGCTATGTCTAGAGGTTTTCAAATTATCATCATATTCTCAAACCAAGAGCCTAGTGACTAGGGGTGTAAACAGATATTTGAAAATCTGGATCCATCAAGTATCCGAGTCCGAATTTCGCAAATATTTATCCAAAAAATGGATATGGATTACAGATATGGATAGTGTGTTAAAATATCCAGAAAAATGGATACGGATACGAATAGTATGTGTATCCAACACGGATAATCCATATCTCAAGCATAGTATCCATATTTGAAGACAACCATTTTTTCGTGTATCTGACACGGATAATCCATATCCCAAGCGGAGTATCCATATTTGTAGACATCCATTTTTCTGGATATTTGTATTCGTATTATATATAATAATAATTTATTATTAATACTAGTTATATATAATTATTATTTATAATATTTATTATATGCAATGTAAAATATAAATATATATAATATAAAAAATTTAATCATCACATTTCACTCATTTTTAAAAAATAAAGAAATAATAACTTTTTAAAAAATCAAAAGATAATAAATGGTTTGAAAAGAAAAAAAGGAAAACAACAGAAAAAACAAATAGCAGACAAAACAAACTCGAACAAAATATTTGACCTAAAACCTTTCTCGTTCATTTTACCCATTTTCCCCTTCTCCCTAATTTTCGGTGCACACCCTCTTCTCTAAAACCTTCTCTCTGCTGATAACTTGGTACGCTCCTCCCCTGCTCTTTTTCAACCATCCACCACACCACACACGCAGCTATAACACAAGCAACACACACATAACAACACAACAATACACACACTCACACACAACAGCATAGCACACATATATAGTACACACAAACGTACGAACACAACAACAGACACACACACACAGACGTACATAGTATTACAGATGCACACAGATGCAACAAAACCTGTTAGGGCTAAATTATTGATTCTAATTTCTAAGTTGTTGATTATGAAATGGTAGATCAACTTGTTCATTCTAAACAATTAGGGCTTCATATTTTTTAAAGTAGTATTGATATTACATGTTAAAAGAGGCAAGTCAATTGTAATGTATAAGCAATGTAAACGAATGCGGATATTATTTGAATCCAGGGAATCCGAGAGTATACAGATATGGGTAGTTATTTTTACTATTCGACGAATATGGATATGGATACGGATAGTGCACCCAAATAGAGGATACGGATATGGATATCATGGTATCCGCTCCGTATCCGTCCATTTACCACCCCTAGTACTGACTACTTGGTTAGTTCCTATGAGTTACATTGGTCTCGTGCGAGGTGTTCGTCTCTCTTACGGGATCGTTTGGTGGCTATTTTTCTTTTTCTCCCTTTAACGGAATGTTTTGAAACCTAATTATAAATATTTGAAAATTATCATCACATTCTCAAATTGGGATCCCCTTACTATGTAATCAGTTCTTACGAGTTACATTAGTTTATCTCTCTTACGGGGCCGTTTGGGGGTTATTTTGGGTTATCTCCCTATAATGGCATGTTTTTAAGCCTAAATCAATTTTTTTGTAAATTATCATCATATTCTCAAATTGGGAGTCCCGTGACTATGCAATCACCTCCTTCGACTTACATTGTGCGAGGTGTTCGTGTCTCTTACGGAGCCGTTTGGGGACTGTTTTGGGACATCTCCCTTTAACGGAATGTTTTTAATCATCATAAAACATTAAACAACACAATAATAATCCACTAATTTCAATCCCTTCCACCAAATCAATAGAATAGTATTTTTAAATATAAGTTTCAACATTAAAGTAGTTCTACCAGACTCATGTCTAACTTTTGCCACTGTGCAAGATAATTGGATAGTGATGAGGAATGAGAGTACAGGTTCCCTACAATAGTTTATTAAAAGTACTCGAGGAATCATATGGTGGTCCTGGGAATCTGGCATTTCGCATCATACGAAATAACTGTTTTGTGGTCTAGGACATTATTTCTATCATCTCATCCATCTCTTGACAATGACGATTTTCTCCCCTTTCAATACTCTTATCCATCTCTTGACGATTACAATTCTCTCCCTCCTCAAATTTCTTTTACAACCATTCGATATTGATATCTTAAAAGTGAGACCAATATTTATCATCAAGCCTCCAAAAACAGTCAAATCAAAATATAAACCCAATTATAATTATCCAAATCCTAAGGTTACCACTTTATTTCAACTTATGTGATAAAGTGAATAAAATATTTGGAACGGGGTATTACAAATCATTTAGGCTTTTCTTTTTGCACCAACGCCCCCTTTCTGGGCTTTCTTTCCCTTTGCCACTTGAACAATCTCACTTGGGGCAAAATGGGAAACTTGGTAGGTAGCTCAAGGTTGGTGGTTCTTAGTTCAAACTCCATATTAGCAAAAGAGTTATTCTTAAGACCAAGCTCATTAGGACCAAAACATTCCACAAAGGGGTAAATTAGTTGGGTCCTTACAAAAGCTTTATATTGTCTGAGCTGGAACGACCAAAAATGGAAAACCCATCTCATTAAAACATTAATTTTCCTTTGCCTAGCAGGAGCAACCATCTTTCCATTAAAATCTGTGCACAGAGAAAATACATTTCAATGTGTGAAGTTAAGGCAAGAGGTAGAGAATGAATCATCAACTTTGCTATTTTGGTAAATTGAAAGAGGAACTCCTTGGTCCAAGCCAAATAGCCTTCCACGACGGTGGGGGTTGTAAACTTCATTCTCTCTCTCTCCCACTCAGTGAATGAATGGAGATGGTTAGGTGTAAGTAAAAGAACCACAGCCAATGAATGATCATCACTTACAGATGCTTTCGAGTTGATTGAACGGATCGTATTAGCTTCATCCTTAATGAATGACCATATTTTGGTTTGAGTTTTCTCGATGTATGGTATGTCGCTAAAATCACTATGGACATCTATCAAGGGAATAAAATCCTTCTAGATCTGTTTGTGATTCCAACGCAATAATCTAAGGCTTCCAATTGGAAACTTACTCATTGGGAGGTGCGTCTATTCCCACTGTAAAATCATCTTACCCCACTTTAACTTCACACTAAATAATTATAATATCATCAAATTTCATTATCTCTTTTTCTTTTATTCAAAACACAGTTTATCACCAGCAAAAACAAATCCATATGATAAAAATAAAAAATTTATATTTTCAATAAAAAACTGTTTTTTTTATTAAAAAAATGTTCTTGATAAGATTCTATTTTTAAAATGTTTTTTTACACTTTTTATAACTGTTTAAAAAAACATTTCAATTGTTTTAAAAATGTAAATGTTATCTATTTTTTTATCAAAAAAACTATTTATAAGCAAAATATGTTCCCTTAAAAACCGTTTTCTTAAAAAAGTGTTTATTTTGTTTACAAATTTTATTTTTGGTTAAAAACTGTTTTTTTTTTACTATTTAAAAAATAATCTTTTTTACTATTTAAAAAAAACGGTCCGCGTTAGCGGGTATGTATAGGCGATTGCTTATACATACCGCTGGTGCGGAGCATTTTTTCGTATATGTTGGTCCGCGCCAGCGGTATATATAGGTGGTTGGATCACTTATACATACCGCTGGCGCTGATCATTTTTTTTAAATAGTAAAAAGATTATTTTCAAAACAATTCAAAAAAATAATCTTTTTATTATTTTAAAATAAAATGGTTCGAGCCAGCAGATAGGTATAGGCGGTCCGACCGCCTATACATACCACTGGCGCTGACCATTTTTTCGTATATATATGTCCGCGCCAGTGGTATGTATAAGGTGGTCGGACCGCCTATACATACCGCTGGCTCAGACCATTTTATTTTAAAATAGTAAAATGATTATTTTAAAATAGTACAAAAAAACAGTGTTTTTTATTACATAAAACTGTTTTTTGTACTATTCCGAAAATAATCTTTTTACTATTTATAAATAATGCTCCGTGCTAGCGGTATGTATAGGTGGTCGGACCGCTTATACATACCCACTAACGCGGACCGTTTTTTAAATAGTAAAAAAAAATTAACCAAAAATAAAATTTGTAAACAAAATAAACACATTTTTAAGAAAATAGTTTTTTAAGGGAACAAATTTTACGTTTTATCAATAGTTTTTTAATAAAAAAAATAGATAAGATTTACATTTTTAAAACAATTGAAATGTTTTTTTAAACAGTTATAAAAAGTGTAAAAAACATTTTTTAAATAGAATCTTATTAAGAACATCTTTTTTTAATAAAAAAATTATTGAAAATATAATTTTTTTATTTTTATCAAATGGATTTGTTTTAGTTGGTGGTAAAATGTGTTTTGAATGAAAGAAAAAGAGATAGTGAGATTTGAGGGTATTATAGTCATTTGATGTAAAGGTGGAGTGGGTTAGATGGTTTTAGAGTAGGAATAGAGGGACCCTTTGGGAGCTGACTCTTTTGTATTTATTTATCCTGTCCTTTAGTGGCTACGTTCTAATCTAAAGGTATTTGGGTTGTGCACGGAAATTTTAGTTCGTTGTCTCCATGTTATTTGGGACGCGCACGGTCTGTTAATATATACATATATTTTTTATATTTTTATCTTTTGGGAATTGTAATTTATTTTGAATTCTTGTATCACCTAATAAAAATCATTTTTACTCACTTCTTTAAAAAAAATAATAAAGATACGCACTTTGTTTCCGATTTTACTTTTCCCTACGTAAAAAGCAGAATACCCAGATCCTTATATTCCAACTCCAAACCTCCATTAAACAAAACTACAATCATATTTTGAGAGGTCTAAACATCATATTTTCAAGAAGGCCCAACAACGTAACTTGTTTATTTTCGCAAGACGAACGCAACCGAGTATTCAAAATTTTCAACCGACGATTTGCAAGCATGAATACTCTATTCCTTTCCTTTAGTATTATACGTTTTAAGTGACCCTTAATTGCATGTTTTTTAAAAAGCAATTAGCAATTTAATTAGAGAAAGTGGACACTAAATTTTGGGGCCGTTTTTATGAAACTTTTAAATATGAATAAATCTTTGAAACCTTTGGGTGCGTAGGTGAGATTATTGGAGTTTTATGATTTTGGGTATACGCTCTCATGTAGAATTTTTATAGGATTATTTATATGGTTATTGAGACGTGTTCACATGTATAAAAATTTAGATGACTTATAAAAGAGGACGATTATGATGTAGGAGAATATTTTTGCTTGGTAATTATGTAAGGACATTTTCTCATGTCCAACATGACATTTATGTATGTCGTACGCCGCTACATTTGGCACGTCCCCTCAAGATGTCACTCGACGGCCTCAATTCGAATTCCGGGAATCAAGCATTCAACATCTCCATTAATATGTCCCACATCTGCCTCAACGACTTCACGGTCAAAGATTTTAGGGACTTAATGCAAGTGGTACGCAAGGGAAGTCAAAACAGTGAAAAAGGCACGATAGGAGATTTCAAGGTCATTTTCGTAATTTTACATCCATAGTTCGTAGGTCTGGTCAACTAGAAAGTTGAAGATCTCGCCGCAACAAAGATACTGGAAAAAACGACACCTCAATCCGAGCTACGGTGAAGGAGTTATGACCTTTTGAAGATAGAGAAAATTCCTTAAAGAATGCTGTTTTTTTTGTACGCTGGATAGAATTTTAAAGTTTTAAGAACATGGGACTCTTCATATTTTTTCCTATAAATACCAACTTCGGGGGAGTTGTTTTGCAAGACTTTAGAAGACGTTTTTGAGAGTCCAAATACCTCTAGTCTTCATATTTTTTGAGTCCCAAGACTCATGTTTTGATTCACACAATTGCCAAACCTTTGTGAATCTTTTTGGTAACCCAAGAACACAACTTTGGTTTGTTCAACCCTTGTGGAGAAGCCATTCTCTTCTTCATTGCTGCCCTCCTAGAAAGGGAAACTTCCAGCCGCCGACATAGGAACCGACACCTGCGGGTATTTCTGTGTCACACTATTTCTAGCCGTTGCTTTGAAGGTTTACCGAAGACACCGTGCGTTACACTTGTGGGCGATTATCAGGTTGTATGTAAGTCAATGGTCTTGTAAATTCTTTAAAGTTCTAGAAATAAAAGGTTTTTCCCTTCGGGGATTTTTCCTTAACTTTGTGTCGCATGCTTTATATTTGACGGGTTGATTTAGATGCATGTTTAAGGGTTGAATTTATTTGGTTTAAAAGTAGACGCTAGTTAAATAAGGGTTACTTGGAAACTTACGAATTTAATTTAAATCGATATTACACGCGTTTTTCAAATTGGTATCAGAGCGGGTTACGCTAATTTATCGCGTGATCCTGATTTTTTTTTCAAGAATTTACTTTCTGATACAATTTGTCTACTCACGTTTTCAAATTGGTATCAGAGTAGGTTGCGCAAATTTATAGCGTATTCCTATTTTTCGCAAAAATTGTGTGATATTGATTTTTTTTTAAATCAGTTTTATGAAAAATCACAATTTTTCAATGGAACGCCCATTTAATGAGGAGCCTATTTTTGAAAAATTTCACGACTGTGCTGAAAAATTAAAAAGTTTGAATTTGAAACTTTGCAAAAGAATTAAAGTTTTGGAAAAAGAAAATCCTCTCTTTAAAAGTAAGATTGAATATTTGCAAGAGTTTCAAACTCAAAGTGATATTTGTCGTGAGCACTTTGGTAATTTGTGTATTGATTTTGATTCTTTAAAAATTGCCAAAAAGAAGAGTGATGAGAGAGTCCTAGTTTTAGAGAAGGAATTGGAGGACTTAAAAAATTCTAGGGTTCCCGTTTGTGCCGTCGAGGATAAAAAATTAATCGATGATTTTACGGCACGCGAAAAGACTCTTAGGAATAAGTTTGTTTTAATTGAGGGGGAGCGTGATAAACTGTTAAGTTTAATTGATAATTTGAAGAAGGCGTCCCTTAATTTGGAAGAGTCTAATTCTTTGCTTGAGTCAAAAATTTTGAAGTTAAAAAATGATTTGGCAGACTCAAGTAGGTTTGATAGTGATGGTAATGGCTCATCGTGTTCTCATGCTTCTAATGCTAAAGCCAAAACCATTATTTGTTTTAGAGGGTCAACTAATTCCAAGGACGCTAGAAAAGATCACACTTTCGGTGTCATCCCACCCGTTTACACATGCTCATATTGTGGTAGGAATGGTCACCTTAGGCGATTTTATTTTGATCTTGGAAGAGGTCCTAGGAATTCGAAGTCTAGTATTTTGTTGGTTCCCAAAACCCCTTGTCGACGTGTTTCATCCATTTAGGTTAGGAAATCACTTTTGGAGGAACTAGATTTTAGACAAGTTGATTCCCGTTTGCTTGCACATGATTCTTCTCTTGTCATATCATATAGATGATTGTGTTTGCATGTTTGTCATACGCTAGTTATGCTTTTTGATATATTTCTGCTAGCGTTGTGACATGTACTTTTTGTATATATTTTTTTTTTTTGAAAAATTTTGAAAAATACAAAAAGATTTTTTTTGTTGCACCGTTTATGGATGAACACTTTGGATGACCGAGTCACAACATCATTCCATTTTTTCATGTGACTATTTGATAGTGTTTTGAGACAATAGGTCAATTCATCCATGTGCTTTATAATGTTTGGAGTCATTAAGATGTTATTAAGTGTTACTTCTTACATGTTTGACTCATATTTCCTTTATTGCACACATGCACGGATTTGTTTGATTATTGTGCTTGTCTTATCACATGTTGGTTGGGTGTTTTCACTCCAATCCTGTCTTTAAAACGAACCAAGCGCGATAATTTTTATAAGGAAATTGTGCATATAAAAACCGTTTTGTGAGTTTGTGTGCTTTCTTTAGAAACGGGGAAGGGCTGCGAAAGGTTCATTTTACCTTTGCGAATACTAAGCCACCGTTAAATTGGACATTAAAAATTGAGGAATTTTATTATCCGGGGTCCAAAGAGGTTAAAAGAGCCCGAAAAAAATTGAAAGGCAATAAAAAGAAATCCATGCCAAATTATGGGTCATTTAGATTTTTGCACCAATTCTCCAAAGTTTGAGAATTTAGATTACCTCTAAAAGAAAATATATATGAGGGTGTTAGGTTGGAGAATTAAAACGGGTTTGCACGTCCTTTATATTTGAAAATGCGCTACATAGTTTTGGACGTTATTGGTGTGGAAATCACTTTGACTTTGATTTGTTGATTTGCATAAGACGATGTCATCTAAATTCAACATATTTTTTACACCTGAGGATACTTTTGATGCTCATTCGTTAGGGGTACACATATGCATCGTGCACATATGATTGATTGAGTTGATTTACCTATCGAATGTGTTCACACCCATACATTCCGTTACCATGACTTGGTTGTTTGAGTTTAAATCTATGGTGTGATTTTTTTGTAACATGTTTTACATATTTTTTTCAAATGGTATCAGATTTTTTTTTTTTTTTAAAAAATCAAAAATAGTTTGTGTACTTTTTTGTATACCGTGACACCCCGATTTTGCTTTTTTGATTCATTCTTCTTATTTGTCTATTTGGGGACATCATAAAAAGGGGGAGAAAGAATTATCATTTTATGGGGGAGTTTGAATTTTGGGGGAGTTTTGAGATTTGACTTATGCTTATCATATATTGGTATCTATGTTTATCTCATTTCAAACTCAATACGTCACTTGGTATTTTTTTTCTTTATCTCATGTGTGTAGGTACTACATTGATGATCTCTCAATTTCACACTCTGATGAGAAAAGATTTGGGATTCCTGAAGATTTGAAGAACAAACGATGAAGACTATTCATTTGTACCTTTTCCAGTTTTGGGTTCATGGGAGGGTAGATTTGTATAGGCAATTTCATATTTGATAATTCGGATTTTTTATGTATGTACCGGCATAGACATAGGGGGAGATTTGTAAGGACATTTTTCTTATGTCCAACATGTTACATTTATGTATGTCGTACGCCGCTACATTTGGCACGTCACCTCAAGATGTCACTCGACGGCCTCAATCCGAATTCCGGGAATCAAGCATTCAACATCTCCATTAATATGGCCCACATCTGCCTCAACGACTTCACGGTCAAAGATTTTAGGGACTTAATGCAAGTGGTACGCAAGGGAAGTCAAAACAGTGAAAAAGGCACGATAGGAGAGTTCAAGGTCATTTTCGTAATTTTACATCCATAGTTCGTAGGTCTGGTCAACTAGAAAGTTGAAGATCTCGCCGCAACAAAGATACTGGAAAAAATGACAGCTCAATCCGAGCTACGGTGAAGGAGTTATGACCTTTTGAAGATAGAGAAAATTCCTTAAAGAATGCTGTTTTTTTTATACGCTGGATAGAATTTTAGAGTTTTAAGAACATGGGACTCTTCATATTTTTTCCTATAAATACCAACTTCGGGGGAGTTGTTTTGCAAGACTTTAGAAGACGTTTTTGAGAGTCCAAATACCTCTAGTCTTCATATTTTTTGAGTCCCAAGACTCATGTTTTGATTCACACAATTGCCAAACCTTTGTGAATCTTTTTGGTAACCCAAGAACACAACTTTGGTTTGTTCAACCCTTGTGGAGAAGCCGTTCTCTTCTTCATTGCTGCCCTCCTAGAAAGGGAAACTTCCAGCCGCCGACATAGGAACCGACACCTGCGGGTATTTCTGTGTCACACTGTTTCTAGCCGTTG
Organism: Sambucus nigra; assembly: GCA_949130495.1. Classification (NCBI taxonomy): domain Eukaryota; kingdom Viridiplantae; phylum Streptophyta; class Magnoliopsida; order Dipsacales; family Adoxaceae; genus Sambucus; species Sambucus nigra. The sequence goes on along the minus strand of OX422222.1, from coordinate 120,997,436 downwards.
CTTTGAAGGTTTACCGAAGACACCGTGCGTTACACTTGTGGGCGATTATCAGGTTGTATGTAAGTCAATGGTCTTGTAAATTCTTTAAAGTTCTAGAAATAAAAGGTTTTGCCCTTCGGGGATTTTTCCTTAACTTTGTGTCGCATGCTTTATATTTGACGGGTTGATTTAGATGCATGTTTAAGGGTTGAATTTATTTGGTTTAAAAGTAGACGCTAGTTAAATAAGGGTTACTTGGAAACTTACGAATTTAATTTAAATCGATATTACACGCGTTTTTCAAATTAATTTAACATTATTCAGTGAAATTAATTGTGTTGAAATCAACGACGGTGTTATTAATTGATTTAAAATAAATTGAGATATTTATGATTAAATTGCTATGTTGTGCATATTGAATTGTGTGATTTGTTTTAATTATTTTTTTCTATCGCAGGGATGAGGGGTTGTTGGGAAGTATATTGCTCAACCCTATTTTTAGGATGCTTACTAGGTATGGGACTAGTGGGTAGGCCTTGGTTAAAATTTATGCTTGCTAAGTATGGGACTAGTTAGTGTAAATTCGCGGGAATTTAATATTTCGGGTCAGGACAAATTTTTACATTTTATCGTCATTTCGTTAGCCTAGGCATGAGACTAGGACATGTTTTATGTTGGTGATTCATCATATATATAGGATAGGACGTATGTGTACTTGGGGACCCTTAGGTATGGGACTAATGGGTAATATGAGGATCTCACATCGATTAAAAGGGTGGGGTAATTTGAAAATTGTGAAATTGAGAATTGAGAATTAATACATAAGATAATAAGACGGGTATTAAAATATATTGGCGACATAATCAGCGAGCGCCGATAGTTTAAACAGAACAGCCAACCTTTTATGTCGTGTCGTGTGTAGAACCTCGTCAATCAGTAGAGGTTGACAATTTAAACAGATCAACTGTCGTTTTGACAAGGGAATGTGTATTTTAGTGGAGTAATCACCTGAGGCGGGAGGACCTCTATACTCAATTAAAGTAAGAATTGAGAAATAAGATAATTTAGGTTAATTTAACTAAATTAGCACTTTAGGACTGTGAAATATTTAAAATGATATTGGTGTGAACTTTATAAAGAATCTATAGGGGTGTTTAGTGGTTTATATTTCTTGCGTTTAATTATCTCGTATTAATTAAAATACTCTATTGTGATATTTATTGCGTATAATGTTATTGTCTGCGTTCACGGACCCTATTTGAGGGGAGTAGTGTGTATTCATGCTCGAGGCTTTGACCTCGTGCGTTGACTAATATTTTCAGGGTAAGTCTTGGAGAAGCTGTATAGGACTATTTGAAGATAATCGTTTGGAGGTGCAGCTGGAGTAGATTTACTTTACTGTTTTATTTAGTTTAATTTTCCTTTCTGTCGTATTTCATTATGAGACTTCACTTGGGTTTTATTGGGCATTCAGTTCCAAAATTGTTTGAGAATTTCAGTTGGAGTATTTACAATTGGCTTATTATTCAAATTTTAAATTAATTCATATTTTGGAGATTGAATTTAATTGGAGTTTAGCATGTGATTATTTTTATAGTACTATTATTCTTTGGGATTGATTATTATTCATCTTATGGATTGATTTTTTATATGTCTTATATCTGTGGCATGCTGAGAATGGTATTTATTTAGTAGCGACTGGCGTAGTTCAATGGCGGTGGCTGGCCACCCCGTTGTTCGGATTGCGCGAGGTGTTACAACTAACTTGTAGAAACAACCCCTGCAGTGGCATGACTCATGGGGTAAAATATTGGGTCAAAAATTCAAAAAATCGAAGGCTTAAGCTTGAAATAGGGCTTTAAGGGGTGAAAATATAATTTAATAATAAACTATCTGAAAAGAGACACGATTATGTCACACGGGACTAAACTAGCTTGTAGAAATAACTCAGGCAGTAGAGTGACTTACAAGGTGATAATTTGATTAAAAATTCAAAAATCTAAGGTTTAAGCTAAAAAATAGGGCGTTAGGGTGAAAACGTAATTTAACAACAAAACTGTCTGACAAGAGACATGATCACATCAAACGGGACTAAACTAACTTGTAGAAATAACTTGTATATATGATATGTGTTATATTATTTTTATGTTATGCAAAAAAAGTAAGAATTATATTTTTTATTATTTAAAAACCCGTTATTTTCAGCGCCACTGGTTGCGTCATTCAGAATAAGACAGTGTTTATGATTAGGTCATCGAACCTAATGAAAGACATAATTGGA